>OZ020224.1:26132738-26135238 GCA_963971325.1 Aphodius granarius | reverse complement strand
AACAGAATTCTTTAGTAAAAGGAAATCTTTAGTAAAAGGAAATCTTTAGTAAAAGGAAATCTTTAGTAAAAGGAAATCTTTAGTAAAAGGAAATCTTTAGTAAAAGGAAATCTTTAGTAAAAGGAAATCTTTAGTAAAAGGAAATCTTTAGTAAAAGGAAATCTTTAGTAAACGTTAATCTAAACGAAAATCTTTATTAAAAGGAGAAAGATTTATTCGCAAATGAAGAGAAACCAGAGAATTTCTCGACCGTCAGTAACAGTCATCCGATAAAAATAGTGATATTTAAAATAAATGACAGATTTAAAGTTCTTCATAGAGGTCATTTCCGCATCAAGTGGCTTAAATTCCTTAACAGAAATCTACACAGATAGACAAACACTGAATGAACAGAATTCTTTAGTAAAAGGAAATCTTTAGTAAAAGGAAATCTTTAGTAAAAGGAAATCTTTAGTAAAAGGAAATCTTTAGTAAAGGGAAATCTTTAGTAAAAGGAAATCTTTAGTAAAAGGAAATCTTTTGTAAAAGGAAATCTTTAGTAAAAGGAAATCTTTAGTAAAAGGAAATCTTTAGTAAAAGTAAACCTAAACGGAAATCTTTAGTAAAAGGCGAAAGATTTATTTGCAAATAAAGAGAAACCAGAGCATTTCTTGACCGTCAGTGACAGTCATCCAATAAAATAGTGACATCTAAAATAAATGACAGATTTAAAGTTCTTCATAAAAGTTATTTCTGCATCAAATGGCTTAAAACCGAATTCTTTATTAAAAGGAAATCTTTAGTAAGAGGAAATCTTTAGTAAAACGACATCTTTAGTAAAAGGAAGTCCTTGTTAAAAAGAAATCCTTATTAAAAGGAAATCCTTAGTAAAAGGAAATCTTTAGTAAAAGGAAATCTTTAGTAAAATGAAATCTTTAGTAAAAGGAAATCTTTAGTAAAAGGAAATCTTTAGTAAAAGGAAATCTTTAGTAAACGTTAATCTAAATGAAAATCTTTATTAAAAGGAGAAAGATTTATTCGCAAATGAAGAGAAACCAGAGAATTTCTCGCCCGTCAGTAACAGTCATAAAAGTCATTTCCGCATCAAGTGGCTTAAATTCTTTAACAGAAATCTACACAGATAGACAAACACTGAATGAACAGAATTCTTTAGTAAAAGGAAATCTTTAGTAAAAGGAAATCTTTAGTAAAAGGAAATCTTTAGTAAAAGGAAATCTTTAGTAAATAGAAATCTTTAGTAAAAGGAAATCTTTAGTAAAAGGAAATCTTTAGTAGAAGGAAATCTTTAGTAAAAGGAAATCTTTAGTAAAAGGAAATCTTTAGTAAAAGGAAATCTTTAGTAAAAGGAAATCTTTAGTAAAAGGAAATCTTTAGTAAACGTTAATCAAAATGAAAATCTTTATTAAAAGGAGAAAGATTTATTCGCAAATGAAGAGAAACCAGAGAATTTCTCGACCGTCAGTAACAGTCATAAAAGTCATTTCCGCATCAAGTGGCTTAAATTCTTTAACAGAAATCTACACAGATAGACAAACACTGAATGAACAGAATTCTTTAGTAAAAGGAAATCTTTAGTAAAAGGAAATCTTTAGTAAAAGGAAATCTTTAGTAAAAGGAAATCTTTAGTAAAGGGAAATCTTTAGTAAAAGGAGAAAGATTTATTCGCAAATGAAGAGAATCCAGAGAATTTCTCGACCGTCAGTAACAGTCATCCGATAAAAATAGTGATATTTAAAATAAATGACAGATTTAAAGTTCTTCATAAAAGTCATTTCCGCATCAAGTGGCTTAAATTCTTTAACAGAAATCTACACAGATAGACAAACACTGAATGAACAGAATTCTTTAGTAAAAGGAAATCTTTAGTAAAAGGAAATCTTTAGTAAAAGGAAATCTTTAGTAAAGGGAAATCTTTAGTAAAAGGAAATCTTTAGTAAAAGGAAATCTTTAGTAAAAGGAAATCTTTAGTAAAAGGAAATCTTTAGTAAAAGTAAACCTAAACGGAAATCTTTAGTAAAAGGCGAAAGATTTATTCGCAAATAAAGAGAAACCAGAGTATTTCTTGACTGTCAGTGACAGTCATCCAAAAAAATGTGACATCTAAAATAAATGACAGATTTAAAGTTCTTCATAAAAGTTATTTCTGCATCAAATGGCTTAAAACCGAATTCTTTATTAAAAGGAAATCTTTAGTAAGAGGAAATCTTTAGTAAAAGGAAATCTTTAGTAAAAGGACATCTTTAGTAAAAGGAAGTCCTTGTTAAAAAGAAATCCTTATTAAAAGGAAATCCTTAGTAAAAGGAAATCTTTAGTAAAAGGAAATCTTTAGTAAAAGGAAATCTTTAGTAAAAGGAAATCTTTAGTAAAAGGAAATCTTTAGTAAAAGGAAATCTTTAGTAAAAGGAGAAAGATTTATTCGCAAATGAAGAGAATCCAGAGAATTTCTCGACCGTCAGTAACAGTCATCCGATAAAAATAGTGATATTTAAAATAAATGACA
>OZ020224.1:26120238-26127738 GCA_963971325.1 Aphodius granarius | reverse complement strand
ACCAGAGAAATTCTCGACCGTCAGTAACAGTCGTCCGATAAAAATAGTGATATTTAAAATAAATGACAGATTTAAAATTCTTCATAAAAGTCATTTCCGCGTCAAGTGGCTTAAATTCTTTAACAGAAATCTACACAGATAGACAGACACTGAATGAACAGAATTCTTTAGTAAAAGGAAATCTTTACTAAAAGGAAATCTTTAGTAAAAGGGAATCTTTAGTAAAAGGAAATCTTTAGTAAAGGAAATCTTTAGTAAAAGGAAATCTTTAGTAAAAGGAAATCTTTAGTAAAAGGAAATCTTTAGTAAAAGGAAATCTTTAGTAAAAGGAGAAAGATTTATTCGCAAATGAAGAGAATCCAGAGAATTTCTCGACCGTCAGTAACAGTCATCCGATAAAAATAGTGATATTTAAAATAAATGACAGATTTAAAGTTCTTCATAAAAGTCATTTCCGCATCAAGTGGCTTAAATTCTTTAACAGAAATCTACACAGATAGACAAACACTGAATGAACAGATTTCTTTAGTAAAAGGAAATCTTTAGTAAACGTTAAACTAAACGAAAATTTTTATTAAAAGGAGAAAGATTTATTCGCAAATGAAGAGAAACCAGAGAATTTCTCGACCGTCAGTAACAGTCATCCGATAAAAATAGTGATATTTAAAATAAATGACACATTTAAAGTTCTTCATAAAAGTCATTTCCGCGTCAAGTGGCTTAAATTCTTTAACAGAAATCTACACAGATAGATAAACACTGAATGACCGGAATTCTTTAGTAAAAGGAAATCTTTAGTAAAAGGAAACCTTTAGTAAAAGGAAATCTTTAGTAAACGTTAAACTAAACGAAAATCTTTATTAAAAGGAGAAAGATTTATTCGCAAATGAAGAGAAACCAGAGAATTTCTCGACCGTCGGTAACAGTCATCCGATAAAAATAGTGATATTTAAAATAAATGACAGATTTAAAGTTCTTCATAAAAGTCATTTCCGCATCAAGTGGCTTAAATTCTTTAACAGAAATCTACACAGATAGACAAACACTGAATGAACAGAATTCTTTAGTAAAAGGAAATCTTTAGTAAAAGGAAATCTTTAGTAAAAGGAAATCTTTAGTAAAAGGAAATCTTTAGTAAAAGGAAATCTTTAGTAAAAGGAAATCTTTAGTAAAAGGAAATCTTTAGTAAAAGGAAATCTTTAGTAAAAGGAAATCTTTAGTAAAAGGAAATCTTTAGTAAACGTTAATCTAAACGAAAATCTTTATTAAAAGGAGAAAGATTTATTCGCAAATGAAGAGAAACCAGAGAATATCTCGACCGTCAGTAACAGTCATGCGATAAAAATAGTGATATTTAAAATAAATGACAGATTTAAAGTTCTTCATAAAAGTCATTTCCGCATCAAGTGGCTTAAATTCTTTAACAGAAATCTACACAGATAGACAAACACTGAATGAACAGAATTCTTTAGTAAAAGGAAATCTTTAGTAAAAGGAAATCTTTAGTAAAAGGAAATCTTTAGTAAAAGGAAATCTTTAGTAAACGTTAATCTGAACGAAAATCTTTATTAAAAGGAGAAAGATTTATTCGCAAATGAAGAGAAACCGGAGAATTTCTCGACCGTCAGTAACAGTCATCCGATAAAAATAGTGATATTTAAAATAAATGACAGATTTAAAGTTCTTCATAGAGGTCATTTCCGCATCAAGTAGCTTAAATTCCTTAACAGAAATCTACACAGATAGACAAACACTGAATGAACAGAATTCTTTAGTAAAAGGAAATCTTTAGTAAAAGGAAATCTTTAGTAATAGGAAATCTTTAGTAAAAGGAAATCTTTAGTAAAAAGGAAATCTTTAGTAAAAGGAAATCTTTAGTAAAAGGAAATCTTTAGTAAAAGGAAATCTTTAGTAAAAGGAAATCTTTAGTAAACGTTAATCTAAACGAAAATCTTTATTAAAAGGAGAAAGATTTATTCGCAAATGAAGAGAAACCAGAGAATTTCTCGACCGTCAGTAACAGTCATCCGCAAAAAATAGTGATATTTAAAATAAATGACAGATTTAAAGTTCTTCATAGAGGTCATTTCCGCATCAAGTGGCTTAAATTCCTTAACAGAAATCTACACAGATAGACAAACACTGAATGAACAGAATTCTTTAGTAAAAGGAAATCTTTAGTAAAAGGAAATCTTTAGTAAAAGGAAATCTTTAGTAAAAGGAAATCTTTAGTAAAAGGAAATCTTTAGTAAAGGGAAATCTTTAGTAAAAGGAAATCTTTAGTAAAAGGAAATCTTTAGTAAAAGGAAATCTTTAGTAAAAGGAAATCTTTAGTAAAAGGAAATCTTTAGTAAAAGGAAATCTTTAGTAAAAGGAAATCTTTAGTAAAAGTAAACCTAAACGGAAATCTTTAGTAAAAGGCGAAAGATTTATTTGCAAATAAAGAGAAACCAGAGCATTTCTTGACCGTCAGTGACAGTCATCCAATAAAATAGTGACATCTAAAATAAATGACAGATTTAAAGTTCTTCATAAAAGTTATTTCTGCATCAAATGGCTTAAAACCGAATTCTTTATTAAAAGGAAATCTTTAGTAAGAGGAAATCTTTAGTAAAAGGAAATCTTTAGTAAAAGGACATCTTTAGTAAAAGGAAGTCCTTGTTAAAAAGAAATCCTTATTAAAAGGAAATCCTTAGTAAAAGGAAATCTTTAGTAAAAGGAAATCTTTAGTAAAAGGAAATCTTTAGTAAAAGGAAATCTTTAGTAAAAGGAAATCTTTAGTAAAAGGAGAAAGATTTATTCGCAAATGAAGAGAAACCAGAGAAATTCTCGACCGTCAGTAACAGTCGTCCGATAAAAATAGTGATATTTAAAATAAATGACAGATTTAAAGTTCTTCATAAAAGTCATTTCCGCGTCAAGTGGCTTAAATTCCTTAACAGAAATCTACACAGATAGACAAACACTGAATGAACAGATTTCTTTAGTAAAAGGAAATCTTTAGTAAAAGGAAATCTTTAGTAAAAGGAAATCTTTAGTAAAAGGAAATCTTTAGTAAAAGGAAATCTTTAGTAAAAGGAAATCTTTAATAAAAGGAAATCTTTAGTAAAAGGAAATCTTTAGTAAAAGGAAATCTTTAGTAAAAGGAAATCTTTAGTAAAAGGAAATCTTTAGTAAAAGGAAATCTTTAGTAAAAGGAAATCTTTAGTAAAAGGAAATCTTTAGTAAAAGGAAATTTTTAGTAAAAGGAAATCTTTAGTAAAAGGAAATCTTTAGTAAAAGGAGAAAGATTTATTCGCAAATGAAGAGAAACCAGAGAAATTCTCGACCGTCAGTAACAGTCGTCCGATAAAAATAGTGATATTTAAAATAAATGACAGATTTAAAGTTCTTCATAAAAGTCATTTCCGCGTCAAGTGGCTTAAATTCTTTAACAGAAATCTACACAGATAGACAGACACTGAATGAACAGAATTCTTTAGTAAAAGGAAATCTTTAGTAAAAGGAAATCTTTAGTAAAAGGAAATCTTTAGTAAAAGGGAATCTTTAGTAAAAGGAAATCTTTAGTAAAGGAAATCTTTAGTAAAAGGAAATCTTTAGTAAAAGGAAATCTTTAGTAAAAGGAAATCTTTAGTAAAAGGAAATCTTTAGTAAAAGGAAATCTTTAGTAAAAGGAGAAAGATTTATTCGCAAATGAAGAGAATCCAGAGAATTTCTCGACCGTCAGTAACAGTCATCCGATAAAAATAGTGATATTTAAAATAAATGACAGATTTAAAGTTCTTCATAAAAGTCATTTCCGCATCAAGTGGCTTAAATTCTTTAACAGAAATCTACACAGATAGACAAACACTGAATGAACAGATTTCTTTAGTAAAAGGAAATCTTTAGTAAACGTTAAACTAAACGAAAATTTTTATTAAAAGGAGAAAGATTTATTCGCAAATGAAGAGAAACCAGAGAATTGCTCGACCGTCAGTAACAGTCATCCGATAAAAATAGTGATATTTAAAATAAATGACACATTTAAAGTTCTTCATAAAAGTCATTTCCGCGTCAAGTGGCTTAAATTCTTTAACAGAAATCTACACAGATAGATAAACACTGAATGACCAGAATTCTTTAGTAAAAGGAAATCTTTAGTAAAAGGAAATCTTTAGTAAACGTTAAACTAAACGAAAATCTTTATTAAAAGGAGAAAGATTTATTCGCAAATGAAGAGAAACCAGAGAATTTCTCGACCTTCAGTAACAGTCATCCGATAAAAATAGTGATATTTAAAATAAATGACAGATTTAAAGTTCTTCTTAAAAGTCATTTCCGCATCAAGTGGCTTAAATTCTTTAACAGAAATCTACACAGATAGACAAACACTGAATGAACAGAATTCTTTAGTAAAAGGAAATATTTAGTAAAAGGAAATCTTTAGTAAAAGGAAATCTTTCTTCATAGAGGTCATTTCCGCATCAAGTGGCTTAAATTCCTTAACAGAAATCTACACAGATAGACAAACACTGAATGAACAGAATTCTTTAGTAAAAGGAAATCTTTAGTAAAAGGAAATCTTTAGTAAAAGGAAATCTTTAGTAAAAGGAAATCTTTAGTAAAAGGAAATCTTTAGTAAAAGGAAATCTTTAGTAAAGGGAAATCTTTAGTAAAAGGAAATCTTTAGTAAAAGGAAATCTTTAGTAAAAGGAAATCTTTAGTAAAAGGAAATCTTTAGTAAAAGGAAATCTTTAGTAAAAGGAAATCTTTAGTAAAAGGAAATCTTTAGTAAAAGTAAACCTAAACGGAAATCTTTAGTAAAAGGCGAAAGATTTATTTGCAAATAAAGAGAAACCAGAGCATTTCTTGACCGTCAGTGACAGTCATCCAATAAAATAGTGACATCTAAAATAAATGACAGATTTAAAGTTCTTCATAAAAGTTATTTCTGCATCAAATGGCTTAAAACCGAATTCTTTATTAAAAGGAAATCTTTAGTAAGAGGAAATCTTTAGTAAAAGGAAATCTTTAGTAAAAGGACATCTTTAGTAAAAGGAAGTCCTTGTTAAAAAGAAATCCTTATTAAAAGGAAATCCTTAGTAAAAGGAAATCTTTAGTAAAAGGAAATCTTTAGTAAAAGGAAATCTTTAGTAAAAGGAAATCTTTAGTAAAAGGAAATCTTTAGTAAAAGGAGAAAGATTTATTCGCAAATGAAGAGAAACCAGAGAAATTCTCGACCGTCAGTAACAGTCGTCCGATAAAAATAGTGATATTTAAAATAAATGACAGATTTAAAGTTCTTCATAAAAGTCATTTCCGCGTCAAGTGGCTTAAATTCCTTAACAGAAATCTACACAGATAGACAAACACTGAATGAACAGATTTCTTTAGTAAAAGGAAATCTTTAGTAAAAGGAAATCTTTAGTAAAAGGAAATCTTTAGTAAAAGGAAATCTTTAGTAAAAGGAAATCTTTAGTAAAAGGAAATCTTTAATAAAAGGAAATCTTTAGTAAAAGGAAATCTTTAGTAAAAGGAAATCTTTAGTAAAAGGAAATCTTTAGTAAAAGGAAATCTTTAGTAAAAGGAAATCTTTAGTAAAAGGAAATCTTTAGTAAAAGGAAATCTTTAGTAAAAGGAAATTTTTAGTAAAAGGAAATCTTTAGTAAAAGGAAATCTTTAGTAAAAGGAGAAAGATTTATTCGCAAATGAAGAGAAACCAGAGAAATTCTCGACCGTCAGTAACAGTCGTCCGATAAAAATAGTGATATTTAAAATAAATGACAGATTTAAAGTTCTTCATAAAAGTCATTTCCGCGTCAAGTGGCTTAAATTCTTTAACAGAAATCTACACAGATAGACAGACACTGAATGAACAGAATTCTTTAGTAAAAGGAAATCTTTAGTAAAAGGAAATCTTTAGTAAAAGGAAATCTTTAGTAAAAGGGAATCTTTAGTAAAAGGAAATCTTTAGTAAAGGAAATCTTTAGTAAAAGGAAATCTTTAGTAAAAGGAAATCTTTAGTAAAAGGAAATCTTTAGTAAAAGGAAATCTTTAGTAAAAGGAAATCTTTAGTAAAAGGAGAAAGATTTATTCGCAAATGAAGAGAATCCAGAGAATTTCTCGACCGTCAGTAACAGTCATCCGATAAAAATAGTGATATTTAAAATAAATGACAGATTTAAAGTTCTTCATAAAAGTCATTTCCGCATCAAGTGGCTTAAATTCTTTAACAGAAATCTACACAGATAGACAAACACTGAATGAACAGATTTCTTTAGTAAAAGGAAATCTTTAGTAAACGTTAAACTAAACGAAAATTTTTATTAAAAGGAGAAAGATTTATTCGCAAATGAAGAGAAACCAGAGAATTGCTCGACCGTCAGTAACAGTCATCCGATAAAAATAGTGATATTTAAAATAAATGACACATTTAAAGTTCTTCATAAAAGTCATTTCCGCGTCAAGTGGCTTAAATTCTTTAACAGAAATCTACACAGATAGATAAACACTGAATGACCAGAATTCTTTAGTAAAAGGAAATCTTTAGTAAAAGGAAATCTTTAGTAAACGTTAAACTAAACGAAAATCTTTATTAAAAGGAGAAAGATTTATTCGCAAATGAAGAGAAACCAGAGAATTTCTCGACCTTCAGTAACAGTCATCCGATAAAAATAGTGATATTTAAAATAAATGACAGATTTAAAGTTCTTCTTAAAAGTCATTTCCGCATCAAGTGGCTTAAATTCTTTAACAGAAATCTACACAGATAGACAAACACTGAATGAACAGAATTCTTTAGTAAAAGGAAATATTTAGTAAAAGGAAATCTTTAGTAAAAGGAAATCTTTAGTAAAAGGAAATCTTTAGTAAAAGGAAATCTTTAGTAAAAGGAAATCTTTAGTAAAAGGAAATCTTTAGTAAAAGGAAATCTTTAGTAAAAGGAAATCTTTAGTAAAAGGAAATCTTTAGTAAAAGGAAATCTTTAGTAAAAGGAAATCTTTAGTAAAAGGAAATCTTTAGTAAACGTTAATCTAAACGAAAATCTTTATTAAAAGGAGAAAGATTTATTCGCAAATGAAGAGAAACCAGAGAATATCTCGACCGTCAGTAACAGTCATGCGATAAAAATAGTGATATTTAAAATAAATGACAGATTTAAAGTTCTTCATAAAAGTCATTTCCGCATCAAGTGGCTTAAATTCTTTAACAGAAATCTACACAGATAGACAAACACAGAATGAACAGAATTCTTTAGTAAAAGGAAATCTTTAGTAAAAGGAAATCTTTAGTAAAAGGAAATCTTTAGTAAAAGGAAATCTTTAGTAAAAGGAAATCTTTAGTAAAAGGAAATCTTTAGTAAACGTTAATCTAAACGAAAATCTTTATTAAAAGGAGAAAGATTTATTCGCAAATGAAGAGAAACCAGAGAATTTCTCGACCGTCAGTAACAGTCATCCGATAAAAATAGTGATATTTAAAATAAATGACAGATTTAAAGTTCTTCATAGAGGTCAT
>OZ020224.1:26107738-26117738 GCA_963971325.1 Aphodius granarius | reverse complement strand
TCTTCATAAAAGTCACTTCCGCATCAAGTGGCTTAAATTCTTTAACAGAAATCTACACCGATAGACAAACACTGAATGAACAGAATTCTTTAGTAAAAGGAAATTTTAGCAAAAGGAAATCTTTAGTAAAAGGAAATCTTTAGTAAAAGGAAATCTTTAGTAAAAGGAAATCTTTAGTAAAAGGAAATCTTTAGTAAAAGGAAATCTTTAGTAAAAGGAAATCTTTAGTAAAAGGAAATCTTTAGTAAAAGGAAATCTTTAGTAAAAGGAAATCTTTAGTAAAAGGAAATCTTTAGTAAAAGGAAATCTTTAGTAAAAGGAAATCTTTAGTAAAAGGAAATCTTTAGTAAAAGGAAATCTTTAGTAAAAGGAAATCTTTAGTTAAAGGAAATCTTTAGTAAAAGGAAATCTTTAGTAAAAGGAAATCTTTAGTAAAAGGAAATCTTTAGTAAAAGGAAATCTTTAGTAAAAGGAATTCTTTAGTAAAAGGAAATCTTTAGTAAAAGGAAATCTTTAGTAAAAGGAAATCTTTAGTAAAAGGAAATCTTTAGTAAAAGGAAATCTTTAGTAAAAGGAAATCTTTAGTAAAAGGAAATCTTTAGTAAAAGGAAATCTTTAGTAAAAGGAAATCTTTAGTAAAAGGAAATCTTTAGTAAAAGAAAATCTTTAGTAAAAGGAAATCTTTAGTAAAATGAAATCTTTAGTAAAAGGAAATCTTTAGTAAAGAAATATAAACGAAAATCTTTAGTAATAGGCGAAAGATTTATTCGCAAATGAGTTATTTCTTCATCAAAGGGGTTAAATTCTTTAAGACGAATCTACACAAAGAGGCGAACATTGAATGAAGCGAATTCTTTAGTAAAAAGAAATCTTAGCTAACAGGAAATCTAAACGGAAATCTTTAGTAAAAGGTGGAAGATTTATTGGCAAATAAAGAGAAACCAGAGTATTTCTTGGCCGTCAGTGACAGTCATCCAATAAAATAGTGACATCTAAAATAAATGACAGATTTAAAGTTCTTCATAAAAGTTATTTCTGCATCAAATGGCTTAAAACCGAATTCTTTATTAAAAGGAAATCTTTAGTAAGAGGAAATCTTTAGTAAAAGGACATCTTTAGTAAAAGGAAGTCCTTGTTAAAAAGAAATCCTTATTAAAAGGAAATCCTTAGTAAAAGGAAATCTTTAGTAAAAGGAAATCTTTAGTAAAAGGAAATCTTTAGTAAAAGGAAATCTTTAGTAAAAGGAAATCTTTAGTAAAAGGAAATCTTTAGTAAACGTTAATCTAAATGAAAATCTTTATTAAAAGGAGAAAGATTTATTCGCAAATGAAGAGAAACCAGAGAATTTCTCGCCCGTCAGTAACAGTCATAAAAGTCATTTCCGCATCAAGTGGCTTAAATTCTTTAACAGAAATCTACACAGATAGACAAACACTGAATGAACAGAATTCTTTAGTAAAAGGAAATCTTTAGTAAAAGGAAATCTTTAGTAAAAGGAAATCTTTAGTAAAAGGAAACCTTTAGTAAAAGGAAATCTTTAGTAAAAGGAAATCTTTAGTAAAAGGAAATCTTTAGTAAAAGGAAATCTTTAGTAGAAGGAAATCTTTAGTAAAAGGAAATCTTTAGTAAACGTTAATCTAAATGAAAATCTTTATTAAAAGGAGAAAGATTTATTCGCAAATGAAGAGAAACCAGAGAATTTCTCGACCGTCAGTAACAGTCATAAAAGTCATTTCCGCATCAAGTGGCTTAAATTCTTTAACAGAAATCTACACAGATAGACAAACACTGAATGAACAGAATTCTTTAGTAAAAGGAAACCTTTAGTAAAAGGAAATCTTTAGTAAAAGGAAATCTTTAGTAAAAGGAAATCTTTAGTAAAAGGAAATCTTTAGTAAAGGGAAATCTTTAGTAAAAGGAAATCTTTAGTAAAAGGAAATCTTTAGTAAACGTTAATCTAAACGAAAATCTTTATTAAAAGGAGAAAGATTTATTCGCAAATGAAGAGAAACCAGAGAATTTCTCGACCGTCAGTAACAGTCATCCGATAAAAATAGTGATATTTAAATTAAATGACAGATTTAAAGTTCTTCATAGAGGTCATTTCCGCATCAAGTGGCTTAAATTCCTTAACAGAAATCTACACAGATAGACAAACACTGAATGAACAGAATTCTTTAGTAAAAGGAAATCTTTAGTAAAAGGAAATCTTTAGTAAAAGGAAATCTTTAGTAAAGGGAAATCTTTAGTAAAAGGAAATCTTTAGTAAAAGGAAATCTTTAGTAAAAGTAAACCTAAACGGAAATCTTTAGTAAAAGGAGAAAGATTTATTCGCAAATAAAGAGAAACCAGAGCATTTCTTGACCGTCAGTGACAGTCATCCAATAAAATAGTGACATCTAAAATAAATGACAGATTTAAAGTTCTTCATAAAAGTTATTTCTGCATCAAATGGCTTAAAACCGAATTCTTTATTAAAAGGAAATCTTTAGTAAGAGGAAATCTTTAGTAAAAGGAAATCTTTAGTAAAAGGACATCTTTAGTAAAAGGAAGTCCTTGTTAAAAAGAAATCCTTATTAAAAAGAAATCCTTAGTAAAAGGAAATCTTTAGTAAAAGGAAATCTTTAGTAAAAGGAAATCTTTAGTAAAAGGAAATCTTTAGTAAAAGGAAATCTTTAGTAAAAGGAAATCTTTAGTAAAAGGAGAAAGATTTATTCGCAAATGAAGAGAAACCAGAGAAATTCTCGACCGTCAGTAACAGTCGTCCGATAAAAATAGTGATATTTAAAATAAATGACAGATTTAAAGTTCTTCATAAAAGTCATTTCCGCGTCAAGTGGCTTAAATTCTTTAACAGAAATCTACACAGATAGACAAACACTGAATGAACAGAATTCTTTAGTAAAAGGAAATCTTTAGTAAAAGGAAATCTTTAGTAAAAGGAAATCTTTAGTAAAAGGAAATCTTTAGTAAAAGGAAATCTTTAGTAAAAGGAGAAAGATTTATTCGCAAATGAAGAGAAACCAAAGAATTTCTCGACCGTCAGTAACAGTCATCCGATAAAAATAGTGATATTTAAAATAAATGACAGATTAAAGTTCTTCATAAAAGTCATTTCAGCGTCAAGTGGCTTAAATTCTTTAACAGAAATCTACGCAGATAGACAAACACTGAATGAACAGAATTCTTTAGTAAAAGGAAATCTTTAGTAAAAGGAAATCTTTAGTAAACGTTAATCTAAACGAAAATCTTTATTAAAAGGAGAAAGATTTATTCGCAAATAAAGAGAAACCAGAGAATTTCTCGACCGTCAGTAACAGTCATCCGATAAAAATATTGATATTTAAAATAAATGACAGATTTAAAGTTCTTCATAAAAGTCACTTCCGCATCAAGTGGCTTAAATTCTTTAACAGAAATCTACACCGATAGACAAACACTGAATGAACAGAATTCTTTAGTAAAAGGAAATTTTAGCAAAAGGAAATCTTTAGTAAAAGGAAATCTTTAGTAAAAGGAAATCTTTAGTAAAAGGAAATCTTTAGTAAAAGGAAATCTTTAGTAAAAGGAAATCTTTAGTAAAAGGAAATCTTTAGTAAAAGGAAATCTTTAGTAAAAGGAAATCTTTAGTAAAAGGAAATCTTTAGTAAAAGGAAATCTTTAGTAAAAGGAAATCTTTAGTAAAAGGAAATCTTTAGTAAAAGGAAATCTTTAGTAAAAGGAAATCTTTAGTAAAAGGAAATCTTTAGTTAAAGGAAATCTTTAGTAAAAGGAAATCTTTAGTAAAAGGATATCTTTAGTAAAAGGAAATCTTTAGTAAAAGGAAATCTTTAGTAAAAGGAATTCTTTAGTAAAAGGAAATCTTTAGTAAAAGGAAATCTTTAGTAAAAGGAAATCTTTAGTAAAAGGAAATCTTTAGTAAAAGGAAATCTTTAGTAAAAGGAAATCTTTAGTAAAAGGAAATCTTTAGTAAAAGGAAATCTTTAGTAAAAGAAAATCTTTAGTAAAAGGAAATCTTTAGTAAAATGAAATCTTTAGTAAAAGGAAATCTTTAGTAAAGAAATATAAACGAAAATCTTTAGTAATAGGCGAAAGATTTATTCGCAAATGAGTTATTTCTTCATCAAAGGGGTTAAATTCTTTAAGACGAATCTACACAAAGAGGCGAACATTGAATGAAGCGAATTCTTTAGTAAAAAGAAATCTTAGCTAACAGGAAATCTAAACGGAAATCTTTAGTAAAAGGTGGAAGATTTATTGGCAAATAAAGAGAAACCAGAGTATTTCTTGACCGTCAGTGACAGTCATCCAATAAAATAGTGACATCTAAAATAAATGACAGATTTAAAGTTCTTCATAAAAGTTATTTCTGCATCAAATGGCTTAAAACCGAATTCTTTATTAAAAGGAAATCTTTAGTAAGAGGAAATCTTTAGTAAAAGGACATCTTTAGTAAAAGGAAGTCCTTGTTAAAAAGAAATCCTTATTAAAAGGAAATCCTTAGTAAAAGGAAATCTTTAGTAAAAGGAAATCTTTAGTAAAAGGAAATCTTTAGTAAAAGGAAATCTTTAGTAAAAGGAAATCTTTAGTAAAAGGAAATCTTTAGTAAAAGGAAATCTTTAGTAAACGTTAATCTAAATGAAAATCTTTATTAAAAGGAGAAAGATTTATTCGCAAATGAAGAGAAACCAGAGAATTTCTCGCCCGTCAGTAACAGTCATAAAAGTCATTTCCGCATCAAGTGGCTTAAATTCTTTAACAGAAATCTACACAGATAGACAAACACTGAATGAACAGAATTCTTTAGTAAAAGGAAATCTTTAGTAAAAGGAAATCTTTAGTAAAAGGAAACCTTTAGTAAAAGGAAATCTTTAGTAAAAGGAAATCTTTAGTAAAAGGAAATCTTTAGTAGAAGGAAATCTTTAGTAAAAGGAAATCTTTAGTAAAAGGAAATCTTTAGTAAACGTTAATCTAAATGAAAATCTTTATTAAAAGGAGAAAGATTTATTCGCAAATGAAGAGAAACCAGAGAATTTCTCGACCGTCAGTAACAGTCATAAAAGTCATTTCCGCATCAAGTGGCTTAAATTCTTTAACAGAAATCTACACAGATAGACAAACACTGAATGAACAGAATTCTTTAGTAAAAGGAAATCTTTAGTAAAAGGAAATCTTTAGTAAAAGGAAATCTTTAGTAAAAGGAAATCTTTAGTAAAGGGAAATCTTTAGTAAAAGGAAATCTTTAGTAAACGTTAATCTAAACGAAAATCTTTATTAAAAGGAGAAAGATTTATTCGCAAATGAAGAGAAACCAGAGAATTTCTCGACCGTCAGTAACAGTCATCCGATAAAAATAGTGATATTTAAAATAAATGACAGATTTAAAGTTCTTCATAAAAGTCATTTCCGCATCAAGTGGCTTAAATTCTTTAACAGAAATCTACACAGATAGACAAACACTGAATGAACAGAATTCCTTAGTAAAAGGAAATATTTAGTAAAAGGAAATCTTTAGTAAAAGACACTCTTTAGTAAAAGGAAATCTTTAGTAAAAGGAAATCTTTAGTAAACGTTAATCTAAACGAAAATCTTTATTAAAAGGAGAAAGATTTATTCGCAAATGAAGAGAAACCAAAGAATTTCTCGACCGTCAGTAACAGTCATCCGATAAAAATATTGATATTTAAAATAAATGACAGATTTAAAGTTCTTCATAAAAGTCACTTCCGCATCAAGTGGCTTAAATTCTTTAACAGAAATCTACACCGATAGACAAACACTGAATGAACAGAATTCTTTAGTAAAAGGAAATTTTAGCAAAAGGAAATCTTTAGTAAAAGGAAATCTTTAGTAAAAGGAAATCTTTAGTAAAAGGAAATCTTTAGTAAAAGGAAATCTTTAGTAAAAGGAAATCTTTAGTAAAAGGAAATCTTTAGTAAAAGGAAATCTTTAGTAAAAGGAAATCTTTAGTAAAAGGAAATCTTTAGTAAAAGGAAATCTTTAGTAAAAGGAAATCTTTAGTAAAAGGAAATCTTTAGTAAAAGGAAATCTTTAGTAAAAGGAAATCTTTAGTTAAAGGAAATCTTTAGTAAAAGGAAATCTTTAGTAAAAGGAAATCTTTAGTAAAAGGAAATCTTTAGTAAAAGGAAATCTTTAGTAAAAGGAATTCTTTAGTAAAAGGAAATCTTTAGTAAAAGGAAATCTTTAGTAAAAGGAAATCTTTAGTAAAAGGAAATCTTTAGTAAAAGGAAATCTTTAGTAAAAGGAAATCTTTAGTAAAAGGAAATCTTTAGTAAAAGGAAATCTTTAGTAAAAGGAAATCTTTAGTAAAAGAAAATCTTTAGTAAAAGGAAATCTTTAGTAAAATGAAATCTTTAGTAAAAGGAAATCTTTAGTAAAGAAATATAAACGAAAATCTTTAGTAATAGGCGAAAGATTTATTCGCAAATGAGTTATTTCTTCATCAAAGGGGTTAAATTCTTTAAGACGAATCTACACAAAGAGGCGAACATTGAATGAAGCGAATTCTTTAGTAAAAAGAAATCTTAGCTAACAGGAAATCTAAACGGAAATCTTTAGTAAAAGGTGGAAGATTTATTGGCAAATAAAGAGAAACCAGAGTATTTCTTGGCCGTCAGTGACAGTCATCCAATAAAATAGTGACATCTAAAATAAATGACAGATTTAAAGTTCTTCATAAAAGTTATTTCTGCATCAAATGGCTTAAAACCGAATTCTTTATTAAAAGGAAATCTTTAGTAAGAGGAAATCTTTAGTAAAAGGACATCTTTAGTAAAAGGAAGTCCTTGTTAAAAAGAAATCCTTATTAAAAGGAAATCCTTAGTAAAAGGAAATCTTTAGTAAAAGGAAATCTTTAGTAAAAGGAAATCTTTAGTAAAAGGAAATCTTTAGTAAAAGGAAATCTTTAGTAAAAGGAAATCTTTAGTAAACGTTAATCTAAATGAAAATCTTTATTAAAAGGAGAAAGATTTATTCGCAAATGAAGAGAAACCAGAGAATTTCTCGCCCGTCAGTAACAGTCATAAAAGTCATTTCCGCATCAAGTGGCTTAAATTCTTTAACAGAAATCTACACAGATAGACAAACACTGAATGAACAGAATTCTTTAGTAAAAGGAAATCTTTAGTAAAAGGAAATCTTTAGTAAAAGGAAATCTTTAGTAAAAGGAAACCTTTAGTAAAAGGAAATCTTTAGTAAAAGGAAATCTTTAGTAAAAGGAAATCTTTAGTAAAAGGAAATCTTTAGTAGAAGGAAATCTTTAGTAAAAGGAAATCTTTAGTAAACGTTAATCTAAATGAAAATCTTTATTAAAAGGAGAAAGATTTATTCGCAAATGAAGAGAAACCAGAGAATTTCTCGACCGTCAGTAACAGTCATAAAAGTCATTTCCGCATCAAGTGGCTTAAATTCTTTAACAGAAATCTACACAGATAGACAAACACTGAATGAACAGAATTCTTTAGTAAAAGGAAACCTTTAGTAAAAGGAAATCTTTAGTAAAAGGAAATCTTTAGTAAAAGGAAATCTTTAGTAAAAGGAAATCTTTAGTAAAGGGAAATCTTTAGTAAAAGGAAATCTTTAGTAAAAGGAAATCTTTAGTAAACGTTAATCTAAACGAAAATCTTTATTAAAAGGAGAAAGATTTATTCGCAAATGAAGAGAAACCAGAGAATTTCTCGACCGTCAGTAACAGTCATCCGATAAAAATAGTGATATTTAAATTAAATGACAGATTTAAAGTTCTTCATAGAGGTCATTTCCGCATCAAGTGGCTTAAATTCCTTAACAGAAATCTACACAGATAGACAAACACTGAATGAACAGAATTCTTTAGTAAAAGGAAATCTTTAGTAAAAGGAAATCTTTAGTAAAAGGAAATCTTTAGTAAAGGGAAATCTTTAGTAAAAGGAAATCTTTAGTAAAAGGAAATCTTTAGTAAAAGTAAACCTAAACGGAAATCTTTAGTAAAAGGAGAAAGATTTATTCGCAAATAAAGAGAAACCAGAGCATTTCTTGACCGTCAGTGACAGTCATCCAATAAAATAGTGACATCTAAAATAAATGACAGATTTAAAGTTCTTCATAAAAGTTATTTCTGCATCAAATGGCTTAAAACCGAATTCTTTATTAAAAGGAAATCTTTAGTAAGAGGAAATCTTTAGTAAAAGGAAATCTTTAGTAAAAGGACATCTTTAGTAAAAGGAAGTCCTTGTTAAAAAGAAATCCTTATTAAAAAGAAATCCTTAGTAAAAGGAAATCTTTAGTAAAAGGAAATCTTTAGTAAAAGGAAATCTTTAGTAAAAGGAAATCTTTAGTAAAAGGAAATCTTTAGTAAAAGGAAATCTTTAGTAAAAGGAGAAAGATTTATTCGCAAATGAAGAGAAACCAGAGAAATTCTCGACCGTCAGTAACAGTCGTCCGATAAAAATAGTGATATTTAAAATAAATGACAGATTTAAAGTTCTTCATAAAAGTCATTTCCGCGTCAAGTGGCTTAAATTCTTTAACAGAAATCTACACAGATAGACAAACACTGAATGAACAGAATTCTTTAGTAAAAGGAAATCTTTAGTAAAAGGAAATCTTTAGTAAAAGGAAATCTTTAGTAAAAGGAAATCTTTAGTAAAAGGAAATCTTTAGTAAAAGGAGAAAGATTTATTCGCAAATGAAGAGAAACCAAAGAATTTCTCGACCGTCAGTAACAGTCATCCGATAAAAATAGTGATATTTAAAATAAATGACAGATTAAAGTTCTTCATAAAAGTCATTTCAGCGTCAAGTGGCTTAAATTCTTTAACAGAAATCTACGCAGATAGACAAACACTGAATGAACAGAATTCTTTAGTAAAAGGAAATCTTTAGTAAAAGGAAATCTTTAGTAAACGTTAATCTAAACGAAAATCTTTATTAAAAGGAGAAAGATTTATTCGCAAATAAAGAGAAACCAGAGAATTTCTCGACCGTCAGTAACAGTCATCCGATAAAAATATTGATATTTAAAATAAATGACAGATTTAAAGTTCTTCATAAAAGTCACTTCCGCATCAAGTGGCTTAAATTCTTTAACAGAAATCTACACCGATAGACAAACACTGAATGAACAGAATTCTTTAGTAAAAGGAAATTTTAGCAAAAGGAAATCTTTAGTAAAAGGAAATCTTTAGTAAAAGGAAATCTTTAGTAAAAGGAAATCTTTAGTAAAAGGAAATCTTTAGTAAAAGGAAATCTTTAGTAAAAGGAAATCTTTAGTAAAAGGAAATCTTTAGTAAAAGGAAATCTTTAGTAAAAGGAAATCTTTAGTAAAAGGAAATCTTTAGTAAAAGGAAATCTTTAGTAAAAGGAAATCTTTAGTAAAAGGAAATCTTTAGTAAAAGGAAATCTTTAGTAAAAGGAAATCTTTAGTAAAAGGAAATCTTTAGTTAAAGGAAATCTTTAGTAAAAGGAAATCTTTAGTAAAAGGATATCTTTAGTAAAAGGAAATCTTTAGTAAAAGGAAATCTTTAGTAAAAGGAATTCTTTAGTAAAAGGAAATCTTTAGTAAAAGGAAATCTTTAGTAAAAGGAAATCTTTAGTAAAAGGAAATCTTTAGTAAAAGGAAATCTTTAGTAAAAGGAAATCTTTAGTAAAAGGAAATCTTTAGTAAAAGGAAATCTTTAGTAAAAGAAAATCTTTAGTAAAAGGAAATCTTTAGTAAAATGAAATCTTTAGTAAAAGGAAATCTTTAGTAAAGAAATATAAACGAAAATCTTTAGTAATAGGCGAAAGATTTATTCGCAAATGAGTTATTTCTTCATCAAAGGGGTTAAATTCTTTAAGACGAATCTACACAAAGAGGCGAACATTGAATGAAGCGAATTCTTTAGTAAAAAGAAATCTTAGCTAACAGGAAATCTAAACGGAAATCTTTAGTAAAAGGTGGAAGATTTATTGGCAAATAAAGAGAAACCAGAGTATTTCTTGACCGTCAGTGACAGTCATC
>OZ020224.1:25732738-26100238 GCA_963971325.1 Aphodius granarius | reverse complement strand
AGGAAATCTTTAGTAAACGTTAATCTAAACGAAAATCTTTATTAAAAGGAGAAAGATTTATTCGCAAATAAAGAGAAACCAGAGAATTTCTCGACCGTCAGTAACAGTCATCCGATAAAAATATTGATATTTAAAATAAATGACAGATTTAAAGTTCTTCATAAAAGTCACTTCCGCATCAAGTGGCTTAAATTCTTTAACAGAAATCTACACCGATAGACAAACACTGAATGAACAGAATTCTTTAGTAAAAGGAAATTTTAGCAAAAGGAAATCTTTAGTAAAAGGAAATCTTTAGTAAAAGGAAATCTTTAGTAAAAGGAAATCTTTAGTAAAAGGAAATCTTTAGTAAAAGGAAATCTTTAGTAAAAGGAAATCTTTAGTAAAAGGAAATCTTTAGTAAAAGGAAATCTTTAGTAAAAGGAAATCTTTAGTAAAAGGAAATCTTTAGTAAAAGGAAATCTTTAGTAAAAGGAAATCTTTAGTAAAAGGAAATCTTTAGTAAAAGGAAATCTTTAGTAAAAGGAAATCTTTAGTAAAAGGAAATCTTTAGTAAAAGGAATTCTTTAGTAAAAGGAAATCTTTAGTAAAAGGAAATCTTTAGTAAAAGGAAATCTTTAGTAAAAGGAAATCTTTAGTAAAAGGAAATCTTTAGTAAAAGGAAATCTTTAGTAAAAGGAAATCTTTAGTAAAAGGAAATCTTTAGTAAAAGGAAATCTTTAGTAAAAGGAAATCTTTAGTAAAAGGAAATCTTTAGTAAAAGGAAATCTTTAGTAAAAGGAAATCTTTAGTAAAAGAAAATCTTTAGTAAAAGGAAATCTTTAGTAAAATGAAATCTTTAGTAAAAGGAAATCTTTAGTAAAGAAATATAAACGAAAATCTTTAGTAATAGGCGAAAGATTTATTCGCAAATGAGTTATTTCTTCATCAAAGGGGTTAAATTCTTTAAGACGAATCTACACAAAGAGGCGAACATTGAATGAAGCGAATTCTTTAGTAAAAAGAAATCTTAGCTAACAGGAAATCTAAACGGAAATCTTTAGTAAAAGGTGGAAGATTTATTGGCAAATAAAGAGAAACCAGAGTATTTCTTGACCGTCAGTGACAGTCATCCAATAAAATAGTGACATCTAAAATAAATGACAGATTTAAAGTTCTTCATAAAAGTTATTTCTGCATCAAATGGCTTAAAACCGCATTCTTTATTAAAAGGAAATGTTTAGTAAGAGGAAATCTTTAGTAAAAGGACATCTTTAGTAAAAGGAAGTCCTTGTTAAAAAGAAATCCTTATTAAAAGGAAATCCTTAGTAAAAGGAAATCTTTAGTGAAAGGAAATCTTTAGTAAAAGGAAATCTTTAGTAAAAGGAAATCTTTAGTAAAAGGAAATCTTTAGTAAAAGGAAATCTTTAGTAAACGTTAATCTAAATGAAAATCTTTATTAAAAGGAGAAAGATTTATTCGCAAATGAAGAGAAACCAGAGAATTTCTCGCCCGTCAGTAACAGTCATAAAAGTCATTTCCGCATCAAGTGGCTTAAATTCTTTAACAGAAATCTACACAGATAGACAAACACTGAATGAACAGAATTCTTTAGTAAAAGGAAATCTTTAGTAAAAGGAAATCTTTAGTAAAAGGAAATCTTTAGTAAAAGGAAATCTTTAGTAAAAGGAAATCTTTAGTAAAAGGAAATCTTTAGTAAAAGGAAATCTTTAGTAGAAGGAAATCTTTAGTAAAAGGAAATCTTTAGTAAAAGGAAATCTTTAGTAAACGTTAATCTAAATGAAAATCTTTATTAAAAGGAGAAAGATTTATTCGCAAATGAAGAGAAACCAGAGAATTTCTCGACCGTCAGTAACAGTCATAAAAGTCATTTCCGCATCAAGTGGCTTAAATTCTTTAACAGAAATCTACACAGATAGACAAACACTGAATGAACAGAATTCTTTAGTAAAAGGAAATCTTTAGTAAAAGGAAATCTTTAGTAAAAGGAAATCTTTAGTAAAAGGAAATCTTTAGTAAAAGGAAATCTTTAGTAAAAGGAAATCTTTAGTAAAGGGAAATCTTTAGTAAAAGGAAATCTTTAGTAAAAGGAAATCTTTAGTAAACGTTAATCTAAACGAAAATCTTTATTAAAAGGAGAAAGATTTATTCGCAAATGAAGAGAAACCAGAGAATTTCTCGACCGTCAGTAACAGTCATCCGATAAAAATAGTGATATTTAAATTAAATGACAGATTTAAAGTTCTTCATAGAGGTCATTTCCGCATCAAGTGGCTTAAATTCCTTAACAGAAATCTACACAGATAGACAAACACTGAATGAACAGAATTCTTTAGTAAAAGGAAATCTTTAGTAAAAGGAAATCTTTAGTAAAAGGAAATCTTTAGTAAAGGGAAATCTTTAGTAAAAGGAAATCTTTAGTAAAAGGAAATCTTTAGTAAAAGGAAATCTTTAGTAAAAGGAAATCTTTAGTAAAAGGAAATCTTTAGTAAAAGGAGAAAGATTTATTCGCAAATAAAGAGCAACCAGAGCATTTCTTGACCGTCAGTGACAGTCATCCAATAAAATAGTGACATCTAAAATAAATGACAGATTTAAAGTTCTTCATAAAAGTTATTTCTGCATCAAATGGCTTAAAACCGAATTCTTTATTAAAAGGAAATCTTTAGTAAGAGGAAATCTTTAGTAAAAGGAAATCTTTAGTAAAAGGACATCTTTAGTAAAAGGAAGTCCTTGTTAAAAAGAAATCCTTATTAAAAGGAAATCCTTAGTAAAAGGAAATCTTTAGTAAAAGGAAATCTTTAGTAAAAGGAAATCTTTAGTAAAAGGAAATCTTTAGTAAAACGAAATCTTTAGTAAAAGGAAATCTTTAGTAAAAGGAGAAAGATTTATTCGCAAATGAAGAGAAACCAGAGAAATTCTCGACCGTCAGTAACAGTCGTCCGATAAAAATAGTGATATTTAAAATAAATGACAGATTTAAAGTTCTTCATAAAAGTCATTTCCGCGTCAAGTGGCTTAAATTCTTTAACACAAATCTACAAAGATAGACAAACACTAAATGAACAGAATTCTTTAGTAAAAGGAAATCTTTAGTAAAAGGAAATCTTTAGTAAAAGGAAATCTTTAGTAAAAGGAAATCTTTAGTAAAACGAAATCTTTAGTAAAAGGAAATCTTTAGTAAAAGGAAATCTTTAGTAAAAGGAAATCTTTAGTAAAAGGAAATCTTTAGTAAAAGGAGAAAGATTTATTCGCAAATGAAGAGAATCCAGAGAATTTCTCGACCGTCAGTAACAGTCATCCGATAAAAATAGTGATATTTAAAATAAATGACAGATTTAAAGTTCTTCATAAAAGTCATTTCCGCATCAAGTGGCTTAAATTCTTTAACAGAAATCTACACAGATAGACAAACACTGAATGAACAGATTTCTTTAGTAAAAGGAAATCTTTAGTAAACGTTAAACTAAACGAAAATTTTTATTAAAAGGAGAAAGATTTATTCGCAAATGAAAAGAAACCAGAGAATTTCTCGACCGTCAGTAACAGTCATCCGATAAAAATAGTGATATTTAAAATAAATGACACATTTAAAGTTCTTCATAAAAGTCATTTCCGCGTCAAGTGGCTTAAATTCTTTAACAGAAATCTACACAGATAGATAGACACTGAATGACCAGAATTCTTTAGTAAAAGGAAATCTTTAGTAAAAGGAAATCTTTAGTAAACGTTAAACTAAACGAAAATCTTTATTAAAAGGAGAAAGATTTATTCGCAAATGAAGAGAAACCAGAGAATTTCTCGACCGTCAGTAACAGTCATCCGATAAAAATAGTGATATTTAAAATAAATGACAGATTTAAAGTTCTTCATAAAAGTCATTTCCGCATCAAGTGGCTTAAATTCTTTAACAGAAATCTACACAGATAGACAAACACTGAATGAACAGAATTCTTTAGTAAAAGGAAATCTTTAGTAAAAGGAAATCTTTAGTAAAAGGAAATCTTTAGTAAAAGGAAATCTTTAGTAAAAGGAAATCTTTAGTAAAAGGAAATCTTTAGTAAAGGGAAATCTTTAGTAAAAGGAAATCTTTAGTAAACGTTAATCTAAACGAAAATCTTTATTAAAAGGAGAAAGATTTATTCGCAAATGAAGAGAAACCAGAGAATTTCTCGACCGTCAGTAACAGTCATCCGATAAAAATAGTGATATTTAAAATAAATGACACATTTAAAGTTCTTCATAGAGGTCATTTCCGCATCAAGTGGCTTAAATTCCATAACAGAAATCTACACAGATAGACAAACACTGAATGAACAGAATTCTTTAGTAAAAGGAAATCTTTAGTAAAAGGAAATCTTTAGTAAAGGGAAATCTTTAGTAAAAGGAAATCTTTAGTAAAAGGAAATCTTTAGTAAAAGGAAATCTTTAGTAAAAGGAAATCTTTAGTAAAAGGAAATCTTTAGTAAAAGGAAATCTTTAGTAAAAGTAAACCTAAACGGAAATCTTTAGTAAAAGGCGAAAGATTTATTCGCAAATAAAGAGAAACCAGAGTATTTCTTGACTGTCAGTGACAGTCATCCAAAAAAATGTGACATCTAAAATAAATGACAGATTTAAAGTTCTTCATAAAAGTTATTTCTGCATCAAATGGCTTAAAACCGAATTCTTTATTAAAAGGAAATCTTTAGTAAGAGGAAATCTTTAGTAAAAGGAAATCTTTAGTAAAAGGACATCTTTAGTAAAAGGAAGTCCTTGTTAAAAAGAAATCCTTATTAAAAGGAAATCCTTAGTAAAAGGAAATCTTTAGTAAAAGGAAATCTTTAGTAAAAGGAAATCTTTAGTAAAAGGAAATCTTTAGTAAAAGGAAATCTTTAGTAAAAGGAAATCTTTAGTAAAAGGAAATCTTTAGTAAAAGGAAATCTTTAGTAAAAGGAAATCTTTAGTAAAAGGAAATCTTTAGTAAAAGGAAATCTTTAGTAAGAGGAAATCTTTAGTAAAAGGAAATCTTTAGTAAAAGGACATCTTTAGTAAAAGGAAGTCCTTGTTAAAAAGAAATCCTTATTAAAAGGAAATCCTTAGTAAAAGGAAATCTTTAGTAAAAGGAAATCTTTAGTAAAAGGAAATCTTTAGTAAAAGGAAATCTTTAGTAAAAGGAGAAAGATTTATTCGCAAATGAAGAGAATCCAGAGAATTTCTCGACCGTCAGTAACAGTCATCCGATAAAAATAGTGATATTTAAAATAAATGACAGATTTAAGGTTCTTCATAAAAGTCATTTCCGCATCAAGTGGCTTAAATTCTTTAACAGAAATCTACACAGATAGACAAACACTGAATGAACAGAATTCCTTAGTAAAAGGAAATATTTAGTAAAAGGAAATCTTTAGTAAAAGACACTCTTTAGTAAAAGGAAATCTTTAGTAAAAGGAAATCTTTAGTAAACGTTAATCTAAACGAAAATCTTTATTAAAAGGAGAAAGATTTATTCGCAAATGAAGAGAAACCAGAGAATTTCTCGACCGTCAGTAACAGTCATCCGATAAAAATAGTGATATTTAAAATAAATGACAGATTAAAGTTCTTCATAAAAGTCATTTCCGCGTCAAGTGGCTTAAATTCTTTAACAGAAATCTACGCAGATAGACAAACACTGAATGAACAGAATTCTTTAGTAAAAGGAAATCTTTAGTAAAAGGAAATCTTTAGTAAACGTTAATCTAAACGAAAATCTTTATTAAAAGGAGAAGGATTTATTCGCAAATGAAGAGAAACCAGAGAATTTCTCGACCGTCAGTAACAGTCATCCGATAAAAATAGTGATATTTAAAATAAATGACAGATTTAAAGTTCTTCATAAAAGTCATTTCCGGATCAAGTGGCTTAAATTCCTTAACAGAAATCTACACAGATAGACAAACACTGAATGAACAGAATTCTTTAGTAAAAGGAAATCTTTAGTAAAAGAAAATCTTTAGTAAAAGGAAATCTTTAGTAAAAGGAAATCTTTAGTAAAGGGAAATCTTTAGTAAAAGGAAATCTTTAGTAAAAGGAAATCTTTAGTAAAAGGAAATCTTTAGTAAAAGGAAATATTTAGTAAAAGGAAATCTTTAGTAAAAGGAAATCTTTAGTAAAAGGAAATCTTTAGTAAAAGGAAACCTTTAGTAAAAGGAAATCTTTAGTAAAAGGAAATCTTTAGTAAACGTTAATCTAAACGAAAATCTTTATTAAAAGGAGAAAGATTTATTCGCAAATAAAGAGAAACCAGAGAATTTCTCGACCGTCAGTAACAGTCATCCGATAAAAATATTGATATTTAAAATAAATGACAGATTTAAAGTTCTTCATAAAAGTCACTTCCGCATCAAGTGGCTTAAATTCTTTAACAGAAATCTACATCGATAGACAAACACTGAATGAACAGAATTCTTTAGTAAAAGGAAATCTTTAGTAAAAGGAAATCTTTAGTAAAAGGAAATCTTTAGTAAAAGGAAATCTTTAGTAAAAGGAAATCTTTAGTAAAAGGAAATCTTTAGTAAAAGGAAATCTTTAGTAAAAGGAAATCTTTAGTAAAAGGAAATCTTTAGTAAAAGGAAATCTTTAGTAAACGTTAATCTAAACGAAAATCTTTATTAAAAGGAGAAAGATTTATTCGCAAATGAAGAGAAACCAGAGAATTTCTCGACCGTCAGTAACAGTCATCCGATAAAAACAGTGATATTTAAAATAAATGACAGATTTAAAGTTCTTCATAAAAGTCATTTCCGCGTCAAGTGGCTTAAATTCTTTAACAGAAATCTACACAGATAGACAAACATTGAATGAACAGAATTCTTTAGTAAAAGGAAATCTTTAGTAAAAGGAAATCTTTAGTAAAAGGAAATCTTTAGTAAAAGGAAATCTTTAGTAAAAGGAAATCTTTAGTAAAAGGGAATCTTTAGTAAAAGGAAATCTTTAGTAAAAGGAAATCTTTAGTAAAAGGTAATCTTTAGTAAAAGGAAATCTTTAGTAAAGGGAAATCTTTAGTAAAAGGAAATCTTTAGTAAAAAGAAATCTTTAGTAAAAGGAAATCTTTAGTAAAAGGAAATCTTTAGTAAAAGGAAATCTTTAGTAAAAGGAAATCTTTAGTAAAAGGAAATCTTTAGTAAAAGGAAATCTTTAGTAAAAGGAAATCTTTAGTAAAAGGAAATCTTTAGTAAAAGGAAATCTTTAGTAAAAGGAAATCTTTAGTAAAAGAAAATCTTTAGTAAAAGGAAATCTTTAGTAAAATGAAATCTTTAGTAAAAGGAAATCTTTAGTAAAGAAATATAAACGAAAATCTTTAGTAATAGGCGAAAGATTTATTCGCAAATGAGTTATTTCTTCATCAAAGGGGTTAAATTCTTTAAGACGAATCTACACAAAGAGGCGAACGTTGAATGAACCGAATTCTTTAGTAAAAAGAAATCTTAGCTAACAGGAAATCTAAACGGAAATCTTTAGTAAAAGGTGGAAGATTTATTGGCAAATGGAGACAAACCAGATAATTTCTCGACCCTCAGTAAGAGTCATCCAATAAAAATAGTGACATTTAAAATAAATGACAGATTTAAAGTTCTTTATAAAAGTTATTTCTTCATCAAAGGGGTTGAATTCTTTAAGAGAAATCTACACAAAGAGGTAAGCATTGAATGAACCGAATTCCTTACTGAAAGGAAATGTTTAGTAACAGAAAATCTTTAGTAAAGGGAAATCTTTAGTAAAAGGAAACCTAAACGGAAATCTTTAGTAAAAGGCGAAAGATTTATTCGCAAATAAAGAGAAACCAGAGTATTTCTTGACCGTCAGTGACAGTCATCCAATAAAATAGTGACATCTAAAATAAATGACAGATTTATTCATAAAAGTTATTTCTGCATCAAATGGCTTAAAACCGAATTCTTTAGTAAAAGGAAATCTTTAGTAAAAGGGACTATTTAGTAAAAGGAACTCGTTAGTAAATGGAAATCTTTAGTAAAAGGACATCTTTAGTAAAAGGAAGTCCTTATTAAAAAGAAATCCTTATTAAAAGGAAATCTTTAGTAAAAGGAAATCTTTAGTAAAAGGAAATCTTTAGTAAAAGGAGAAAGATTTATTCGCAAATGAAGAGAATCCAGAGAATTTCTCGACCGTCAGTAACAGTCATCCGATAAAAATAGTGATATTTAAAATAAATGACAGATTTAAGGTTCTTCATAAAAGTCATTTCCGCATCAAGTGGCTTAAATTCTTTAACAGAAATCTACACAGATAGACAAACACTGAATGAACAGAATTCCTTAGTAAAAGGAAATATTTAGTAAAAGGAAATCTTTAGTAAAAGACACTCTTTAGTAAAAGGAAATCTTTAGTAAAAGGAAATCTTTAGTAAACGTTAATCTAAACGAAAATCTTTATTAAAAGGAGAAAGATTTATTCGCAAATGAAGAGAAACCAGAGAATTTCTCGACCGTCAGTAACAGTCATCCGATAAAAATAGTGATATTTAAAATAAATGACAGATTAAAGTTCTTCATAAAAGTCATTTCCGCGTCAAGTGGCTTAAATTCTTTAACAGAAATCTACGCAGATAGACAAACACTGAATGAACAGAATTCTTTAGTAAAAGGAAATCTTTAGTAAAAGGAAATCTTTAGTAAACGTTAATCTAAACGAAAATCTTTATTAAAAGGAGAAGGATTTATTCGCAAATGAAGAGAAACCAGAGAATTTCTCGACCGTCAGTAACAGTCATCCGATAAAAATAGTGATATTTAAAATAAATGACAGATTTAAAGTTCTTCATAAAAGTCATTTCCGGATCAAGTGGCTTAAATTCCTTAACAGAAATCTACACAGATAGACAAACACTGAATGAACAGAATTCTTTAGTAAAAGGAAATCTTTAGTAAAAGAAAATCTTTAGTAAAAGGAAATCTTTAGTAAAAGGAAATCTTTAGTAAAGGGAAATCTTTAGTAAAAGGAAATCTTTAGTAAAAGGAAATCTTTAGTAAAAGGAAATCTTTAGTAAAAGGAAATATTTAGTAAAAGGAAATCTTTAGTAAAAGGAAATCTTTAGTAAAAGGAAATCTTTAGTAAAAGGAAATCTTTAGTAAAAGGAAACCTTTAGTAAAAGGAAATCTTTAGTAAAAGGAAATCTTTAGTAAACGTTAATCTAAACGAAAATCTTTATTAAAAGGAGAAAGATTTATTCGCAAATAAAGAGAAACCAGAGAATTTCTCGACCGTCAGTAACAGTCATCCGATAAAAATATTGATATTTAAAATAAATGACAGATTTAAAGTTCTTCATAAAAGTCACTTCCGCATCAAGTGGCTTAAATTCTTTAACAGAAATCTACATCGATAGACAAACACTGAATGAACAGAATTCTTTAGTAAAAGGAAATCTTTAGTAAAAGGAAATCTTTAGTAAAAGGAAATCTTTAGTAAAAGGAAATCTTTAGTAAAAGGAAATCTTTAGTAAAAGGAAATCTTTAGTAAAAGGAAATCTTTAGTAAAAGGAAATCTTTAGTAAAAGGAAATCTTTAGTAAAAGGAAATCTTTAGTAAAAGGAAATCTTTAGTAAACGTTAATCTAAACGAAAATCTTTATTAAAAGGAGAAAGATTTATTCGCAAATGAAGAGAAACCAGAGAATTTCTCGACCGTCAGTAACAGTCATCCGATAAAAACAGTGATATTTAAAATAAATGACAGATTTAAAGTTCTTCATAAAAGTCATTTCCGCGTCAAGTGGCTTAAATTCTTTAACAGAAATCTACACAGATAGACAAACATTGAATGAACAGAATTCTTTAGTAAAAGGAAATCTTTAGTAAAAGGAAATCTTTAGTAAAAGGAAATCTTTAGTAAAAGGAAATCTTTAGTAAAAGGAAATCTTTAGTAAAAGGGAATCTTTAGTAAAAGGAAATCTTTAGTAAAAGGAAATCTTTAGTAAAAGGTAATCTTTAGTAAAAGGAAATCTTTAGTAAAGGGAAATCTTTAGTAAAAGGAAATCTTTAGTAAAAGGAAATCTTTAGTAAAAGGAAATCTTTAGTAAAAGGAAATCTTTAGTAAAAGGAAATCTTTAGTAAAAGAAAATCTTTAGTAAAAGGAAATCTTTAGTAAAAGGAAATCTTTAGTAAAAGGAAATCTTTAGTAAAAGGAAATCTTTAGTAAAAGGGAATCTTTAGTAAAAGGAAATCTTTAGTAAAAGGAAATCTTTAGTAAAAGGTAATCTTTAGTAAAAGGAAATCTTTAGTAAAGGGAAATCTTTAGTAAAAGGAAATCTTTAGTAAAAAGAAATCTTTAGTAAAAGGAAATCTTTAGTAAAAGGAAATCTTTAGTAAAAGGAAATCTTTAGTAAAAGGAAATCTTTAGTAAAAGGAAATCTTTAGTAAAAGGAAATCTTTAGTAAAAGGAAATCTTTAGTAAAAGGAAATCTTTAGTAAAAGGAAATCTTTAGTAAAAGGAAATCTTTAGTAAAAGAAAATCTTTAGTAAAAGGAAATCTTTAGTAAAATGAAATCTTTAGTAAAAGGAAATCTTTAGTAAAGAAATATAAACGAAAATCTTTAGTAATAGGCGAAAGATTTATTCGCAAATGAGTTATTTCTTCATCAAAGGGGTTAAATTCTTTAAGACGAATCTACACAAAGAGGCGAACGTTGAATGAACCGAATTCTTTAGTAAAAAGAAATCTTAGCTAACAGGAAATCTAAACGGAAATCTTTAGTAAAAGGTGGAAGATTTATTGGCAAATGGAGACAAACCAGATAATTTCTCGACCCTCAGTAAGAGTCATCCAATAAAAATAGTGACATTTAAAATAAATGACAGATTTAAAGTTCTTTATAAAAGTTATTTCTTCATCAAAGGGGTTGAATTCTTTAAGAGAAATCTACACAAAGAGGTAAGCATTGAATGAACCGAATTCCTTACTGAAAGGAAATGTTTAGTAACAGAAAATCTTTAGTAAAGGGAAATCTTTAGTAAAAGGAAACCTAAACGGAAATCTTTAGTAAAAGGCGAAAGATTTATTCGCAAATAAAGAGAAACCAGAGTATTTCTTGACCGTCAGTGACAGTCATCCAATAAAATAGTGACATCTAAAATAAATGACAGATTTATTCATAAAAGTTATTTCTGCATCAAATGGCTTAAAACCGAATTCTTTAGTAAAAGGAAATCTTTAGTAAAAGGGACTATTTAGTAAAAGGAACTCGTTAGTAAATGGAAATCTTTAGTAAAAGGACATCTTTAGTAAAAGGAAGTCCTTATTAAAAAGAAATCCTTATTAAAAGGAAATCTTTAGTAAAAGGGAACCTTTAGTAAAAGGAAATCTAAACGAAAATCTTAAGTAAAATGCGAAAGATTTATTCGCAAATGACCGTCAGTGACAGTCATCCAATAAAAATAGTGGCATTTAAACTAAATGACAAATTTAAAGTTCTTCATAAAAGTTATTTCTGCATCAAAAAGCTTAATTTCTTAACAGAAATCTACACAGAGAGACAAACATTGAATTAGCCGAATTGTTTAGTAAAAGGAAATCTTTGGTAAAACGAAATCTAAACGAAAATCTATAGGAAAAAGCGAAAGATTTATTCGCAAATGAAGAGAAACCATAGTATTTCTCGACCGTCGGTAACAGTCATCAAGTAAAAACTGTGACATTTATAATAAATGACAGATTTAAAGTTCTTCATAAAAGTTATTTCTACATCAAAGTGCTTAAATTGTTTAACTGAAATCCACATAGAGACAAACATTGAATAAATCGAAAATCTTTAGTAAAAGGAAATCTAAACGGAAATCTTTTGTAAAAGGTGAAGGAATTATTCCCAAATGAAGAGAAACCAGATGATTTGTCGATCGTCAGTAACAGTCGTCCAATAAAAATAGTGACATTTAAAATAAATGACATATTTAAAGTTCTTCACAAAAGTTATTTCTACACCAAATGGCTTAAATTCTTTAACTGAAATCTACACAGATAGGCCAACAATGAATGAACCGAATTCTTTAGTAAAAGGGAATCTTTAGTAAAATGAAGTCTTTAGTAAAAGGAAATCTTTAGTAAAAGAAAATCTTTAGTAAAAGGCGAAAGATTTATGCGCAAATGAAGAGAAACCAGAGAATTTCTCGACCGTCAGTAACAGTCATCCAATAAAAATAGTACATACATAACTTTAATACTAATGGGATTGTTCTTGCAATTAGTTTTTTTGTAATAATAAGGGGTTTATATTAGGGGAAATTGCAAGAGCATTTGTTTGTTTTTGCTTACATTTATTTCCGCGAATATGGGTTGGTTGAGGGCAAGACATGCAGCAGCAAAATGGAATTTCAAGAATAGAAGTATCCGGCCACGATCGCAAGATGTCTGAAGAAAGTCCGTTGTCCAATCTTATCAAAGGAAGAAGACTGTTTTGATCGATGAGTACGAGATGTTCGCCTATCCAGAACTGCCCAAGATTGACCCGCCAGTAAGCAAGGTTACGCTGGGCTACAGCATAGATAAGAGGATCCAGGATAAAATTCCTGATGACACGACACTACAGAAAGAGTGTGTTGCGCGGGACAGACGGCAAATACCTGTGGGCTCGCGACGATTATTATGGAACCGACGTAATGCTGAGGAGAAATCAGCTTTGGTTCAAAAGGAAGCAGCAATCACGCCAGGAGAGCTGATTTACGTTTCTAAATTGGGTGACTGACCTAGAGACGTACTTGTCACATAAGATGCATGCACCGAGAGGAACAATTCGAGGCTAAAAGTATGGAGACTAGAATATCTACGACCGACGGCAGAACAAGGATGTTGAAAAGAGAAGATGGTACACGAGCGACTTGGACGAGAGATTTTGCGACCAGCCTTTTGATGATGACACAGAGTACGGAGAAAAAAGTAAGTTGTATTGTCTTTTTATGACTTTTTTGATACTGCTAATGTGTTTCTCTCTCCACATGTTTTCCATTGTCCGGGAGTCGATGCCAGGGGACGACCTACCAGCCGTACCAGCCGTACCAAAGGGCACCGCGCAATCCGCGACATGGAATTCAATTTTGTTTTGCGTGGATATATAAAAAATGTAACCGCTAATTATAGGTATTTTTTGTAAGGAGTTGATATCGGATGACATATGATTTTTTTGAATAGTTAGATAGTGTTAATTTGAAGAACGATATTTGTAATCATTCCTCAAACTAAAGGTGGGAGGATTGTGATGGGTGAGATTTTGTCTTTTGAGTTCACGTAGAATAAATGGTTGTATATAATATAATAAACAGATGGCTCAAGGGTGCAGAGTTATTTGTTCAACAAACGTTTTGACCTGATCGGGTTCGAGTTTGCTTGTGAATTGTGAATAGAGGTTTTTTTCTGGAAGTTGAGATGCTTCCTAACTCTCTGTGTGGTCTGGGGGCGGATGTAGGATTTTTTGCTAAAATAACGAACTTTGGTTCTGTGTGTGGAGGGGAAACAGCCTTCTTGGGTTAAAGTATTTAAAATATGAGTCGAAGTCGAACGATGTAGTTCAATTTGTTTGGGCGTTGGGCCCTTGTGTTTTGTTTCTGTGTGTGCCCGTGATGCCATCTCTGCTGATGTAAATTTGCCAATAACGATTTAGGTAATTTTTATAAAATAATTATGTCTCTGTCATCCGTTTTCTCTCCAATCGTCTTCATTAATATCAAGAGGTTCAATGATTCTTGTACAGTCGATTTGAAGAGTTTTTAATCTTTTTATTCGTTTTTGTAAATACGATTTGTTACCATGTGATCATGAATAATACAAATGTAAACTTTCATATAAACATAAATTTCGAGAGCAAAACTGTCTTTTTTATTAATTATTCATAGATAAGAAAATGTACATTGTACTAAGCCTGCAGTTTTTGTAACCGATTGCAACCAAACAAGTTATTCATATTCTGAGAGCCTACTTATCTAGTTATAAGATCAGCTAGGAGTGATTGTCATAATATGTGATAGCTTTGTGAAAATATTTTTTTTGTATCCACTAGCAGAATTGATTATCCAGGGCGGTTGTAATATTAAATTTTCTTCATAACATCTATCGTTTAAAATTATACCCCACTGTAGCACGTCTATTAATTCAATTTCAGTAAGAAAACATGCTGATATACCGAGTGATCAATAAGGCATGTAAAAAACAAATTGCATGCGATTATGGAATCATGAGATATCAATAACTAAGATGATCTGTTAGGATACCTCGCAAACCGTAGATACGTATAATAGCATAGAGTCAATTTTAGAAGCTTAACGGCCATATACAGTGTGTCCAGGAAACTCCGCACCATATGAGAAAATCTTTTATTATCCATTTCTCAGAAAATTTTATTCTTTATGAAAGTTGGCGGTAGGTCTGAAATCAAGAATAAGACGTTTAAAATATCGTACCATATCGAAATATTTTATTTGGAAATGTTGCGTAGAATTAATAATTACACCCAGATTTGTAATCATAGCCCCCTATGATTGAAACTTTTTTAATTTTTCACTGTTTGAGAACAGTAGTAGAGGTAGCAAGCCGATCTGGGAACCTCCTCATTGACCTTGACCTATAGTCGTCCTTGAAAAGGAGGAGGTTCCCAAATCGGCTTGACGTCGGCCTTCAACGACCGACCATGAGGAGGAGGACCAAGTGGTCTTGATGAGGAGGTGTACACGACCTTGACCTCAGAAGAGATGGATGACTCATGTGGAGTTTTACTTTGAAAATGAGGAGGAGTACAAAGTGGTCTTGATGAAGAGGAATACACGACCTTGACCTCAGAAGAGGTGGATGACTCATGTGGAGTTTTACTTTGAAAATGAGGAGGAGTACAAAGTGGTCTTGATGAGGAGGAGTACACAACCGTGACCTCGAAAGAGGTGCAGGACTCATGTTATATTCCCTTGGTGTCCCAGTTGGTATTGTTATCTGTTGACCACGATTGTCTGGGAATTCCTCCTATAAGGTTTAAGCTCCTCTGACTGTTTACCTTTTTCACTGATGGTCTTCTAATGTTAATATTGCGTCTGGAGGTACCTCTGGTGTAGACGGTAGTGTAGACGGTGGGGTGATTTTCAATAACAATCATTTTATCTATTACCCTATCTACGTTCTGTGCTGGTGGAATAGCTTCTCCAGATGGTAAGTTAGACTGGGATAATACTCATTCATGTTGTGGAGGTAATTCTGTCTTGTTTCTGCAATTGTTGCTCTTGAGATACTAAGTCGCTGAAGAGAGTATAGTAGATTTTTTACCACTTCCACTTCCACATACATGAGGTCAGAGGTTGAAGGTTAAGGTCGTGTACTCCTCCTCATCAAGATCACTTTGTGCTCCTCCTCATTTTCAAATTAAAATTCCACATGAGTCCTGTACCTCTACTGAGCTCAAGGTCGTGGCAACATTAACATTAGAAGACCGGCCATCAGTGAAAAAGATAAACAGTCAGAGGAGCTTAAACCTTATAGAAGGAATTGCCAGACAATCGCGGTACTCAACAGATAACAATACCAAATGGGACACCAAGGGAATATAATTATAATATATTAAATATAATACTTACCATAAATCATATGTTTTACGTATTTTATTTAGCTGATTTGATAAGGTGTCGCCTTCTGGAAAGCATTTCATTTCACTGAATATTAACATTCAAACAAGTAGAGGGAAATTCAAACAAAACATACATGAAAAGATATTTAATATTAAAATTCAAAATATATTATAAACATATATAAATATACTTAATTATACATCTTGAGAACGATCTTATTACAAATCGAGACGCATATCCGCTATGAGGTTGATACCTTTAATCTGCTTATTAGTTTATCAAGATCCACCTTACCGTCCAAATATTCTTGACATATGTACACCTCGAATTCAAACTTCCACCGATGCTCCATCATATATTCCCACTGACCATAATACCGATAATCGTTTTGTGCCAATAAAGCGTGCTATTCGAATACACTTTTACAAATTTGTTGGTTTCTTTTGCCCTAAGTGGCCAAATGCGTAACACATCCAGGTTGTTTATTCTTGTAAAGAGTGATGTAGACTGGTAAAAATTGTAAGATCGTGACGTATTTAAAAATCCAGACCAGCATGGTAAAAAAAGAACTAGTTGTAAAGTGAAAAAATCTATACCTATAGAAGTACAGTATAGGGTACCTTGAAAACCTGTTTTATAAGGTTGAGGAGTTACTTATTGAAATCTCAATGTGAAGATGTAAGAAGTTGTGTGTAAGAATGTGGTGTAAGAATGTGTCAATGTCAAGATGTAAACAATTCTAACCACAAACAACAACTTTTCCAGTGTTGTAAAAAATGGTACCGGGTCCACGCCAGCGTACGGGTGATCTGCTATCAAATTCAACTCCAAAATTAGTTAAAGTGACCACCACCACCAATCAAAATGCGACAAAAATTCTAAATTCGGTTATTGCCTCAACCGAACCCAGAGAAATTATCTCAGAAAATCGTCCAAAGACCGCCCAGTCAAAAGCCACTACTGGCAAAAATGTGGTGGCTAGTTCGAACCCGGACGCCGCCAAACCCAGGGACAAGGAGGAAAGGAAACCTGACAAAAATCGTCGACGCTCGGTTTGTGGGTCAGTGTGGCGAACACGAATCTACATTACGAGCTACTCCAAAACTGGTGGAATTGCATGTGTATCGTCTACACCCGGATACAACCCCGGAAGATCTGTCCACGTTCTTGAAGCCCCGTTTTGCGGAGGTCACATGCGAACCCCTCAAATCCAGAAGCCCGGAGGTGTACGCGTCCTTCAAGCCAAGGTGTCAATCCGCGGGGGCGACTTCAGGGAAGCAATGAATCCGGCAAACTGGCCCCAAGGAGTCTGCGTCAGCAAGTTTTTTCGCACCAGCAAGAAAACACAACCGGAAATATAATATTCGCGCCAGATTTGCTTCTGCTTAACACTCAATGTTTAACGTTGGACAAACTTGATTACATCGAAATTGAATACTGGTTTAATAACAAGAACTTAATTTTTTTGTGCTTAACGGAGACATGGGCAAACCGCGAATTTTTGAACGCAATATAGTTATCATGTTTTAACTTAGGGAGTTTCTCCTGCAGGCAAATGTACAAAGGCGGTGGAACTGCAATATTCTACCGAAGTGCCCTTAATGTTAGTCCCTGTGACGTTTCTCAGTTTTGTATTGATAAAGTTATCGAGATCTGTTGTGTGCGTTGGGCTGCTCGCGGCTCGAAAAGGGAAACTGTTATTTTAAATTGTTATAGGTCTCCGTCCGGTGATATTAATGCGTTTTTAAGACAGATGTGTAATGTTATGGATTTTATTTATAAAGATAGTGCGGATTACATTGTCTGTGGCGATTTTAATCTTGACATGATAAATGCTAGTAACGATTTTAACAAATTAAGCGTCCTGATGGCTGGCTACAATCTTCATTACGTTGTGAAGTGGCCCACAAGAGTATCAGACATGTCAGCAACTACTCTGGACAATATCTTTACTAATGTTGCGTCTCCCACCTCCATTTGAGTGTTCGATAACAACATCTCCGATCATCGTACAGTCCTGCTTGAAACTAATTTAGGTACTGAGCACAGTGATAGTGCATCAAAACATTTCTTTCAACGACATTTCTCTGAGCGTAATATCATTAATTGCGATCTTAATATTTTGATGGACAAGCTGGTCCGGTGTGGGGTGAGAGGTCTTCCTCTAGATAGGGTGATGTCTTACCTCAGGCACCGGAGACAGTGCGTCTCAATAGACCAGCATACTTCCTCTTACAGGATGTTGGGTGTTCCACAGGGCTCCGTCCTGGGTCCAATATTATTCATACTTTTCATCAACGACGTCCCACTTGTCCATGACGGTGCCCACTTCACTCTTTATGCGGACGATGCCACTGCTGTGGTGAGTGGATCAACTCAGGATGAGGTAGCCGTGACGAGTCAGCGAGTTCTCGAGGCTTTGAGTGATTGGTTTTCTGTTAATGGTCTCTTCCTAAATGTTGGTAAAACCCACCTCATGCAGTTTCATTGTCCCCAGCGGCACGTCGAAACTTTCGACCTATACTATCATGAGAAAAAAATAGACTCCACAGAAAATGTCAAATTTCTGGGCCTTTACATGGACAGCACGCTGAGCTGGAACGAGCATTGTTTGGCGCTGTCAGCAAGGCTGGGATCGATTGCCTTCAAACCTCAGTCTGATCTCCTCAATTATCCTAAGTAGTTCAGAATGCCGGATTGTGAGCAGTGTGGTAGCGCTTTGACGTGCTCTTCCAAGTATACGAACTACTGGATCTAAACTTGATTCTATCTTCATTCCAACGGTTAGAAATTTCCACATACTCTTATTGCACCGGACATACTTTTGTTGTACCGGACATGGGTTCATTGGCTGGTTGAACCTTCGTTGACTGTCGGATCGCTTCCGCTTCAACTTGTTAGGAGTTTCAACAATGCTCCTCACGGGTAATATGTTTTGAACTAGTGTTGTCGACACTGAAATAGTATTGACGGTAAAAGTATGTTCATTAATGCTTACCCATGTAGATTACTTCTTCAATGCTTCGGTGTTTCTGATACACTGTGTAACGAGTAACTTCATCCTACCTCTTTATATGTGAAGTAACCACGCGGGAACAGGTTGGTTGAAAATGAGGAGGAATACAAAGTGGTATTGTTGAGGAGGATAACACGACCTTGACCTCAGAAGAGGTGCAGGACTCATGTGGAATTTTAATTTGAAAATGAGGAGGAGAACAAAATGGTATTGATGAGGAGGAGTACACGACCTTGTACTTGTATGTATTTTATATTATGAATAATTATAATATAATAAAATAAACTTTAGTATAAGTAAGTATACTGGAAACATAATATATTTTTTCTTATTCACTTTTACTAAACTTATAATTATATACACACATTTATGTTGTATGTTTTATTTGTATTTTGAGTCATTTTATATGATTTTATTTAATAAATGTGCATCTATGTAGAGGTAATTTGTTTAATTATCTTATCTTTATTTCCTGCATATCAGCAATATTCTAATTTTTAGTTCTATATCAAGTAGCTTAATCACTTATAGTTTCCCCAAAAAACATCACACCAGTAGAGATACAATAATTTAAAGTGAATTGATGTGTTTTAAGGTAAATATTCTTTGGAGTGCTTTATAGTAATAATTTTACGTTTTGTACTGTTACGCAGCTTTACCTAAAGACGGTTTGAAGCAAAAATTACAATCTATAGAATGTGGAATCCTTTCCGTAATTTACCTAGAAAAAAATCAAAGTTGGTACATGATTCTGATTCAACATCATTTCATACTAAAGAGAATTCGGACGACGAGGTATTAAGTCGGGTGGGATCATTATCGTTATATGATAAGGACGATCCCAAAGACGGAAGTTATGACGATTATAAGTACAGAGAGCGTGATGTCGACCAACATTTACTAGATCGTTTTGAACGCTTTCCATATTTAGGTGGAATGACGCAAAGAATTTCGGAAGAAACAAACATACCTAGAAGGGAACTGATCAAAACTGGAAAAAGTAGATATCAAGATCATAGTAGTAATAAAGGGAGAGGTATCCATGCAGCCCATGTGGTCAGAGCTGGTGAGATTAATCCCAAACTTGAGGAAAACTATTGGGACGCTTATAATGAACTCAAAAATTTTTTGGGTCACACGCAGAATGTTCCAAAACGGGCAAACGAGTGGCATAAAATAGGTGGTATTGTTGATAGGTTTCAATCAGAGTATCTACCGCAGTTACATGGAATAGATTTTAATAAAGAAAGTCCTTCAACGACAGATAAAACCGTTCTTAACCACATGAAGGGCAAATTTTTACAGTTACTAGAAACCGAAATGAAATCAACCACTGAGTCCGAGTATAAAGAAGAGCTTGATAGGGCTAAACAATCCTTACTAACTGATGAAAAGTATTCAGCTGAGTCAGTATATCAACGAGGAAGAAAAGGTTATATACATGAAAGTAGGTATCGTATGTCATAATAGTGAATAGTATAACTATAGCCTGTAGGATATCAAAATGAAGACATATATATGTTAAGTTGTACAATGTCGGCATTGTATATTTATTTTTCTACAATAGCATTGCACAAAATATGTCCACAATAAGTAATCCTTGCTATATTCGGCTGGGCGCTTCCTAATAATTTATTAGTGGATGTTTATTATTACATTCCGCTATTATATTACTGTATAAGGGAGGTAGTGCAATCGATAAAGATTTCATCCATCAATTGTTGACCGTAAATGCACATTTTGAAGTTCCAAGAGTTCAAATAAACTCAAACCTCAATAAAATTCGGTACGTAGTTTTGTAGTCTATTTCTTATGAACTGATAAACTTTTGGTAAAAATCGGTCAACATCTGCAACTTGCAAAAATGGTTGTAGTCAAAGTTCACAAATGATGATTATTGATCACCAATCACCACTGCAGAATGAACAACTTTTATTTGAGCTCTTTTTCTTAAAATAAATCTTTACAAATTAAATTTACGGTGGTACAGTTTTTTATAATTGTAAAAAAACTGTTCTTTCTACTTTGCATTCACAATGCACACATTGTAACACTGTTTTCGGTGTTACAATTAGCAAATTGTAACACCGTTTTTAGTAACTTTTTTCTAAGATTGGTGACATTGATATCAAATGCATGTCAAACGAAAATACACATAACCACAAAAGTAAGCACAAACTGATTTTTTAGAATCGCACAAACTGCGAAGTATGTATATTTTATACATATTTAAACATGCGTGTTGCATCCTAAGTTTCGTACTACTAGTATATGATGGTATATAATAATTATCAATAATTACTTTTTCACAGATATTTGAATTTAAGTGACAGATGACAGTGTTACCAACGGTTGCACCCATAAATACTCTAGATTGGAATTTTACCTAATATACTTCTAAATTTTTATGAAATTAATGACGCAAAGTAGAAAAAATAGTATATTACACTCGTTTTATAAGACATATTAGCGCATTCGTTCACTTGGGGCACTCGTCGCTGGCGCCCCTCGTGCCCCAAACAACTCATGCGCCAATTTGACGTCTTATAAAACTTGTATAATAATATACTATTATATTTTCTATTCGTACGTCTACCATGAGCACCAAATTCTTGGCATTCGTCCCTCGTTTTAGGTCGTATTTCTTAGTCTTAGTTTAATTCTAAGTTGTTTAGTTAATAATAAAACTACTAACAACAAAAACTAATGATGCTAGCAAAACAAAATCTATTCAATTTAATATAAAATAAATAATCTTTATTAGTATCTAACTAGCTAGTAATTTATTTATTTGTAATCCAATGACTTATGGCAATTTGTTCGAGCCCTGTGACCTGCGTTCAGGGTGAGGTTTTTCTGTGGTTTTCCTCATTCCTTGGCAAATGCTGGAAGCCAAACATCTTAAGACGTTCCACAGGCGCGGGCGATAATACTAATCTCTGACCTGCTGATGGCTGTAATTGACGAAAACTGTTGGGGGATGTTAAGGCTTGGATTATTATTATTATATTATTATTATTATTAATACCATGTTTGTATTGCTTTATGTACTCTTTATATGGTTGAATACTTGTAAAAAGGGGACATTTCACTCCACTAATAGTTAATAATATCAATATGTAATAATATGTATTTATAATATGTAATATGTATCTGTTAGGTAAAAAAAAATGAACAAATGGCTCTTCACTCTTTAAAAGTTAATGACAAATATTTTCGACAAAATAAATTATGAAATAAACCAGTGTTTGCTTTTTACTAAACAGGACACTCACCGTTACATTACTGACGATTACATTTAATTAAAAGTAAACGTATAAAAAAATTATAACCTACAGGAATAATTTTGACACAAATAAAAAGAATTAATTGTGTATATAGATTTTTGATTGGAAAAATACAATCAGCTTACAGCTTACACAATAATTCGGTAGTTTCAGTCAATTGCTTTAAATCAGGAGAATTCCACATAATAGCTGCTTTCCATTTGCACACTTCTGAATTAATCTTAGCTGAGCTAATCTAACACCGTCTGGCTTGGTCTAAGTTCAACTAAGCTAAGCTATGTTGGCAAAAGGAACGCGTTCGGTGCCATTCTATCTAACTAAGTTCGTGGAACTTGATGTCAGCGAGTGGCGGCGCCACTTGCCTGACAACAAGTGTTATCAATGTCATCATCTATAGGTACAAATAAGAAACATAGGTATCAGAACCGCTTCTTTGCACGCGTATACCGTCCTCGTGACTTAATTCCACTTCGTAGCGAAGATGTGTAATCAGGTCACACACATCAAATATGTTAACTTCATCCATCTTGCCGAAACTTCTTATAGTTTATAAAATAAACAAAAACCAAATTGCACGCACGCACTATGGCGAATTTAGGTTAGGTTCTCCTTCTTCTTCTTCTTCTTCTATTAGGTTGGCTCAGACAGCTCAGACGATCTAAGTTACCTTATCGCATGACTAGCCTAGGGCAAGGGGAAGGTAATTTGTCTGAGCTTGTCTTACTTCACCAAAACAAAGGAACGCTACGCATAAGTTAGATTAGCTCAGCTCAGCTAATATCAACTCAGAAATGTGCAAATAGAAAGCAGCTAATAATTTATGACGTGTTTCAACAGTCAATGGACGCTTAGTTTGGGAACCACTGATTGCTAAGCCAATTATAGAACACCTGTATAACATGCATAATGCAGGTGCAGCGCCCTCTATCCCACAGCAGTCGTAATTCACTTCACAGTGTAAATCACAAATATTTCACCAGGTGGCGGATATCTAGAATTACAACTGCAATGTTTTGATGCACATCGGTTGGTATAATTAAAAATTAACCTATTCTTCCCATCAAAGAAAAAACAAAAGTGTCATGTTACGAAGTTCTGAACATAAAACAATTGCCGAACGCTAATTTACCATGGCTGACCGTCTAACGCAACTTCAAGATTGCATAAATCAAGTAAGTTTTTATATTTATCTTCAGTATTACGTTAAGGTATCTAATTTTACTAATGACATTACAGCAAGCGGAACACTTCTGCAACAGCATCGGTATTTTACAACAATACGCCGCGCCTAGTAAGTTTCCCGGTTTTGACAGAAGCGGCTCTCAAACGCCTCAGCAACAACCGCAAGAAGACTACGTTCAGTTGTTCACAACATTGATTGCCCGCTGTTCGAAAGACATCGATACTTTGATCGAATCCCTTCCATCTGAGGAGAACTCAACAGAACTGCAAGTAAGACCAATTTTCCAGTTGTGATATCAGCACTAAATAACATTTTTGGAACATTTTAAAACAGTCTTGATTGTCAATGTCAATGTACTGAATTGTTATATCTTCAATAGAAAGGAGGTCTAGTGTGCCGTGGAATATATTGTAGGTTGGCTACTCTGAAACTTGACAAATAAACCTTAAACTCCTTTATGCTGTATGTCATTATCCAAGTTTTATAGGTTAGAGTTGTCCAGTTCTGTTGTTTATGTAAATTTTGACATTTTATATGTCAATTCCTAAAGCGTATTGCCAACATAAAATTGAGAAAAAGATTAAATCTTGGCAAATCTTGGAGTGATTGAAACATGATTTAAAGTAGGTAATAAATTGTATTTTTCTACTTTGCATTCACAATGCACACATTGTAACACTGTTTTCGGTGTTACAATTAGCAAATTGTAACACCGTTTTTAGTAACTTTTTTCTAAGATTGGTGACATTGATATCAAATGCATGTCAAACGAAAATACACATAACCACAAAGGTAAGCACAAACTGATTTTTTAGAATCGCACAAACTGCGAAGTATGTATATTTTTATACATATTTAAACATGCGTGTTGCATCCTAGGTTTCGTACTACTAGTGTATGATGGTATATAATAATTATCAATAATTACTTTTTCACAGATATTTGAATTTAAGTGACAGATGACAGTGTTACCAACGGTTGCACCCATAAATACTCTAGATTGGAATTTTACCTAATATACTTCTAAATTTTTATAAAATTAATAACGCAAAGTAGAAAAAATAGTATATTACACTCGTTTTATAAGACATATTGGCGCATTCGTTCATTTGGGGCACTCGTTGCTGGCGCTCCTCGTGCCCCAAACAACTCGTGCGCCAATTTGACGTCTTATAAAACTTATATAATAATATACTATTTTCTACTTTGCATTCACAATGCACACATTGTAACACTGTTTTCGGTGTTACAATTAGCAAATTGTAACACCGTTTTTAGTAACTTTTTTCTAAGATTGGTGACATTGATATCAAATGCATGTCAAACGAAAATACACATAACCACAAAAGTAAGCACAATTTGATTTTTTAGAATCGCACAAACTGCAAAGTATGTATATTTTTATACATATTTAAACATATTAAACATTGCATCCTAGGTTTCGTACTACTAGTATATGATGGTATATAATAATTATCAATAATTACTTTTTCACAGATATTTGAATTTAAGTGACAGATGGCAGTGTCACCAACGGTTGCACCCATAAATACTCTAGATTGGAATTTTACCTAATATACTTCTAAATTTTTATAAAATTAATGACGCAAAGTAGAAAAAATAGTATATTACACTCGTTTTATAAGACATATTGGCGCATTCGTTCATTTGGGGCACTCGTCGCTGGCGCTCGTCGTGCCCCAAACAACTCATGCGCCAATTTGACGTCTTATAAAACTTGTATAATAATATACTAATTCAGTTGCAGAGCCTACGTGATTTGGAGAGGGACAACCAAGAAGCTGCAAAAAATTTGGAAGACGTCGTCGCTAAAGGTCAAGACTTGCTAGAACAAATACAAGCAGCGCTGAGTGACATCGCGCAAGCACAACTTCAAATGCAGCATTTGACAAAGGGCTTCAGTCAAAATGAATAACATCCATTCGATTTTGTTATAAGTTACTTAATAAACAGTTTTTGTAATTTAATTGGTATCTTTAATCATGTTATTTTAATTTCTGAGCACTTTTTGATAAAAAAAAAACAGAATATATCACAACAATATTTAATTTATTAAGTACAGCCTTTTCAAATATATACAATAATTTATCTATGCGCCAAAAGCGTTATTTAACCTTTTTATCTTCTGGTTTTGGTTCGTTTCTGCATATCACAGACACCCTTCTGTCCTTGTCGATTATCATACCGTTAAAAATACTTCTGTCGTTAGGTAGAACTTCATGGGTGTACTCGTACCTTGCGCTGGCATTCATAACGTATAGTGATCTTTGTCGTAATAAGATGTCTGCATATAAATTATCCTTTTTGTCGTGAACAAGACGCATAACACTGTCAGTTAACAAACTCAATCCTGCGATTGTGTCACCACAAAACTAAGAAAAAAGCATGAATCAGTAAAGATAGTTTCACTAACTAATCCACCTGTAATACTTTAGGGTTTTTGAACTTTTTAATATTAGAGTGGAGTCAATACTGTCCCTAAATTTGGAACAAGTTACTTTAGTTTATTCGATTACACTAGTCAACAGTCAAAATGTTCATTGGATGCGACTATTTTTTTTATATATACTAAGGCCCTCTAAACTCAAAACTCGCATAAACAAATTTTTTAATGAATACGTTTTCGAGTTACAATTTTTGTTTCTTTTTTTTTGTTTTTTTGCGGAGGTGGTTCGACTATTTGGAGCATATCTCGAGTTAGGAACGTCCAATCTGGTCGCCCGGCACATAAAATTGAAGCTAATTGTATCACCAACAATTGTCACTGATATAGTTTTTCAATCGCTTCAGTAGTTTTAGCGCAATAGGCCACGATATTATAAAAATTTGGCCAAAATGAAAATGGAACATTTACTCTATCACCTGTGAAAAATAGAAATCGTGGAAATATAATTAGTTTAATATTTTTTGCGTAGAGTTTGAACTTTTACGAAAAGAACAAGGTATTTACGATAAAAATCTATGCAAAAATAGCGAAGTTATGGTCATTTAAGATTGATAGGTACCAAACTAACAAAATTCTACTTTTTCTCTGTTTACAAGTTTAATTCATTGTGCTTAGTTTTAATGTGATGTTTTCAATATAAAGGAGATTAGAAGTGAGTTTGATTGCTGCTTCGCCTTATATTCTTGTCGAAATCTGTTTTTCTTATGTGGAACCAGATATAGTTGCCCATCATTTTTTCAATTCAAAATCCCTGGTAGCGTCGCTCAATAGTCTTCACTTCCTAGTGAAACCTCTCACCATGCTCGTCACTGACGTCACCAAGATTCTCAGGATGAAATCTTCTCAACTGCTAGCTCCAGGTGTATACCGTATCCCATGTGCTTGTGGCAGTGTCTACATTGAAGAGGTAAAGCGCTCTGTCAGCGTTGGGGTTTCAGAACATGAACGTTGTACAAGGCTGCGCCAGATCACCAGTTCAGCGCTTGCTGAGCACAGACACAACAATTCTTCTCGACCAAACAAAAATCATCTCCCGGGAATCACGTTATTATCCTCGTAGAATCCGAGAAGCGATCGAAATCTTTAAAGATCCCTCCAATCTCAATCGAGATGACGGTTGGCATTTGCATCATAGCTGGAAACCACTTTTACGACCACCACGGCCAATCACAGCAAACCGCCCTCCCAACCAATAGTTGGACTACCTGCGCAGGCACCTGCGCCAGGTACATATAACGTCGATCGAAACACGTACTGACATATCTGATATCATTTTTTAGTGAGATATGCCACAACGTGTTTTGAGCAACGATAAATACCCTCACCCTTCCACACACGTTCATTCTCTCCGTCCTGAATATGCCTCTTGCAACAGAGTGCGAAACGTTGACTAAAAGATGCGCATCTTGGTGCGAATCACGTGACGTACTCGTCTTCCGAATGGATCCGACCTCTACCATGCATTTAAACTAATACTAAATAGAGAAAAGGCCGAATTTTGGTAGTTTCGTACCCATTGGTCATAATTGATCATAACTTCGGTATTTTTGCATAGATTTTCATCGTAAATACCTTGTTCTCTTCGTAAAAGGGCAAACTCTACATAAAAAGTAAGAAACTGAGCATATTTTTACTATTTCTACCTTTCCCTGGCGGTTAAATGAATGTTCGATTTTCATTTATGCTAAAAAAATTTCAAATTATGGTCAATTGCACTGAAACCACTGAAGCGATTGTAAAACAATATTAATAACATTTATTGGTAATTCAATTGGCTTTAATTTGATGTACAGAACGACCAGATTTGATGTTCCGAACTCGAGATATGCTCCAAATAGTCGAACTACCTCCAAAAAAATTAACAAAAAAAAGAAAAATTCATAACTCGAAAACGTATCCATTCAAAAAATTTTTAATGCGATTTTTGAGTTTAGCGGGCCATGGTATCTAAGAAAAAAATAGTGGCATCTAATGTACATTTTTTTTATTATTTTGTTGACTAGTGTTATCAGAATCAGACACAGAAATAATTATTTTCAAAATTGTATTAGCTAAAAAGAATTTTGAAGAATTTGACTACAATTTCCTGAAGGAATTATCAAAATCCACAAAAGTTATTGCCGATAAAAATTTGTCAAATTTTTAGTTGTTTTTTGTTTAATTTTTCGTTGGGGTTCAGCAGGGTTGTTATATTTTAAAACATTTGTTTTAAAGCATTGTTTTAAAAATGTTTTAAAACAACATTTTAAAACATGTTTTTTTCTACTGTTACTGTTTATTTCCGAACTACATTCAATAGAATCATTTAGAGACTACCAGGGTTGTTTAAAAATAACAGTGTTAAAAACCTTTTAAAATAAATAATAGTAAATAGTTGTTTTGTATTAAATCCAACTAACTACCCGTGAGGTATTCCCCTAACCGTCAGGGAATCCCATTACAACGCCAAATGGAACAGAGAACCTACTATCAACTCAAGAGAGTCAACATTTGTAAAAGGATAGATTTTATATTAATCTTAAATCTCCATGACCATCCTTTTATATTCGAAAACAATGATTTATTTTTTTCTGACACATTGCCTTGCAAAGTAAAAAAAAAACAAAAAAAAAACATGATTTAAAACATGTTTTTTTTTTTTGGAGGTGTTTTAAAACATTGTTTCATGTTTCAAAACACATTTTAACAAAAAAAAAACTGTTGTTTTTGTTTTAAATTAAAAAAAAAAAACGTTTATTATAACAACCCTGGTGTTCAGTATTGTAAAAAAAGGTAAAATTTAAAAATACAAACCCTGACTGCATCAATATGTGGTTTAATATATCCCTTTTTATCCAAATCTAATATGTGCACTAGTTTCAATTGTTCAACCTCCGGTGGAAATGCTAAGTTTCGTACACGATCAATGATTTTCGTATTATTGGCATTCCATGCCATGCGTTCCGTTTCACGGTAACCATGTATAGCCTACAATCAAGTTATTATTCATAAAAATTATTTTTTTTTCAAGAGGTTAATTTTATCTTGGAAACTGTAATACCCAGGCACCGTTTGAAATGGATAAAACAAAACTAAGCAATTTATATTTACCATTGAGAATCATGTGTGCAAGTTTCATATTTATTCATGTTGAGGTTTCCAAATGAAAAAATTCCAAATATGTAATCCCAAAATTAAGATTTCATCTTTCAATATTTTCTTTTTCTTGCCGATATTGTTCTCTCCTAACAAGATGTAAATCCAAAACTAGTGATATATTTTCTGGGTATTACATTTTCCGACTGGAATGGTATGTTGCATGCAGAAACGTGTTGTTTAAGATTTTGTAATGCCAAATCATCAAGTTCACACCAATTTCTAAAGCAATATATTATTTCATGTAATAATCAAGAATTTATTTTTGGAAAGACCCCCTAAATGAATTATGCACGTTTCCAACAAAAGTTCATTACATCGTCCCAATGGTCAAATTGGTAGCGCATTCGTTTCAAATGTGGTTCGATTTCCTCTAAAATGCTCTTTTCATCGTCGACGGTTAGAAAGTCATAGTAAACCCGCATGCTCTTTAATAACTTGTGTCCAAAATCTGGATTCTCTTTGTAGAAACCGTCGCTGAGACAAACATATTTGGGCAGGTCGAATACTAACAAATAAAAAGTGTCGAGATTAGATAATTTCCAAGTTCCAAAAGTATTTCGAAATACCTGGTTTTTGAACTTTCTCTTTGGAGAGTTGGGATTGGGAGTAGCATTTTATGTTGCTTTTGTTCAGTCTGTTGGATAAACGTACAAGTGTTTTGTGCAACATTTTTTTTTTCTCGTTTTGGACAAATATGTCACAGGATTATGACACATTCTGCGACAATCATGAAGATACGAAAAAACACTAACCAGCCAACCGTGATATTTTTGCATAATTTAATGATTTTATCTTGATTATTCTTGAGGATGACCATAGCGCGGTCTGAAAAGATAATCCTAGATTATAAAATAAACAGAATCACCACATTTTTATGAAATATAGTTTGATTGTTTGGGGTAATTTTACACATGGAATTTATGTTGTTGTTATGACCGCTGTGGCGCCATCTTTATTATACTTGAGGTTAGGTCGCTTGTGTGTGTGTTACTTGTGAGGGTAAATTATTTTGTAAACACGAATTCTATCGCGTATCGTCAAAAGTTTGAATGACACCAACTGTAAGAATTAGTTGTCCGGTGTCCGGGCCTAAAATTTTCGGCCGACGTTAATATGTCAGATTACCTCACATTTGAACCAAGTTGAGTTATTGCAGTTATTGTTAATGAATATTTACACTTTTGTTAAGTAACATTTGTCAAATAGTTTCAAGAATTTGAATGAAAGGTGAGGGTGTTCATCAGAAGGAAGTTGTTCGTGTATCGGGTTAACTCTTTTCCGATTTTCAGCATGAACGGCAGCATGGATTCACGACCAGGCCAAAGTCACCCGCCAGCCAAACAACCTAAAAATTACAAGCTTATAGTGGACCCGTTCCTTGTCAAAGGTGCGACAAAGTTATATCGGTACGATGGAAACGTACCTGACGGCCCTTGCGCTCCTGTCGTGCCCCGAGACCCCCGTTCGCACCTAACCAGAATATGGACTCGACTAGATAATTTAGACCTACCAATTCCAAGGTATGTATCAATGCATTGCGTTCCTTTCAAAAATTGTGACTAAACCTTATAACCTAACAACTGTAAATTCTATTTTGACCTAAGTAAAACATATTCGATGTAAACAACTCCTCAACATCTATAATAATATATGGATAATGACCCCATTGTGCTAAATAAGAATATTAAAGTTAGTAATTTCAGTGGGTCTAATTTTGTTTTGTCAGTTTAAAATGAACATTCTGGATTTTTAGTATTCTCCACTCAGGAAATTGTCACACAAGTTCCCATTTCCAAAATGAATTTTGACATTGACAAACATAACCTCAATTCGCGCAACGTAAATATTGTGGAATTGATCCGCATTTTCCGTATTCCCGTGTATAATACCGATTGTATTTGCTATTTTTGCCTAATTACGTTTGTTCAATTGATGTTAAGTTTTATAATTGAACCCGTTCAACGTTCTATTTGAAAAAATAAACAAGCGCTGGTTTTACCCAGTTTACCAGTTTTTTGGGATTTTATCCGCGGATTCTAGTTCCTCTCTCATGAATCGACCGATTTCTGTGTTAAATTATGATTGCTGTTGCCGTTTTTGTGAAGACAAATTGAAAAGTTGTGTGCGATTTTTTTTTATTACGTAACTGCGACGTCATCAATCACGAATACGAAACGGATGACGACAATTTGGATAGTCAGCCTACAAAATGTTGACATCTTTCTTTAAAAAATACGAAAGATATTTAGCTATTTATGTGACATAACCTCACTTTAGAATATGCCCGTTATACGGAGGAATACGTACGTAATGCGTATCAAATATGTTATCAACACGCACTAATAACACGTTATGTATGTTTACGTTAATATAATAATATCCAGATTTCATTTGAAACTCTAAACAAAAAAGAATGTTTTGAGCCAAATCAAATGTTATCCTATTCTATAATTAGAAGCTTTCATAATATGTACATTTGTGTTCGTAATATTGCACGATAATTTATTAAAAATATCTACATACAATCAAAAGAGAAGGTTTTTAACTTTTTAATAAAATTAAGGTCAAGTGCAGGTTAAAAGCCAAGTTTTGTTGATTTCATTTTGCGCCGATAGATGTCGCTGTTAAATACATGTACTGGGTGATTGCGAAGCAGTGGTATTTTGTTTTAATATTTAAAGAAGAACGGAAAAACAACTGAATGACGTGAACTAATCATGAATATGTTCAAAATTTTGATTTTACTGCTGTACCTATAAAGATTTTTTTTTAGTTTCTCTCTAATAACCAAACTTTTTTGGACCGTAAAAAGTTTAAAATGCGGGAGCAAGGGGGGTCATAGGCTGCTGTTGATACCAGTCAGACAGCAGTTTTACTTAAGCCACATTCTTGGCTCATAAACTTATACCATTTTGACCCGGATATCACGTAATTTTTACACCAACCTACCTCTTTTTTTTTATTAAAAAAAAAAAGAAGAAATTGGATGGAAAATAAATATATATGTACCTCAAAAAGACCAAACATTTTAAATATGTAATTCAAAATGAGTCAAAATGGTCAAAATTTGTTTATATGTGTTCAAAATAATCCAAAATTGTCTAAATTCGAAATTTGAGTGAAGACCACTCCAGGTAATTAATTTGGGTTGACACTCAATCCGTAATTACTTTTATTTTAACTATTTTGCTCTAAAATAAACCTTTCAAAATTCGATTTAAACTATTGCTGCATAATTTTTACAAGTCTGATCAACCTCAAAATTGTACACCACACAATGGCCAACATAACAATTTGTATCACGACAGGGCACATGTGACAAAACTGATTTATGTTCTTCTGTTGGGTAATAAATGACCAACAGAAGTAAGTTTTACAGTATTTTTTTTTTTACATTTTTGTTATGGATAATATCTAGATTTATTTTCTTACACACCACTCTTCTTGCACAGATTCAAAATTGATGGAAACTACGTTGGAGAGCCGCCATCTATCGAGGTAACAATCTTCCAACTAAACGATAACATCGATAAGCAGTTCCTGCGGGACATGGTCCAGAAGTATGGCGTGATCGAGGAACTCTTCATCTACTACCATCCCATCACAAACAAGCATTTAGGCATCGGGAGGGTCGTTTACGAGTCGGTGAAGTGCGCGAAATTGTGCGTCGAAAAGTTGAACAACACGAGCGTCATGGGCAAGATCCTTCAGGTGTTTCTCGATCCTTTCGGCGATAAGTGCAGGCAGAAATTCGAGGAGTTCACTGTGGAGAAGAAGCCGCCCCCTATAGAAGAGAAAGCGCCCAAGGTTGCCGTCGAGGTCGATAAAAAATTGGAGAAGGATGTCGAGAAAGGTTACGATATGAAAGATGGGATTGAGTGGGAACGCGAGAGGGACTTGAAAGATTTAAAGGAGAGAGATGATAGATTATTACATAAAGACAGGGAGAGGGATAGAGATAGGGGGGATAGGTATAGCAGGGGGTACCCGCGCAATGACTTTGCCACTCCTAGTAGTTCGGATTTAGGTTACGGCACTACGCAGAGTGATTTTTCTACGAATTACGGATCAAGTGAAACGACGCCTATAAGGTACGTTTTATTTACTAGCTTGCACTACGTGCCCAACAACATTTATTAAAAAATATATATTTTTCTTAAATTTATGTTGGTTATACGCTTTAGGAATTAACAAATAAAATGTCAGACAGATCATAAAATTTAAGTAACAAAAACATTATAACTGCTCACCGCTAACCTCTAAAACTTACAGAATGACAAAGTAAAAAGTTTAATTGTGAAATTTTTGCTGGAAGTTGAAAAAAAAAATACGAAGCCCCATACAGTTTCAAGAACTTTTATCAACTCTCGATTATTGACGTAAGTGAAGCTAGTTCTTGGACCAACAAGTGAAAATGTGTAGTATATTGTCCAACAACACAATTCAGAGACGTATTGCAGACGCCTACCAACGTTATATAACAAATTTTATCTTGAGTAATGTTATCCCCTGTCTTTTTCTTCTGTTCTCAATTGCTCGATTTTGTGAGATAATATTTATTTTGAGGAGATCGAGGATCATTCTTGATGATCTCAGTCAAGAGCAAAGACTTGTCCTTGCCACCAAGAGTTTTTCAAAGCCATTGTTTGGTAACAATTGTCAATTATAAACAAATCTAGTATCCATTCAATACCCATCTGTTCAAAGAACTATCATACAACAACATGAATATTTGTGAAATTGGCTTCTATTTACCTCTGAGAAAGTGTATTTTTATTTTTTCTGCAGATCGAGACTAAAGCCAAAAGTAATATTCGGAAGGACACCTGACGTTAATAACTTAATAAACAAAAAATTAAAAATTTTTATCTTCGATTCAAAGAACATTTCTGCTTGTTGAAAAGAACAGTATTTGCCATAAAATAAAAAAAGAATACATAAACACAAACATATGCAATGCATTTTTCTTTAAATTTAATAACAAAATTCTCTCAAACTACAGAAATTAAAAATAAAATAATGTTGTATTAATTTATTTCAGTAGCTACGACTATATGAATATGCAACCAATGGCGACTCCGTATGCGCACTACGGAGCGTACATGGGGGCCACGCCGATATGGCCGACGCATGTGCCCCCGCAACAATGGCCTCACGACACATGGAACAAACCGAACCCAAGCATACCTCCGCCGGTACAAAAATGGCCCGACGTCGACAACAGGTACAAGAACGAAAAGGACAAAAATGACACGCAGGAGTGGAAAGACCGCGAAAGGGACAGAGACAGGGAGAAGAAAAAGAACAAGAGCAAGAAAAAAGAGAAGGAGAAGGCCGAGGAAGAGGTGAAGACGTTAGATTTAGACACCCGGTAAGCGTAATATCATAAAAGAAAAAAAAAACCCTTGTGTAAGCACTTATTTCACATACATCCTGTTTAGTACAATCTTTATATTACAGGGTGTATATGAAATATTTACTAATCGAAGAAAATGATGAAAATATTGTTTTTTTTTTTTTTTTTTTCAGAATTGCGATGTTACTGAAGGGTAAAGGTCCTGGTGGAATGGCCCCTCCGTTTATGTCGTTGGGTGTTGACTCCGACGAGGAAGGTAAAGCGAATGCAGACAAGTCGGTCAATTCAGTTCCGATACCTATGTCTGTGGATAGTGATGATGGCAAGTATCAGGTTGTCATTAAAATATGTCACCTTACCAGGTTTTTTTTTATTTAAAACAAAAACAACAGTTTTTTTTTTGTTAAAATGTTTTTTGAAACATGAAACAATGTTTTAAAACACCTCAAAAAAAACATGTTTTAAAACATGATTTAAATCATGTTTTTTTGTTTTGTTTTTTTACTTTTCAAGCCAAAGTGTCAGAAAAAAATAAATTATTGTTTTCGAATATAAAGAGATGCTCATGAGATTCAAGAATAATATAAAATCTATCCTTTTACAAATGTTGGCTCTCTTGAGTTGATAGTAGGTTCTCTGTTCCATTTGGTGTTGTAATGGGATTCCCTGACGGTTAGGGAAAAACCTCACGGGTAGTTAGTTGGATTTAATACAAAACAATTATTTACTATTATTTATTTTAAAAGATTTTTAACACTGTTACTTTTAAACAACACTTAAGGTAAGTAGTCTCTAAATGATTCTTTCGAATGTGGTTCGGAAATAAACAGCAACAGAAAAGAAACATGTTTTAAAAACTTTGTTTTAAAACATTTTAAAAACGTTGTTTTAAAACAAGGGAATATTCATTTTTTAGATCGGTCGAGTGTGTCGCTGAGCGACCTCCCGATAAATCCTCCGCCGCCTGACTCGGATTCAAAATCGTCTAAAGTGGATGACTGCACACCATTGTCACAGCCCCCTTCTCCGTTCCTGTCAAAAGAAATCTACCTGCAGTGCCATCGAGAAGCCATAGAACAGGTACATCATATATTTTATATTACAGTGTATTTTTTTTAATTGACTAAAAACAATATTATGTTTAAAGTCTTCTGGTTTTTGTATAGAATAGAGTTGTAAAATACTCACATGTCTTTCCAAATGCTCCAGATGTCACAATCAAAAAATTATCAAAAAATGTTTCTGTTTTTGCAGGCTGTTGTAGCTAGACAAAGAGAAGCCTTGGAGACGTCTGCACTGCTGAAGAAGGTCCACCTTGACATCGACAAGATTGGCAGCGATATATCGTCGAGTGAGGATGAACTGCTGACGGGAGAATCGATGGAGATCAATTATAGTCCCATTGATCGCAATTCGACGAAGTTTGACAAGAACGAGTGCGAAGATGCGATGAGCTTGTCGTCGCTGAGCGATAACGAGCAGAAAATTGAGGAGTCCAAGATAGAGACGAATGTGTTACCCCCTCCCCCACCACCTGAACCTAGTGGCAGCTATCCTTACCAGCAGTACTCAAGTAATTATTATCTATCACTTTTTATTTCTTTACGACAACAATATGTTAAACATATTGTATTGTCAATAAAAAAAAGCACTGGTGTGTCGTGGTGACTATTGTAGGTTGGTAAATTTGACAGTTAAATCTTCAGCGACCTTTTGCTTTATGTCATTCTTCAGGTTTTAAAGTTTAGAGTTAACCAGTTTTATTATTATTAATATTATTATTAATATTATTATTAATATAACACACAAGAGTTTTTTCTTTGACAATGGTTTTATTAACTATGCAGTATACTATACTAAACTTCATCCAAATAAATACGAAATAATTCAAAATTCCATTACAGGTCACCCTTACTACTACCCTAGCAATTATAACACCAACACGACGGACTGGCGGCAAGCATACTACGGTGCGGCACACCACATGTACCTCCCGCAGTATCCGCAGTTCCCGTCGATGCAGCAGACCCCGTACATGCCTTACCAAATCACGCCGAAGAAGTCGGAAGCGCCCCGCACGAACGACCCACACACCCCGACGATAGACGCCGTCGTCCAGCAGATCACGCAGGAGCTCAAGCAGATCCTCAAGAAGGACTTCAACAAGAAGATGGTCGAGTTCACGGCCTTCAAGAAGTTTGAGGCGTGGTGGGAGGAGGAGAGCACTAAGGAGTACAAATCGAGTCAGAAGCGGGACGAAGCCGTAATGGAAAAAGCAAATAAGGACAATATTAATATACTTATGGAGGCAAATCGTGATAATATCTATAGCAACATCAATTTGGATAGTATCGGAAGTTTCGGGCTTGGCCTGCGGGCCTCTCTTCCGAAGATGCCTAGTTTCCGACGGAAGAAGTTGCCGTCGCCTGTTGTCGAGGACGAGGACTCGAGGAAGCTGTCGGATAATGAGGAGATTGTCCACGATTCCGACTCCGAGAAGCCGGCCAGGCGTATCCGGAAGGCTTCGAGCAGCAGCTCGAGCACGGAGAGTTCATTCAGCTCGGATTCGGAATCCTCCAGCTCCGACGAGAGCTCCTCTGATTCTGAGCATGAGGTAATTTTTTTATTTTTATTATCATTGTCACTGTCATTGTCGTCATTGTCATTGTCATCATTGTCATTGTCGTCATTGTCATTATTAGACTGCGGATTTATAAGCATTTATTTTTGGAAAATAAGCGCCATAAATAAGCATTAAAAATTGAAAAACAAAGCATTATAAGCATTTTATTAAAACAATATTTTATGAATTTTATCGATTCAAACTAAATTATTGGAAAATATGAAAAGAATGAGCAAAAAGAGCATCAAAACATGGATAATTTAATCCATGATTGTGTACTTCAAGTTGAGGCTATCAACATTTAATTACTCAAAGCAAAATAGAGCGTAAAAGTCACTGCTCTCGATTTCTTTCATATAAAAAATTATTGTATTTTAAATATTATGGGTAAGAATCTTATAAAAACACAACTTACGGGTTTCATGCTGTTTCTGCAAAATATTTTTTTATTTTGAAGAAAAAAAAAGCACTATAAACGCGAATCTTACATAAAGGCAATAAAGACGCGAGTATTCTGAAAAAAAAAAAAAAGCACAAACAAATGGCAAAATATCTGGGGTGGCCCTCACCCTACTTTCCGACTATATCGTTGGTACAATGAAATATCTAAACACTTTTGAAATGATTCAATTTTGTAAAACCACAGCCAATCTGGACCCTAACTAACGTCAGTTTCTATGACATAATGACATTTGTCATTCTGACATTTAATGTCATGTCATGTGATGGCACTGATGTTTGTCAAAATCTAACAATTCGCAACACAACGACGAAGGATGTGAATTCTGTCAAACCGCTTCTATAAAAGCATATAGCGTCTAAACCGTCCCACTGCTCTGCAAATTTGTATACGTATTTAAAGTCACTGGAGGATGAGTCGGTATGAGTTTGGTCTCAATCGAATAAATTCCTCAGAAGATCAAATCAAATCAAATATATCTTTATTCACTAATGCCCGTTTGCACCGTATTTATTAAGAACGACTTAAATTTAAGAACAGCTTATCTTTATGCCTAACTTAAGTCAGGCATCATTTGCACCGTTCGCATGTCAGCCTTTCCTAACTTGAGCATTACTTAAGGGTTTCTGACGTTGGCAACACTGTAAAGTTCTAGTTATATTTGGAAATACTTGGTTCTAAAATCAACAGTATTGCGTCACTTGTCAAAACTTTCAATAGGTTAATGTGGCGGCAAATTTGAATTACTTTCATAACTACAAAAATTACGGCACAAAAAAAAAAGAATTTATGATCAAAATGAAACCATTATTTCTAATACACAATAAAACTGTAATTTTACATTACAAACTCCTAAAATCGCTTGATAACATGATAAATTGACACATATAGGTACTGTCTAGACATTTCTTAAAACGACATTTCATGTGCAATGTGTGTCTACACCACAATCAACCAATCACAACTAGGCTTATATTTACTCTGGCTTTAAGCCGTCGATTTTCTAGGCTTAAGTTAGGTCGTTCTTAACTGTAGTTAGGTAATGGATATGTGACGGTGCAAACAAAATCGATGACATAAGTACGATCTCATACTTAAGCCTTTCTTAACACAAACGGTGCAAACAGGCATAAATACATCAAAACATTAATGTGCAATGAACATGTCAAAGAGATATGTTATGTTTGGATTTCAGTTCCCGTTGACCATATTAGTGAATTCTACCATGTGTAGAAGGCTCCGTCCAGGAGCAGTTTCTTCAGGTCTCTTCTAAACTATTGGCGGATTTCTTGAACCATTCGTCTGGAAGGTTGTTCAGTAATTGATGGTGGCTGTGCTGGGCCTGGGTAGTTGTTTTACGCTGGAATGGAATGTGAATTCTTGAATTTGTTAGTAGATCTTTCCCTGTTTTCTCTTTCCTTGTTTGGGTAGTAGGCATCTCTTCCCTAGCAGACAAGAGTTGCTGGTAGATGTATGTTGCAGGTTGCGTCATAATCCTGAGCTGTGTAAATAGTGGCTTACAGTGAGCTGTTCGGTTTGCCCCAGTAATGGCCCTAACTGCCTTCTTCTGCGGGATAAATACCTCTGTTGCGTGACTTGAGCCTCCTCACAGCCTTATGCCATGTGTCATTCTGCTGTGGAAAAAGCCGTAGTATGTCAACAGGGCAGCCTCCCGTCCTGCTACTTGTCTGATTCTAGTGATTGCATACATGGCTGTGGAGAGCTTTGCCGTTAATGCATCAATATGTTGCCTCCATGTAAGACGGCTGTCTAGGGTAATTCCCAGAAGTTTTACTGAGGTCCCTGGGATGAGGTCGGTGGTGTTTCTCTTTGTAGTGAATATTATTTTCTGAGTTTTGTCAGTGTTGACTTGGAGACCGTTATCTTTGAACCACTGAACTGCCTCTCTTAGGATCCGAGCTGATTTCCTCTGAAGTTCAGCTAGACCCCTGCCGCTGGCCAGGAGAGTTGTGTCATTTGCAAACAGCACTTTTTCACCACTTATGGATTGCGGAAGGTCGTTCATGTAGAGACAGAAGATGATGGGGCCAAGGAGGGATCCCTGACCCACTCCCGCCTCGGTTGGTAGGAGGCTGCTTATTTCTCCCTCTGTATACACACCCTGTATGCGGTCAGCAAAGTAGGACACCAGCAATTTAAGAGCTTGTCCCCGCACACCATATCATTCCAATTTCTCCAGGGTGTTGAATGCTTTCGAGAGATTGCATAGAGTTGCTTCAACCAACTCCCCCCGCTCCATGCAATCCCACACAAAGACGAGCAGGAATCTCGCCGCTCCGATGGTGTTTCGTCCTAAACCCGTATTGGTGGTTGCTCAGGGTATTATTTTGTTGTAGAAAAGATGACAAACGTGTGAGAAGGCAGGACTCCAGAACCTTAGAGAATGTTGGCAGGATTGAAGTGGGCCTATAGTTTGTGGCTAGGTTAGGGTTTCCCTTTTTGTGTATTGGAATTATTTTGGCTATTTTCATTCGTTTCGGAACTGTTCCCTCTGTAAAACAGGAGTTAATTATGTCCGCTAGTGAAGCAGATATGTGTTCTGCTACTCTCTTGAGTAATTTCATATTAATGTTATCAATATCCATAGTGTACTTTGTTGGAAGTTTTCTTATCATTGTCAGAACTTCACTAGGTGTCACCGGTGATAGAAAGAATGATCGTTGCTGACCTGGTATATTGTCTGCTATGTTCGGTGTGGTCGCCTGCACACCATTGCCAATACCAGCAAAAAATTCGTTGAGTGTGTTCTTGTCTGGTAGAGGACCGGTAGGTTTTTTCTTGATGTCTCGTGGTTTATTCTTTTCCAAATTTCAGCTTGACGATTAGTCGATTCTTTTATTTGGTTGTAGTAGTGGGCATGTAGTGATGCATGTAACATTTGTCACTTCCGGTTGTCAGATTGTTACCAAAAACAATCCAATCCCAATCCGTTGATGCGTTTGGGCGCAATCTTGTTCACGGACATACATACACACATACATACATACATTTTCCAGAAATCATCGCAATCGATTCAGGGGACCTCAAAACTCGTATTTGCTCAAAAATCTCGAAACGACATTTTCCGTCGATTACAATACTTTACTACTACTCGGTACTACTCGAAAAGTAAAAAAAAAAAACATTTATCCAAAAAAATAAGAAAAAAATTGTCGTCATTACAGTTTGATTGCCACTTAATTTCAATTTGAAATCTTTTCACTTGACAAATGAAAATCTAATATTTTGCAGAATCGATAAATTTTCGATATTCCCTTATTCAAAAACTTTACTCATAATCTAACTGCAATGATTCCAAACGTTTCCGCAGGTGAAGATCAGGAATCGGAGGAGCGTGACTCCGATGCCGGACGTCGAGATCAAAGAAGACGGCGAACCCGAAGAGGAAGAAAAACTACCCGAACTTGTGGACCAATCAACCGAGGAGGCTGACGTCGACGTAGAAACTCCGGCGGAGCGCGTCCGATTGGAGAGCGAGACGAGCGTGGCCAGCGAGGATCCGAGGCGGAAGTCGATCAGCCGCTACCTCGACAGCGACAGCGACATGAGCGAGGATGAACGAGAGTACCTGGAGAGACGGAGGAGGAACACGGAATGGATGGAACAGATCGAGAAGGAACGTCTGGAGAGGGAAGGAGGCTCCTCCGTGGACAAGAAGGCAGAAGAGAAGACGAGACCGGAGCGGACGAAAGCGGAGAAGTCGCGGAAGACCAAGGTCAAAGCGGAGGTTGTCAAAGATATTAAGAAGACTGAGAAGTTGGAAGTGATGGATGTTGAAGAAGACATACCTGTCGTTAAAGAAGAAGTTGAGACTGCGAAGAGTAAAGCGGAAACGAAGGAAGAGGTACAGGCGGAAGTCCTCAACGGGGCTGCATTTAAGATGGAGGTCCTATCCGAGGAGACGTCCGAGGACGACAGCTTGTCTTCTCAGGTATTGGTTGGTTTAGTTCTGTTTTTTGTTTGATTTTGATTGGTGTGAAGCAAGTTTTATAATATTGTCAAAAAAACTGCATCAATTTCTGTGTAAAAAAATTAATTAATAAGAATATATTTTCACATTTTTTAAAATTGGGATGCTTTGCAATATTCTCTAAAATGTATAAATTGGATTTAGTTGAATTCAGTTTGGTTCAGTTCGATTCATTTTGGTTCATTTCAATTCAGTTTGGATCATTTTGATTCACTTTACTTCAGTTTGGTTCACTTTGATCGATTTTAGTTTAATTTGATTCAGTTTGGTTCACTTTGATCCATTTCAGTATAATTTGAATCAGTTTGGTTCAATTTGATCCATTTTAGATTATTTCGATTCAGATTAGTTCAGTTCACTTTGATTTGAGTCAGTTTTATTCATTTGGGTTCAATTATATTTATATATGTGACCCCGGATGCGAAAAGGGACCTGTCGTACAAAAATAACCTGCGCCATAACGGTACCTATCAGATTGGCTTATTTCGATTCAGTTTGGTTCATTTCTACTTAGTGGTTCCTAACTAAAAATTTTATGACAATGTTGTTTACAGAAACCCTTTTATTTGTTTTTTTATGATTCTTGCTTGCCGTTTTGATTTCGTTGCCTATCCAGCATTATTATTTTTTTTTATTTTGATTCACTTTGGTTCATTTTGATTCAGTTTGGCTCATTTCGATTCAGTTTGGTTCATTTCTACTTAGCAACCACAAAAAATACAAATTTTTTGAGAATATTGTTTACAAAAACCGTTATATTTGTTTTTTAGGATTCTTGCTTGCCATTTTGATTTCGTTACCTACCCAGCATTATTATTTTTATTTTTTTCATTTTGATTCACTTAGGATTTTCCCCAGGTGTTCTACATGGTCATACCATGTTAATCGCGAGTCGATTTGAAGGCCCAGAAATCTGACTGTTGGGTCTTTCCGTTCCCACCTGTCCATGTAGAATTCGATTTTTTTCGGTTTTGTCTTCGTTTAGTGTTAAGCTATTGCTGGCAAACCAGTTCTTTGCCTTTTGCAGTTGGATCTTTGTGTTTGTGTTTGGTTCAGTGTTGTTGTCTCCTGTGGTGACAATAGTTGTGTCGTCTGCATATAATATTGCTGGGTATTCTAGATATGTTGGGAGGTCATTTATGTAAATGATGAAGAGTAGGCCTCCCAGAAGGCTTCCTTGCGGTACTCCGATCTTTGACTCGCGTAGTGAACTTGTGGTGCCGTTGTCGTCAACACATTGAAGCCTATTTGCTAGATAGGATGCGATAAGTGCGTTTGCTGTCCGTCTCACTCCGTATTGCGTCGATTGTTCCCCTGCCAGGTTGGAAGGCAAACTGGTTTGGAGTCATCTGTTTGTTCTTGTTGAAATAATTTGTTAGTCTTCTTAGGATGATTTCTTCTAGTACCTGGAGATGGCAGGCAGTATTGCAATTGGTCTATAGTTTTGGCATTCCTGTTTGTTTCCTTTCTTGTAGATCGGAATGACTTTTGCAATCTTCAATTTATTCGGGAAGATGCCCTGTGCTAGGCACCTGTTGAAGATTTCAGCAAGCGGGTGAGATATTTGTGCACGTACCAGTTTGAGTGTTTCTGTGCTTATTCCGTATATGTCTTCGGTCTTCTTTGATTTGAGATCTGTTATAATTTCCTCGATTTCGAGTGGTTTGTCGGCTGAAGAAACATGCAGTGGGGATTAGGGATTTTGTGTTTGATTCTTGTGGGCTCAGTTGTGGTTACAGGTGGCAGTCTGGTGTAGAATTCGTTTAGCTCTTCTGGTGGCGGGGTTGCGTGGTCTTGTTCTTTTTTCTTCCGTCCAGATTCTTTATTGATAATTTGCCATATGGCTCTTGGTTTGTTTTCGGCGAGTGTGATGAGCTTCTTGTTGCGGTCCTTATGTTCCTCCTCAGCTACGTTTCTGTAGGCTTCTTTGTATGTTCTGATAAGGTTTTGGTTGACTTGTTGTGGAGCGGCGTCATTCATTCGAAGTAGTAGGTTGAGTGTTTCTCGTATTTGCCTTAGATTGTCAGATATTTTGGCTGTCGTTCTTGTTTTCTTTGGCTGAACCAGTGGGAATGATGTGTTGTGGTGGTGAACCGTTATGTTTGTTTTTCTATGATTCTTGCTTGCCGTTTTGATTTCTTTACCTACCCAGTATTATTATTTTTTTTATTTTGATTCACTTTGGTTCATTTTGATTCAGTTTGGCTCATTTCGATTCAGTTTGGTTCATTTCTACTTAGAAACCACAAAAACTAAACATTTTATGACAATATTGTTTACAAAAGCCCTTATATTTGTTTTTTATGATTCTTGCTGCCCGTTTTGATTTCTTTACCTGCTCAGCATTATTATTTTTTTCATTTCGATTCACTTTGGTTCATTTTGATTCAGTTTGGCTCATTTCGATTCAGTTTGGTTCATTTCTACTCAAGAAGCACAAAAACTAAAAAATTTTTGACAATATTCCTTACAAAAACCCTTATATTTGTTTTTTACAATTCTTGCTTGCATTTTGATTTATTTACCTACCCAGCATTATTTTTTTGTTTCCGACATTTTTGTACGTGTACTTCCCGTAATTGTCAGGTTGCGATCGAACATTCATATTGCATGCCGCCGTCAAAGGACGAAAAGGAGCGGACGCCGACGCGACTGGATCTCAACCACGACCACGGCTACACGACAAGGGAGGAGACACTCCCCGAGCCGAAACCGGAGGCGCCTCCGTCTCCGGAGCCCGTCGTACCTGTCGAGAAGCCGAAAAAGGAGAAACCGCCACGGCAGCGTAAACCCAAGCATAAGAGTTCGGAGGAACCATCGTCTGCCGACCTCTATCAAGATTACAAGATGTCCTCGATGCCCACGGTGCACGATAAGACCTTCAAGGAGCGAGATATGGCCACCGAAATGGCAATACTCTATGAGTTTCTTACGAAAGGTATTAAACATGTATTTTTACATATTTTGGTGTTCTACTTCATGTACTGGCATTTACCGAAATTTGACGTGCAAAGGCCTATTTTTATTATTATTATTTTTGTAATATAACCTAATTCTTGTTTTTCTTCCAAGGTATTGATAGTGAGGACATTGGGTTTATGAAGATGGCCTATGAAACAATGCTTGCAAACGACGCTATAGGATACTGGTTGAACGACACGCACTGGGTCGATCATTGCATCACGGATTTGTACTCAGGACCACCCAAAAAGAGGAAAAAGGACGACCTTCGAGTACACGCATCCGGCTGTGCTAGAACTGAGGGTTACTACAAATTAGAAGCTCAGGAGAAGGCTAAGTATAAGTACCATCACACCAAGTCGCATAACAACACGTCACCGAATGTTCCTGTCACCAAGATGCAAGGTAATTATTATTTTTTAAAGTGTGTAAATTTGATTTTATTTAATTCAGTTTGTTTCAGTAAAATTGACTTCATTTATTTTAGTTCAGTTCAAATGAATTTGATGTAGTTTGGTTCAATTCCATTCAGTTTGGTTCAATTTGATTCAGTTTTGTTCATTTCCATTCAATTTGGTTTATTTTGGTTCAGTTTGGTTCAATTTGTTTCAATTTGATTCAGTTTATTCAAGTTCATTTCGATTCAGTTTGGTTCATTTCGATTCAGTTTGGTTCAATTCGATTCAGTTTTGTTCAATTTGATTTAGTTTGGTTCATTTCTATTCAATTTGGTTCAGTTCGGTTCAGTTCGATTAGTTTGATTAAATTTTATTCAGTTTATCAGAGTTTATTTCAATTTGATTCATTTTGGTTCAATTTGATGTAGTTTTGTTTATTTCCATTCAATTTGGTTCAGTTTGGTTCAATTTGATTCAGTTTAGTTCAATTCGATTCAGTTTGGTTTAATTTGATTTAGTTTGGTTCATTTCTATTCAATTTGGTTCAATTCGATTCAGTTTGATTCAATTTTATTAAGTTTATTTGAGTTTATTTTGATTCAGTTTGGTTCAATTTGATTTAGTTTGGTTTATTTCTATTTAATTTGGTTCATTTTGGTTCTATTTGCTTCATTTTGATTCAATTTTTTCAGTTTTATTTGATCCATTTTGATTCAGTTTAGTTCAGTTTGATTCAGTTTGGTTCAATTATATTCAATTTGGTTCAGTTTGGTTCAATTCGATTCAGTTTGATTCCATTTTGTTCAGTTTATTTGACTTCATTTTGATCCATTTTGATTCAGTTTAGTTCAATTTGATTCAGTTTGGTCCAATTTGATTTAGTTTGGTTCATTTGTATTCGATTTGGTTTAGTTTGGCTCAATTTGATTCAGTTTGATTCAATTTTAGGTAGTATATTTGAGTTCATTTTGATTTAGTTTGTTTCAATTCTATTCAATGTGGTTCAGTTTGGATCATTTTGATTCAAGTTGGTTTAGTTTGGTTCAATTTGATTTAGTTTGGTTCATTTCTATTCAATTTGGTTCAGTTTGGTTCAATTCAATTCAGTTTGGTTCAGTTTAGTTCAATTTGATTCATTTTGGTTCAATTTGATTTAGTTTTGTTCATTTTTATTCAATTTGGTTCAGTTTGGTTCAATTTGATTCAGTTTTATTGAGTTTATTTTAGTTAATTTCGATTCATTATGATTCAGTTTAGTTCAATTCGATCCAGTTTGGTTTAATTTGATTTAGTTTGGTTCATTTTTATTCAATTTGGTTCATTTCGAATCAGTTTGATTCAATTTTGTTCCGTTTATTTGAGTTCATTTCGATCCCTTTTTGGTTCAGTTTAGTTCAATTTGATTCATTTTGATTCAATTTTATTCAGTTTATTTGAGTTCATTTTGATTCAGTTTAGTTTAATTTGATTCAGTTTGGTTTATTTCTATTCAAATTGGTTGAGTTTGGTTCTATTCGATTCAGTTTGATTCAATTTTATTCAGTTTATTTGAGTTCATTTTGATTCAGTTTAGTTCAATTTGATTTAGTTGGGTTCATTTCTATTTAATTTGGTTCAGTTTGGTTCAATTCGATTCAGTTTGATTCAATTCGATTCAGTTTGATTCAATTTTATTCACTTTATTTGAGTTCATTTTGATTCAATTATATTTCCGCAGGTTTATCGAGAGAAGCAAGATCGAATCAGAGGCGTCTGCTGACAGCATTTGGAACTGACACCGATTCGGACCTTCTAAAGTTCAACCAGCTGAAATTCAGAAAGAAGCATCTGAAGTTTGCCAAGTCGGCCATCCACGACTGGGGCTTGTTTGCGATGGAACCAATTGCAGCAGACGAGATGGTGATCGAGTATGTCGGACAGATGGTCAGACCTTCGGTGGCCGATCTGAGGGAAACAAAGTACGAGGCCACCGGAATCGGCAGCTCCTACCTCTTCAGGATCGATCTCGAGACAATCATCGACGCCACTAAGTGTGGAAACCTCGCAAGGTTTATCAACCACAGTTGCAATGTGAGTATAGATGTTTCAAACCGAGGAGAACACAGTTGTGTATGCAACCAAATATACGAGGGTCAATTATAAACCATACACTGGGTATAATTGGTTGCATATGTCACTGTGCTCTACTTACTATTTAGTACAATAAAAACTAAGCAACTCGAAAATTTGAAGCCTCTTTTTGCTTTATATCATTTTCAAAGTTTTAGAGGTTAGAGTTGACCAGTTTTGTTGTTGTTTCGACGATATATGATTCATTTTCTGTTTTTACTTTTCAGCCTAATTGTTACGCAAAAGTGATAACGATAGAATCACAAAAGAAAATTGTGATATATTCAAAGCAGAGCATCGGGATAAATGAGGAAATTACGTACGACTACAAATTCCCAATTGAGGAGGAGAAAATACCGTGCCTGTGCGGTGCGGCGACATGCCGAGGAACGTTGAACTAATCGAGAATCGGTTGCGTTACATTTTTCTTTTTGTTTTTGTTTTTTTTTTTTTTTTATTTCATCGTAAGTCCGAAATCTCAAGGGTAAATAATTTTGTGTGTGAGAATTTTCTCTGGGTTTGATTTTGTTCTTGAAGGAATCGTGTGTGAAGAACGTGCGGCTGTCGGTGTCTATTTGTATTCGGGTGTTTTTAATTGATGTTGTCGGGACGTTGGAGTCTGTTATGAGTTTCTGCCGCTATCAGAATTATAACAAAACGCTTGCGTCTGAACGTGTAATTGTGCGTGAGGACGCTGATTTGGTAGTGCCGATGTATGCATACAAATGAAGTTAATTTATTAGCAAAGACCTGCCGATGACCTCTCCGATTTTTAAATTATATATTTTTTATTTTATTATGTAAATAATTGAAATTGTAAATATCGTAAATACTGTTAATTCATTGTGTTCCCCTTCCCGTTCCCACTCATACACTGAACATCTTATAATGTAAATAATTAGTAAAAAGCTTTAGTATTTTATAATATATTCTTTACTACTGTATTTTCTTCAATAAAGACCCCTTCATTTTATTATAATGTTTCTCTTATTTGTTTTTTCACCTGGTGCAATGCATGTTGTGCAATTTTTACATTGTGAGTTTTTGATAACATAATTCATGTTATTTATTTCATTTTAATTTACTTCAAAATTCTGTCATTTATGCGTTTGGAAGATGAGAGCGGTGTGAAGATGGCAGTGAAGTTGTTTACACATTTATGTATATAAAGAATGATTCATTACAAATAAGTTATAACTTGTGGGAGGAGATTAAACCGAAGCAACGAGAAACAAGAACAACGTTATGCATTGATTGTAACCAAATGAAACTATTTTGCACTGGGTGATTACAAACGTATATTTACAATTTGTCCATGTATTCATAAGCAACATTTATTTGTAACAAAATATACAAAATGTAAAAGTATTGATACAGGGTCCGGCACTAACTTGGACACAAATGGGAAACATTTTTATTACCAATTTTTGAGAAAATTTTATTTCTGCAAAAAGTTTCTGAATTATCTTAAACTTAAAATGCAAACTTCAAGATATAATTATCTACTTGCGTATGCCGGGTGTTAGAAAATTAAGAAAATTACGAAAGAGTAAAGAACCCCTATTTTTAAAAGATGCGTAAAAATGTTACTTGAAAAAGGTATTTAGAAAGATTAGAAGGTATAGAATACGAAATTAGAATCACAAGATTTTTTTTAATCGCATGCTCCCATTTTTATCAATTTTATAAACTAAAACAAAACAGAAATTAACTAAACAACACATCCTAATCGTTGAAATATTAAAAAATAACACCTCCTAACAATTTGTTTTAATGAATAAACAGGAAAAAAATTTAATAAAACAGATATTTTGTAATAACAACAGATCACAGTAAGTAGCCGCCCTCATTTTCTGTGCATAACATTGTACATTTGTTGTATTTTTATTTTTGCTTTTTTAGTTGGTCAGTTATGTTTAAATGAATAAAATGTTAAACTCTGTTGTTACTTTTGGCATTGCTTTTACTTTTTATATTTAGAATTACCAAGGGACGAATAGGATTGCTTTTGATTACAGTCTGACAGTCCAGCATTTCTTATGGATTTAACCGATTTTGACCAAAGTGATAACAGCTTATCTTCCAGTAATGCTAAATATGTATATCAATTTACATACCAGTGGGATGAACGGTTTAGGCGCTATAAGCAGTTTGACAGTAATTGTAGCCTACGTCGCTATAATTGAAAATTGACCAATTTTGATAAACGTCAATGGCCATTAACATTAGGCTGAGATCCAGAGTGGCTGTGGCTTCATGAAATAGAATAATTGCAAAAGGGTTAGAGTCTGTGTCAACGAGGTTGTCGGTAAGTTAGGTAGGAGTTAAGCAAAGTTTATTAATTACATTTTAAAGTCCTTGTCGCCTTTCCACACAATAATGCATTAGACCTCCATATGGAATTGTTGGTCAGACTCTTTACTTGCCTATTTTCTTTCACCGCAGCGTTTTGTTGAGTTTTCGACAATACCATTGGCTCACGTTCAAGTCGAACGATGCCAAATGGCGGCGGCGCCGATAAATCGATTGCCTAATATTAAACAGACTGAATATTCTAATTTGATTGGTGTACTAGACCTTTTCCAGTTGATATTCAGAAAATAGCAATTGTAATTCTAATAATTCTAATAACTGTTCCAGTTGATATTTAGAAAGTAGCAATTGTAATTCAACTATTCCAGTTGATATTCGGAAAGTAGCAATTGTAATTCTATTATTCCAGGTGATATTCAGATATTCAGAAAGTGGCAATTGTACAAAGTGGCAAATGTTAAATGCGTCTTCTGAGAGATTTATCCGGTTTTAACCCAACTGATACCTGTTCATCCTCCAGCGACGTTAAATATGTTTACAAAATTACAGATCAATGGGATGAACGGTTTAGGCGCTATAAGAGTTTATAGAAGCAGTTTGACAGAATACACAGCTTTCGTTGCTGTATTGCAATTTGTCAGATTTTGACAAACGTCAGTGCCACTGACATGACATGACATTAAATGTCAGTCTTCACAAAATTGAATAAATGCAAAAATGTTTAGATACTTCAATGTGCCAAGGATGTAGTCGGAAAGTTGGATTAGGGCCACCCCAGATATTTTAATCTGTAAGGGAATATAAGAAAACTAATGGCTAAAACATACTGCAAATATAGTTTATTCAGTCTAGTCTTGCAATCAGTATATTTATTGTAAATCACTGTCACTGTGCTTTGAAATCAATAACCAAACAGTTCTAAGAGGTTTTGAAAGAAGTATTTACTAAACAGCTTTCATGGCAGTTTTTATAAAATCCAGAAATTTCGCAACGTCCGTAAAGATTGGGTAGTGTTCAGGGTTACATTTACTTTCATCCCCTACTTCCATAGTTCGCACTATTACAGATGCTATTCCTCTTATGTAATGAATTCTCTTCTTTCCACTCTTCCTGGCGAATATCAATCCACCACCTGAATCACCATTACATACCGTTGTACCTACACAAAAGGATAACATTTATTGGTGTTCTCAATGAGGTTTTCTTTTCGAAATGTTGACCCTGCCGATTGGTTAATTTGACGACAAAACAGATCGAAAGGCAAACTAAATTGTTCGGAAAATGTCAGACATGCGTTTCAGAAACGTATAAAATAAACTATTTTAGAAACTTCGAAATCTTGTGATAAACGTAAACATAAAATCTGCAGTCAAATGCAATTGTATGCTCCTTTCCTTGCAAATACATTTGACTTATAAGATTATTTTCATACTAACCATTGAGTATACCGGCGCAAAATGTAGTTTTCCGTGTGTAACGGATGTAAAATTCTGGAAATGAGGATATACAGACAGATTGCTTAATCACTGGCATCTTGGTTTTTATTAATGTGCTGGCGACTTTTCCATATTCGTCGTAACCAAATCCGGCTATTATACCTAAAAAGTTAATAATCTTTAATCACAAAGTGCTGTTTTGTAAGTACTCTTGGCGTCGATAGCTTTCTTTAGGAAAAGTGAGAAAGAACTGAAAGTGACATATTTTTTGTTTCTTTTAACTACTATCTAAAAGGGACAACATATCAATTGTAAATGATAAAATAAATAGATTCTTTATGTAGAAAACTTGCTAAATTTGAAATTTTCCAGTCAATACGTTTACATTTTTACCTGTTGCTCCTGCCATCAAGTCGATATCCTCATCCTTGTCCCACAAACAGATAGGGCTAACAGTGTGTGTATATTTGGCAGCACTTGTCATTTTCAGGATGGCTATATCATTCTCGTATGTTTTTACGTTGTATTGTGGATGTCTTATAACTCGTTGAATGTCTCTCAACTGATACCTCGAACTACTCCAGTCATTTAAATTGTCCTTGCCTACAAGGACATGGAAAAAGTAGCTTAGTTATCGCTGAATTTTACTATAACGTATTTTACCTCATGGTATAATAATACACAGAGAGAACTATTCTTGGATATCAAGAAAAATTATTCTTGCATATATAGTGTAGTATGAAAAGATTTTTTTTCTGTACAAAAAATATTTTATTCTAATAAGAATTTCAATATAGTTGTTATAACGGTTAGTTATTCTTACGATTTAAGAATTTAGTGTGTTTATGTTAAGTATATTTTTCTCAGACGAAGAAAAAGTTATTCTTCTATACAAAAAGTAGACGTTTGCCTTACAACAAAAATATGTCGTTACTATGCCGAAAAAAAAAAACAGTTTCTTGACCCAAGATTCTTACTCTGAGAGATACGTAGAAAGTTGTGCAATTACTTTACAGATGGCGCTAACAGATTCTCGCGTCGTTTGCCACATATTAGCGCTATGTAAGTTTGACGATATTGAATGCTCGTATATTGTTTGTTTACATCTATGCATAAGTGTTTTATTTCATGGGTGACTTACAATGATTATGCGGAAAACCAGGATTGTACTGGAATAGCCTACACAGAGAGAACTCTATTCTTGGATATCAAGAAAAATGTTCTTGCGTATATAGTGTAGCATGTCGAGGATATTTTTGCTACCCAAAAAATATTTTATTGTAATAAGCATTTCAATATATGTAGTTGTTTCAACGACTAGCTATTCTTCCGGTTTCAGAGTTTAGTATATTTATGTTGAGTATATTTTGCTCTGACGAAAAAAATGTTATTCTTCTACATATAAAAAAAGTAAGACGTTCGTTTTACAACAAGAATATTTTGTTGGGTGAAAAATATACATGCTTTAACGAACAAACAGTTTCTTGACCCAAAAGTGTACGTATCGCTTAAAACAGACGTCATTTCTTTCAAGCAGTTCCTTCATATATAAGACAAGAAAACATAATACTTGGAACATCAAGAAAATCATATTCTTACTTTGAGAATTTTATATTTTCCTTGAACCAACCAAATGATCTTTATGCGGATAAAGAAACAAGTGATATTCTTCACTCAAAGATTTAAGACATTCGTGTTGTATCGAATACACTTTTCCCTCTGTGTAGTTAGAAGGTATGATGTAGTTCATGTTTGACATATGTATATTTTGCACATAGGACGTCATGCAGTGAGAGAGTCCCAAAATTGTTGTGCATATCCGGATCCCACTATATCCAAGCAACTATGTCGCAAGATAGTTCATATTTGAGACTTTACATTTACATGACAAGCTCTTTTTACATACCATAAGCAAGATGGCGTCAGATGTGCAAAATTCATTCATTGTATCATGATTTTACCTAAATATACAATCATTTGATCTGGGGATAAGGTCTCTCCTGTCTCGGTGTTCAAATTGCAAACGCAATGGCCAGCGGTTAGGACGTGATTTCTTGAAATTAAGGTTCCTCCGCAGGCGTAGAAGAGCCCAGCTGCGTTGGTATGATACACGGCTACATGCCACGGAATTTCGCCTACTCTAGCCTTGATACCATGGCTGATCACTGGCTGCGCAAGGGCCTAAAAAATAAAAAAGGTTTCACACACCACTAGGAGTTTATCGAAATATGTTTGCTTGTAGTAGGTCTGGTAAATGGAGGAAGGGTTTGTTGCAGATACACAGATTTTGGAAACTCTTTGTGATCATTAATGCACTTATATTTTATTGTAAGTTCCAGTACACTCACCGGCAAAACTCCACACTCTTCCTCTTCACCAGCATTCGCAGTAAATTGTTCATTGCTTCGATTCCTATAATTTGAAACAAACAAATCTTACACTACTTTAACGAAATATCTTAAAAGTCAAGAAAAAGAAGAAGAAGGTACTAGTCATCTGTTAAGAGTTAATCAAAGATCCAAAGTAGTTCTTCAAGTAACAAATCAACTATTACCCAATAAATATTTGTGGTCGAATGAAAAACGGTCGTTCTGTGAGGGTCGGAGATTGATCTTCAGGGATTACAGCTTGGATGATACTTTGTTCAATAATCGGTCTGGGTCTGGTTGTTGTGGTAGTTGGGATTATTTCGTTAGTTGGCATTTTAATCGTTGATGACAAATCTGCGCTCGTTTGGAGATGAGAGGACGTTGTTGGTGGTGCTGTCGTACCACCCCCTTCGGGGCAAAATGTCTTCGCATTAAGTCTAAAGTACTCCACTTGCGGTGGAGGTGAAGTCGGATCGTATTGTATGTAAAACCTCAGAGGATACGGTGAGTTTACTGGTAGCTTGTGGTTTCGGTTCTTTATCAGAAAGCTTACGTTGTCTTCGGTTTTTACGTCACCAAACCAGTTCTGAAAGATTTAAGCGTGTCAAATATATATACTTCAAATATAAGAAAAATAGACAATTTAATTTGTTAAATCTTATAAGATAAAGTTGCACGTATGCAATTTTTTTTCAGTGACAGTATTTGTTACTCATTTCCCGGTCTCAATACAGGAAAATTAGAAACCAGTATCTTTGATGGACCACAAATCACATGACTTATTGAACTGGAAGCATGGACAACCTTTGTATCAGTTATCGAATTTTTTTTGGGAAATCACCAAACTGAACAATATTAATAATACAAATCGTTGACAAAATGCTTCAAGATTTTATTATTATGAGTACCAAGTTACATTGTTTTCATAGTTATTTAGATAAATTTGCTGACAATCTGAGTCATTACAATGAAGAACTTATCAATCTATTTAATTCCTTAATCATCGTTTCACAATAAATATCATTATTATTATTAATGTTGACAATAAATATATCACTAATGAGATCCAACGTAAACACAATAAACAATTTTTGAACAAAATAACCTGGAAAATTCCTAAGATATTTTTTTACAAACCCCAACATCCTAAATTTCTTTTTTTACAATATTATTTTATAATCAGTGAAATCTAGTTTACTACTTAAAATAACTACCAGATATTTTAATTAAGTAACTCTAATATTATATTCAAACTCCAACACATTTTTACTTCGACTGAAGCTTATTACAGCACATTTCTTTATGTTATTATCTAGACCATTATTTCCACATTAACAAGCAAATGTATAGTCATTGTGGATAGTAGTACAACCGGTACGCGACTAAACTATACCAACAAGTTTTAAGTCATCAGCAAATAATGCAGTTTTTTGAATTAATGGAACAGTTCTCAATATTATTAATAAAACAACAGAACAAGCAAGGCGATAAGTAGGCATCTTGGGGAATACCAGATTTAACGTTGATTTTCAATGAAACAAAATATATTAATTTGAACAAACTGCTACGATTATCATGGGAAAGAAAGACCATCGTTTTGTATATTGTTTGTGCACCATACTACTTCTGACACACCAATACTAGAGTTTTTTGTCCTTGTTGACAAATATCTTTACCTACTCACCGAACCGATTTCTAAACAAATAGTAAACATGTTTTTCTACAAACTTATAAATAATAATAGGCCTCTGTTTAACATAATGAGTATCAAATAGCATTTAAAGTGCATTAAAAGTGCCAGTTTATGACATTATGTACAAAAAGTTTCTAGAAGAACCTACTAGCTATTTTTTTCCTAACATACTAATATGATACTCACCCCTAGCTGTATTGCCGGCCGATCCAATTTGAGTCGCAACCAAATACCCGATAATTCCGAATCTGTAATCAATGTAACGACCCCATACCATCTATCCGTTTGCGTCTGAGGTTCGTAGACAAATAGTCTAGGACACGGAGACACCAAATTTTGGCCATTACTTAAATGATAAAAGGTAAACAAGAAAGAGATTAGCGAGAGCGACGCGTGCATGGTAAAGAATGAATGGAAACAAGTCTGTTGTGTTGCGATTAAATCTGCAGGATGGAAAATAACGAAACCACTAGATACCAGAATACTGGTTCGGTGAACGAAGAACTCGTTTATGCGTTTATTACTACTTTGGAAGTTCAATGTCTTTGGGATGCATTTATGGTAAAAGTGCACCACCTTAATACTTACACATTTGGCTAGGGTCGAAATCAAATATAGTTTTGCAGTCTTGTTGACAGGTTATAGGAGATCAGTCAGCAAATGAGTTTTTTTTTACAAAAAAGACCTTAACCGCTAACTAATAAACTCGAATTTGATAATAAACTTGAATTGGTAATGTGTGCTTTGAAGTTCCATTATTCGCTCAATATGACGTTGCCATACACCATTGGACAACTATAGCAAAGGGTTGTCAAGAATACCAAATTCTGAAACCATTCGCTGGTTGCTGTTTGCAATAAAACGCCTCAAAGCGAACGATCTCAGGAATAGCGTTCTGAAGAGTTCCTTGCAGGAACTGCCAACTTAGGTTAATATCCTCACAATCTCCTTCTGAATCAAATTTAATAAACTAGGATGACGAATCCATTTTTTTTTATTGTACGTTTTATGTTTTAGGTCGATAAATATTTTGAACATTTTTCGTCTTGTCATATCTTGATATTTTCCAAGTTCTGTATAAAGCTGTGAGCAGTAATACAAACTGCACTCTATTATCTTGTACGTCTATTTTATGATATTTCAAGAATTGTTCAATTGGTTCACCAGTAAGGGGCAACAATTCCAAACAACTTTTTTCTGGCCTATTTGTTATCGATCATAATTACTTTGATATCTATTCTTTTTTCAAATTAGATTTTATTGCCTGTCTAATCTTATCGTCAAACTATTTTTAATAACACTTGTTCGTGAAGTTGAATATCTCGATTAACAAAATTGCTGTGTCTAATTACTCAGGCAAAATGCTTCCAACTGAGATGGAGTAATCTTTGCAATGCATTAGAAATATATGGTAAGTTGACAAATTAGAAATGAAAAAAAAATTCTAAGGTTGTTGGATTTGATGGTCAAATCATTATCAATAAATCTAAACATAAGTGAAATTTACTTTTTATTACAGGTTTCATTTACAGGTAACCATGGATCATATACCCAGACAGGTAAAATTAGTTAAGATATATTTACTTTATTCCCAATACCTTTGTGTTTTTATTGTTTCTTGGATGCATTAAAACTTTTATTATATATAGACCATTAAAATGAAGGTATTTTATCGAAACTATTTTGAGACGATAATGTTGGCGCGTCGAGGTTTAGCAGATAAAATCGATAACTCCTAAACAACTTATTAAAAATCACTGATATATCAGTTTCTATTTATTACAGTACACATTTTTATCTGTAAAATAGTTATTAACATGTTTGAATACATATTCTGTACTGAAATGTTTGAACAGAATTTATTATAATAACCACAATACTTTTTAGTTTTCAGATATTATGAAACAAGTACATGTAAGGTTGAATAATAATTAGTGTTTAGATACTTAATTCGATATTTCAAGTCACGCTACTAATTATCGAAATTAGCCCCTGGATTTGGTTGCTCATGTTCATTGCAGGCACACACACAGAGAACTCTATTCTTGGATATTAAGAAAAATTATTCTTGCGTATATAGTGTAGTATGAAAAGATTTTTTTTTCTGTACAAAAAATATTTTATTCAAATAAGAATTTCAATATAGTTGTTATAACGGTTAGTTATTCTTACGATTTAAGAATTTAGTATGTTTATGTTAAGTATATTTTTCTCAGACGAAGAAAAAGTTATTCTTCTATACAAAAAGTAGACGTTTGCCTTACAACAAAAATATGTCGTTACTATGCCGAAAAAAAAACAGTTTCTTGACCCAAGATTCTTACTCTGAGAGATACGTAGAAAGTTGTGCAATTACTTTACAGATGGCGCTAACAAATTCTCGCGTCGTTTGCCACATATTAGCGTTATGTAAGTTTGATGATATTGAATGCTCGTATATTGTTTGTTTACATCTATGCATAAATGTTTTTGTAATGGGTTGGAAACCCATTATTTATTTATTAAGATATGATCAAATTAAGCGAGATATTTGTAAGAACATTCGGGAATGTCAAAGGTTTTTGCTAGGTTTGAACATCTGGTTTAGGATTTGACCGCGTGTTATAAGTTTAAAATTGAAGAGTTGTCATTGGCTAAGAAGAAATGCTTCCGGCTTCCTTTGGGGTCGAGGGATGCAAACGAACAGATCTCGCTCTTCTCATTTCAACCACCGTCATGTAAAGTACACGTTTTTGTGGAGCGTTCTTAGGCGATTAAGTTTATCCCTGGTAAGTCTTTTCAACTCGTCTCGCATTTCATTGTAAATTAAATTATTCATATTTCTGCTAAAAGTGTGTCTGTCTAAATCAACTCCTAGGTTTAATTTAAACGTCAATATGTTCAAAGCTTCATTCATTTTTCTATGTAACCTATCAAACGGGATTGTTGATTATTATTGTTAATAGATGTTATTGTTTTTGTTGAAATAGTATTAGTTACGCCCTCTATTGGATACAATAGTAAATACTAGAGAGTTTAGAATATATTGTTATGTTGGTATTACAGATATAACCTAGTAGTTGTGTGAGAAACTGTGAGAGAATAAAATAACCTAAGAGAACGGCATCAGTTGTTGTAGTGAGTTATTCCATAATATTTTGCCATAAAACTAAAACCCTCAAACTAAATGAAAAAAGGCTATTCCACGGTGGTCAATAAACATCAGGTTATGGGCCCAGCCCACGCACAAGTGGAAGAAAAGGCCATAAAAGCATAAACAATTTCGGCGACAACAAGAGGGTGCTCGGGCGGCAAAAACCAATAAAGAAACTGAGAATAAAATCGACGAAAATGAGTAGTGAAAACGTAACCATAAAATTAAAATAAAATTTATTAACCATAAATAATGCTAAAAGGGCGAGGTCTTTTTGACATCGTCAGTGGAACCCGAACCAAACCGTCAACACCAAACGATGAGTTAAATAAATGGCTTAAAGACGATGCTAAGGCACAAGAGCTTTTGGTAACAAAAATGGAACAAGGTCCGCTCACTCACCTCCTGTCCTGTGAGTCAGCATACGAAATGTGGAGTAAATTAAAAACAGTATACGACAAGGAATCCGTGGTGAGCATCCATTTATTACAACAAAAATTCTTTCTACTCAAGTTTGACAGCTCCGTATCAAATTTTATATCTGAAATAGAGGACATTAAAACAAAATTAAAAGCAGCGGGGGAGACCCTTTCCGAAAAAATGATAATAACAAAAATCTTGATGTCACTGCCTGAAAATTTTAAGCACTTTAGATCTGCTTGGGAGTCTGTGCCTGTGGATAACCAAAAATTAGAGGAATTGATGTCTAGACTGTTACTTGAAGAAGAAAGGATGAAATCTTTCGAAAATACAACTGCTTTGAATACAAGGTCTTCAAATAGTAGAGTACAGATAAAGCAACGATGCCACATTTGTTCTAAGGTAGGCCACTTAGCAAAAAATTGCTTTTTTAGAAAAAGAAACACAGAAAAACGACCTGAAGAAAATAAACAGAAAAAATACTGTACGTATTGTAAAAAATCATCCCATACTATTAATGAATGTTGGCTTAAAAAGGGAAAAGAATTGGCCTCAGGTAGCAAGAAAATGGATGAACCATGTGTCAACAATGCATTTATGGTGTTTACCAACAATCTAAGAACTGGTGACTGGTGTCTCGACTCAGGTGCCAGTGAGCACATGTGCTGGAAAAAAGGTAGTTTCGACTATATAAATCCACTAAAAGTAAGAAAGAAGGTTCAAGTGGGAAATGGACAAAAATTGGATGTTGAAGGAATTGGCAAAATTACTCTGTGGGCGTACAATGGAGAAAAATTAATAAAAACCACATTATCAGATGTTTTGTTTGTCCCAGAACTAAAATTCAACTTATTTTCCGCTGGATGTGCACTGGATAAAGGAAATTATTATATGATATCAGACCATGAGAAATGTCAATTTCTTGACAATTTTGGTGAGGTTAGAGCACTAGCTACCAGGGTGAACAAGCTATATAAAATGCATTTTACCACTGAAAATGAGGAATACAATCCATCAGCATGTTTTTCTACGGATACTGAACCAGACCTGCCAGGAAACAGCTGTTCTGATGACCTTGACACATATACTTGCATGAAAGTAAAAACAATAGAGAGTATAAAGGAGTGGCATGACAAATTAGGCCACCAGAACTTAAAGCATATCAGAGAGTTTCTAAAAAGAAACAAGATTGAGTACACTGATTGCGAGAAAGAGTTTGTTTGTGGGGCGTGTTTGGCTGGCAAACAACACCGTTTGGCTTTTGAAAATAGTGAGTCACGAGCGACTGCACCCCTGGAATTGGTGCATGGAGATGTATGTGGACCTATGGAGAATACGTCACTAGGAGGATCTCGATATTTTCTCTTGCTGAAAGATGATTTTTCATCATACCGATATGTGTACTTCTTGAAACAGAAATCGGAGGTTAAGACATGCATAGAAAAATATATAAACTTAGCCGAGAGAGAAACTGGACATAAAATAAAGGTCTTAAGAACAGATAATGGTCTAGAGTTTATAAATAAAGAAATAAAAGAAAGTTTAGAGCAAAAAGGGATAAGACGTCAACGTACTGTAGCCTACACACCTCAACAAAATGGAAGGGCTGAGAGGGAGATGAGGACCCTTGTTGAAGCGGCAAGAATTTTGCTAAATAGCAGCAAGAAGATGGATAAAACCTTTTGGGCTGAAGCAATCAATGCGGTGACTTACACCCTGAACAGAACAGGACCCAGCCCTCAAAAACTAAAAAGTCCATATGAGCTGTGGTATAAGAAAACTGCAGACATACATAACTTCAAAGTTTTTGGCAGTACAGTGGCTGTACATATACCTAAAGAAACCAGGCTCAAGTGGGACCCAAAAAGTAAATGTGGGTTGTTTGTTGGCTATGGACAAGATATCAAAGGCTACCGAATTTATATACCAGACAAAAAAATAGTAGAGACCCACAAGGATGTCATTTTCTTACCTGCAAAAAACTGAAAATGAGACCGTGAAAATTACTGAAGAAATCACCGAAAATAGAGGAAACAAAGAAGAAGAAGAAACACAGAATAATGACAGTCCGAATGAAGACTATGAAAGCTCCACAGAAAATATCCAGGAAAATATTGAAAATGATAGCGATGGAAGCGAGTATCTTGAAGTTGATAGTGATGATTCAGAGGTGCAAGAAGAGATTGTAAATAATAGATACGAATTAAGAAGAGAAAGAAGAAGAAATACAAGATACGACGACTATGAGATGGACTTGGATAAAGTGTTGTGGTCAGTGAGTGACGAAGAAATCGAGGTTATGAACTATAATGATGCGATGGCGACTGATGATTGTGAAAAATGGAAGAAGGCGGTAGAAGCTGAAATTTCTGCGCTAGAAGAGAATGAAACATGGTTTTCAGTGAGTGAAAGTGAAATAACGAATAAAGTCATTCAGTGTAAATGGATTTTTAAACAGAAGAAGGACGAAAAGGGAAATGTGTCAACATATAAGGCTCGTTTAGTAGCCAGGGGATTCCAACAAACTGATATTTACACAAATGATATATATAGCCCTGTTGCCAAGTTGCCTTCATTGAGGATTTTCTTAGCTTTGTGTAACAATTTTAACTACAAGATCAATCAACTAGACGTTTGTAGTGCTTTTTTAAATGGGGATATAGATGATGATGTCTTCATAGTGTTGCCTCAAGGTTTTGGTAAAAATGAAGGAAAAATCGTAAAGTTAAGAAAGTCCTTATATGGCCTAAAACAATCACCAAAAAAATGGTATAAAAAATTCAATGATGTTATGTTTAGCCTAAAGTTTGTGAGATCTGAAAGTGAATATTGTATATATACAAAAGTTACTGAATCTTCTAGAATATTTATTTTATTGTATGTAGATGATTTACTTTTGGCAGGGGATAATGAAATAGAAATAAGTAAAATGAAACAAATTTTAAATGAAAGTTTTAAGGTGAAAGATTTAGGGCATATTCGTTATTTTTTAGGTATGCTCATAACACAGAACTTAGTTCAAAATCAAATAACAATAAACCAAAGCACATACCTTAAAAGTATTTTAAAGCGTTTTGATATGCAAAATTGCAAGCCATGCAGCACTCCTATGGAACCCAACTTTCGACATGATGAGTTAAAACGCGAAAAACCTGAGAGTAAAGAAATCGAAAAAAATTGTCGTAGAGCCATAGGATCTTTAATGTACGCAATGTTGTGTTCCAGGCCTGACCTTTGTTTATGCATAAGCATACTAAGTAGATATCAATCTAGTTCAAGTTCACAGCTGTGGCAAGCAATTAAAGGGGTTTTACGATATGTGCAAGGGACTTTGGAGTTATTTTTAGTGTTCCATAAAAATAATTTTAAGAACTTAGTCGAAGGGTTTGCAGACTCTAACTGGGCGGGCGACCGAACTGACAGGAAGTCAACTTCGGGATACATTTTTAAAGTGTTTGGCTGTGCCATAAGTTGGTCTTCACGTAAGCAGTCAACCGTTGCCCTCTCGTCTACCGAAGCAGAGTATGTTGCTCTTAGTCTAGCAGTAAGCGAAGCATGCTGGTTAAAAAATTTGATTTCTGATTTGAAAATACCTCAAGCAAATTGTTTCAGTGTAGTAATTTTCGAGGACAATCAATCAGCAATTAAAGTATGTAAGAACCCAGAATTCCATAAGAGGTTGAAGCATGTAGATATTCGATATCATTTTGTAAGAGATAAAGTTAAGGATAAGGTCATCACTTTAAAGTATATTTCAACGACTAATCAAGTTGCTGATTTTCTTACAAAACCACTATCCTTATCTTTATTCCAGAAATTTCGCAGCAAATGTAATTTAGAATAAGTACCTAAGTGTGTTCCATATATGTACTTAGTTGTAGATGTTTGAAGTTACCTCTTTAAGAAATAAGAAATTTACCATTGAGGGGGGGGGTGTTGAAATAGTATTAGTTACGCCCTCTATTGGATACAATGGTAAATACTAGAGAGTTTAGAATATATTGTTATGTTGGTATTACAGATATAACCTAGTAGTTGTGTGAGAAACTGTGAGAGAATAAAATAACCTAAGAGAACGGCATCAGTTGTTGTAGTGAGTTATTCCATAATATTTTGCCATAAAACTAAAACCCTCAAACTAAATGAAAAAAGACTATTCCACGGTGGTCAATAAACATCAGTTTTGATAAGTGTTTCGTTTCATTTGAGTAGTCTTGCTTTATCAGCCCTTATTAAATGTTAAATACTTAAACGCGTCAGTTAGTAGTCAGAAAATGTGTTCACAAGGTTCAAGAAAAAGAACCCAGTTAGTTTTGCCTTCGAATAAATTGGAAGAGATTTGATGAATTAGAATTTTGACTAGTAATTAAAGCCCTTAAACCGCGCTTGGCCAAAATGCTACCATGTTAGGGAGTCGCGGTTGTTCCCGACATTTTGACCTCCTACATTTTATTTCATGGGTGACTTACAATGATTATGCGGAAAACCAGGATTGTACTGGAATAGCCTACACAGAGACAACTCTATTCTTGGATATCAAGAAAAATGTTCTTGCGTATATAGTGTAGCATGTCGAGGATATTTTTGCTACCCAAATAATATTTTATTGTAATAAGCATTTCAGTATATGTAGTTGTTTCAACCACTAGCTATTCTTCCGGTTTCAGAGTTTAGTATGTTTATGTTGAGTATATTTTGCTCTGACGAAGAAAATGTTATTCTTCTACATACATATAAAAAGAGTAAGACGTTCGTTTTATAACAACAACATTTTGTTGGGTGAAAAATATACATGCTTCAACGAACAAACAGTTTCTTGACCCAAAAGTATACGTACGTATCGCTTAAAACAGACGTTATTCCTTTCACGCAGTTCCTTCATACTTAAAACAAGTAAACGGCAATACTTACATGAAGAAAATCATATTCTTACTCTGAGAATTTTGTATTTTACTTGAACCAACCAAATGATCTTTCTGCGGATATAGAAACAAGTGATATTCTTCACTCAAAGATATTCGTGTTGTATCGAATAAATTTTTCGCTCTGTGCACCAACGCTGGGGCGGCGCGGCTCAGCATGGAAGTGCATCTAAATTCTATGAGGGGGGTTGTCTTGAAATAAAGAGCTCATATAGCAATATTTAATGTCTATTTATCTCAAAAAATGTCATCGTTACAGCAAAACCTTCACTCGATTTGTTTTTTTTTTCCAGCGTAATAGCTATATAAATAATCGCAGCTGCAAGAAAAAAAATGGTAAACATTACTTAAATCTTATTATTGAATATGTAATTAGGTAGAAGGTAATAAAGTAATAGACCTTCACAGTGACTATTTGGTCCTGTATTTCTGTTAGTAACTTATGTAAGTGTAATGTATCTATTTTACTTCTTATATATTTAATTTAGGTGCAAAGAATCGCTGGAAATCTGAATGATGGACAATCTTACGAAAGGATAGTGTTAGTATACGTAGCTTCCGCCCTGTCACAAGACGAAGAAGTTGAGGACTTTTGCATAGTGTCAAATCCGATAGGAATTGACAAAATCGATGATGTAAGAACGATATTGCTTTGTTCATTCAGGCGAAACTTTCTAGATCCGACGATAAAGCATTGTGGTTGAATTTGCATTAAAAGAAAACGAAACAAAAAAGTACTCAAAAAATTTGAAATAAAATTGTCCGAGTATGAGGCAGCATTTTACGAAGTTATCCATTTGATGGGCATCAAAAATAAACAACCGCAAACTGAAGCTATGCGTCTACTATTAAGGGACGTTGATGTAAAGGATTACTTCGCTTGCATATTTACCAACATGAAACATGTCGATCCCCAGCTAAATTGTAGGAGATTTGTTAAAGGTGACCCAATTTATTTTTTGGATACTCGAGGCGTAGGCCAGTGCCAGCAATTTGACTATGAAAATGAGAACTTTGATAGTGACTTCTACAAACAATTTTACGTATTCTTAGAACAACCAAACTTCAAGGGAATCGACTCTACAATAGCAAACATATTGGGAAACGAATACAAAAACAAGATTGAACATTTAGATAAAATTGTAAAGGAGTTTATGCAGAACGATGACTATTGCAATGTTCTAACAAAGGCACACTTCGAAGAATAATTGTTAAAAGTATTACTTGACGAGTGGATTCGTACTGATTTAGAAGAAATCCATGAAATTAATCCGGAGTTTATACAATTATGGCAAAAATTGTTCTCGGGGCAAGCGATAATAAAACTCGACGACGAGGACAAGATATGGCCTTTATTGGCATGTTACTACCAATACATCATTAGACAGATGGATAATAACTTCAAATGGCACGACAAGAATGTAGTCGATATGAGAGAGCTATTGTTTTCGTTATGGTGCGAAAAGAAAATTCACATACCAATTAAAACTGATTTAACACGAAACGTTTTGAGATTTCTCCACAAGTTTGAAACTATCGAGCAAAGATTTATAGTTTTTACAAGTGACGATTATCCTGAACTAATCGACAGTCTTGACCAAATAACTGATCCGCAAGTATTGATGGCTGCAAAGAATGTAAAAGTGTCACTTCAAGGGAGACCTATTTTTGTCCTTCAAGATATTGCTGAAGGCTCTATGAGCGGATTACTCAAAAATGTGAAAATATCACAGTTACTGACGTGGGCAAGAAATACAGATGACGAGAACCATTACATCTTTGGTCCAGCATTACGTAAGCCATCGGGTGATAATTATATCACAAGCAATTTTATCGAAAAGGCAAGAAAACAGGAAGATATGCAGGATCAGAAAGAAAATGTACTTACTGTGAAAGATGTTCTTAATATCACTAAACCTGGACTGCATATTATTACCGGCGATCCAGGTATTGGTAAATCTACAGTACTGCAAGAATTAGCTCACAAGTACTCGCCTGAAGATTTTGTCATTTTTTTTTGTATTAAAAGATTGCCTGCCTGATATTGAAAATGATGATATTTTGCCATGTATTGAAGCTGACCCGCTACAATACTTTTTCGATAAAGTAACTGATAATAAACGAGATAATATAATTACACAATCAGTTTTCCAAATTCATAAAACTAGTAGGCGTTTATGTCTATTCTTGGATGGGTACGATGAAATACTGCCGCTACACTGAAATCAAATATATTCAATGATGGTAAACATTTTGGATAGTACCCCCATACCAATATTTTGCACATCAAGACCACACGCTGAAGAACAGATAACAAAAAGACCCGAAACAATTTGTCTGGAATTGTTGCCCCTTACCCGTGAACAGATTGAACAATTCTTGGCATATCATAAAATGGACGCAGAAGATATTAGAGAGCAGTTTACGGAGAACTTTTTATGTAATCCACTACATTTGAATATGATATCATAGATTTATAAAGAACCTGGAAAATATCAAGATATGACAAGAGGAAAAATGTTCAAAATATTTATAAAAAAATTGGATTACCACAAAATTCTGCACAAGTAGGGACTAAAACATCTATGAAGAACCACCGTAAACTAGCGTTGGTGGACATATTTGGAAAGGAGTGTGTTACTTCTAAGGGGCTGATAACAGACTTCGAATTTAGCGAAATCTTAGAAGATGTTGGAGAGCATAATATCGGCATTATCGATGGGAGAAAATCAAGTAGCATGTTTCAATTTCGGCATAGGACATTCGCCAAATACCTGGTCGCAGATTGGTTCTTACACACGTAATAGTGTGGGTAAGGACCACATGAAATATTTTTACCAGGTAGTTGTGGAAAATAATTCATACAGGGATATCTACTGCATGCTAAATGAAAGTCGCAACTTTGCTATTTGGTCCAAAGCAATTAAAAGATCATCTACCAATTCTGAGGTATTTATGTTGGATGAATTCGGGAGGAACGTCGCTCATGTACAATATTGGTATTTGAGGGCTCTTAACCCCACTGATAATCCTTACGACTTTGAGTGGCTAAACACTGTCTATGGGAGCCGTTTATACTATAGAAAGGACTCCGTTTTACACTGGACTTGCCAGGAATTCCGTAACAGACACCCAACTGGTAAGTAATGAATACATTACATATAGGCTGTTCCGAAACTCATCAAGCGGATGCCAGGAGAGAGAGAGTGGTTTATGTACCTTCTGGCAATAATATTAAAACAAATCTCTATCACTTAGTTGAGTGATAATTAGCATTTTTGTTTCAGTAGAGAATCGCCATCCTTCACCACATGTTTAGTTACTGTGGCAATAAATTTCCTAATTCTCGGTTTTTTGCTAATATGATCTTAAATAACCCGTAAGAATAACCCAAAAGAATGGTGACATTGACAAAAATACGGTAGTTTGTTTGACTTGTGTTTTGAAAAAATGTTGCCACTATTACAAACGGTATATACTGTACTAGTCTAGGCAAGTTATTTTAAAAAATGAGCCATTTAGTTAGGATTTCAAAACGTTACAACACTTGATACTTTTATGCAAGAAGCTCAACCTAGCCTAGTTAATCAATTGAGGAAATAAATTGAAAAATAAAACGAATAGTATGAGAGTAAAAAAGATGCTTTTATTTTACAAATTGTTTACAAATACTCGAATTGTTTCCTTTCTGTATGTTTTTAAATATGATCGTTTGATAAAGCGTTCGTAGCGAGTTGCATTGATCTCTTCTGCTGCTTGAGTGGAGCAGCTCGGCGATATTTTGAATAGCGTTGGAATAAACTTTTTCCTTTCTGCAGCCAAATTTTTTTCAAACTACAACTCAAAAAAAACTTCTTTATTTTTATGAGTGTCACATTTTTTCTGGATCGATTTGCGACTGTGATTAATGATAAGGTTATTTAAGATCATATTAGTAAGAAACCGTAAGAGAATTAGGAAATTTGTTGTCACAGTAACTAAAGATGTGGTATAGGATATCGATTTTCTACTTTTTTTTTTAAATTCCAGTTATCATTCTATTGATGACGAGAACATGAACGAAATTAAGTCGATTTTGGATACACATTTGTCATTACTGGATACAGGTGTTGGAATAATTGCATTCCATTCGGCGATTATTACAGGCAACAAGAATATAGTAAGGTTACTTCTTGAACTCAAACCAGTGCTGGTTGACCAGGACGATGTATATCACAATACAGCACTACATATCGCCTGTGCATTTGGATACCGTGATATTATAGCCTTACTTTTGGAAAACCATGCTCTTCTTGACAAGAAAAATAGCCGTGGGTTCACACCTTTACAAATGGCCGCAGCCGAAGGGCAGTTGGAAATTGTTGCGCTATTGCTCAGCCGGATTACTAACACAAGTAAGTAAACAACTTTGTCATTCTTATTTTGGTTGAACATATGGATTTTCAACATATGGATGGCAGCATGCTTCACAACAAAGACGGACGGCTGAAGCGACGGCTAACCTCCTTGAGGCTGGACGGTTCGTGTTGGCTGGCTGTCTCTGAAGGCGTGCGAGGCGAGGCACTCGTTCATCTGTCCAATACAATATCCGAGGGGTTTGTACAAGAGGTCTGTTGAGTCCTAAGTGCAGAGCTACTATAATTGCCACTCACATTTTAGTACTAGTAAATTTTTATAAACGTCAGGGACCGGTGACATTACGTTTGGTATGCAGAGTGGTTATGACTTTACAAAATTCAAGAAATGCAGAAGGTTTACACGCTTCAACGAAATAGTCGGTAAATTGGGTATCAACCACCGAGATGCTTAGACTATGCAAAGAAGTGATATTCTAGAGTACATTTCAACAGTAACGAGGGTATCTCGTCACTTTAAGGGCGGGTTTATTCACCTACTCATAAAGTTTTCTATTGCAATCTGTAAAATACGTAAAATTTTGTTGTCCTTTTACAACTCGTATAAGCAATGTATTTCCGCTGGAAATGTACAAAACGCACCTCTTACTCTTTCTTTCAGGTTCTGCACACTGCCATCACTACATCTTATATATTAACTCTAAATTTTTGGCAACAAAATCAGCTTATCTGACAGATGGCTATTTAGGACTTTATGGATAGGTGAATAAACCCGCCCCAAAACTTACGAAGTAGAAGATGTATAATAAATGTGTTATGAATCAAGACTGCTGTCCATGTATATTGTAGATAGTCGTAACCATGTAAAAAGTGATTATTGATTTTGATATATAGATTGATGTAACGCGTTTTTCTGATTAAACTGTTTCCTATATTTACACTGCGTTGTGTTGACTCTGAATAAGTACACAACAGGTTATGGGCGGTGAAGGCAGTAAATAGGAAAAGTAGTATTTGTGTAATACTTAGAATGATGGCAAGAAGTAATGATTTACTAGCGTGCATAGATGAGCTGATAGGACAGGAGAACTGGGAAATATGGGAAGATTCTATGCGGATGCTGTTCCGGGCGACTCAAGTTCTGGATGTTGTGGATGGTACCAGGAAACAACCTGCGATTACTGTGGAATCTACAGCAGACCAGATTGAGAAAGCTGCAACATATTATTAATGTGGCCGATGAATTTTGTGAAGGATGTGTCAAAGGAAAAATGCACAGAAAGCATTTTGGCACAAGAAAACATCGTGCTACAGAACGAGGAGAACAGATAAATGCTGATCTGGTTGGACCAATGTCAGGTAATTCAATTGGTGGTTCAAAGTACGCATTGCTACTAAAAGATGATTACACGAAATTCCGACGGTTGTTTTGTTTAAAAACGAAAAGCGATGTGCCAGATTGTATTGGAGCGTTTTTGCAAGAAGCAAAAATAGCGGGCGTAGTTGTAAAGGGGTTATTATGCGATGGAGGTACGGAATTTGTAAATGGTAAACTAAAAAGTATTTTGCGAAAATTTGGAGTCACAATGCGTGTGTCGATGACCGAAACCCCTCAACAAAACGGTGCAGCCGAAAGAGAAAATCGAACTGTGATTGAAGCAGCACGCGCGATGTTAAGCCAGAAAGGACTTCCTATCAAGTTGTGGGCTGAAGCATGTAACACAGCCGTGTTCACGTTGAATCACACAGCACCCTCACCAGTTGACAAGAAATCACCTTATGAACTTTGGTACCAAAAACCTGATAATTTTGATATAAATAGGTTGAAAATATTTGGCACTAAAGTATGGTATTTGTTACCAGTACGCCATAGGCGACAGAAGTTCGGGCCTAAAAGTGAATGTGGGTTATTGGTAGGGTATGAAGAGTCTGATGGATACAGAATTTACGTCGGAAACAGGAAAGACCTCGTAAGATCTTGCAATGTAGTCTTTGAAGCTGAGTCTACATATCTACCAGATCAGAACGATGAAGAGGTTGAACGCCACGAAAAGACTGATGTGATCACGACGTCTAGTGAATGTCACAAAGATAAGGAAGCTGAGGATGAGACCGCAAAAGAACCTCGCCCAAGACGAGAGAAGAGACTACCAAGGTACTTGGAAGATTATGTGGTCGAAACGTCGAGAAAGAAGGTAACAAATCTCGAAGACTGTGCTCATTTTGCATTTATTACTGCAGGAGTTCCGTTGACCTATGAAGAGGCTATCATATCAGAAGATGCAGGTATGTGGAATGAAGCAATGATGGAGGAAATGAGATCCCATGAAGAAAATGAAACTTGGGAATTAGCAGAGCTACCAGAAGGCAAGCGTGTCTTAAAAAATCGTTGGGTTTTTCGAATGAAAACCAAGGCGGATGGTTCTCCAGACAAGGCCAAAGCCCGATTGGTGGTAAAAGGGTGTGCACAGAAACCGGGAATCGATTATAGTGAATTGTTTTCACCGGTTGTACGCTATGATACGGTCAGAACGTTGCTAAGTATTGCATCAAACCACAGTTTAAAACTACATCAATTTGATGTAAAAACGGCGTTCCTGTACGGAGAAATAGATGAAGAACTTTATATGCCGTCTTAGAAAGTCATTATATGGACTTAAACAAGCTCCTAGATGTTGGCATACTCGACTGCACAGGTTTGTGCAGAAATATAGGTTTGTGGAGAGTATCGCCGATCCATGCTTGTATATGAAAAACAAAGATACAAAAATACTGTTTTTGGCAATTTATGTGGATGATGAGCTGATTGCTGGAAATGATGACATCGAAATTGGTAAGTTAATTCAAGGGCTCAGGGAAGAATTTCACATAACGAATGGACCTCTAACTTCATTTTTGGGTATACACATCCAAAGAATAAGTGGTGGAATTTTCATTAACCAATCCGCGTACACCGTAAAAATAATTCAGAAGTTTAGTATGGAAAATTCGAAGACATCTAGTGTGCCAACAATACCATTTGACAAAAAATGAAGAAAGCATTGAATTTGAAGAAAATACGCAATTTCGAGAAGCGGTTGGATGTCTGCAATATCTGGCCATTGTTACTCGTCCAGATATAGCTTTTGCTGTGGGTGTGGTTGCGAGAGTTTTATCAAGGCCTACACATGCAGACTGGAACAGAATAAAAATGATATTCAGATATTTGAATGGTACAAAGAATTTTGGAATTTTATATAAGTCAAATTGTACCGAACCATTTACAACATTTAGCGATGCTGACCATGCTGGTGACTGGAAAAATGCTCGTTCGACAACAGGAATTGTCAGTATTCACGCAGGAGGTGGTATTGTATGGACCAGCAGACAGCAGAACTTGGTTGCATTGTCATCAACGGAGGCCGAATATGTTGCAGCCAGTGAAAGCGTGAAGGATGTGCTCTGGTTGAGAAAACTTTTTGGATAGCTACTGAAGTTTCATGAGTGTCCAGTATTGTATTGCGATAACCAAAGCGCCATCGCCTTAGCCGGAAATGCGACTTTTCACAAGCGTACAAAACATATGAATGTCCGTTATCACTTTATTAGAGATGCTTGTTCAAATGGCAGATTAAAAATTTGTTATGTTGAAACGAAACAACAAATTGCCGATATATTGACAAAGCATATTCGTTCAAAGGCACAATTTGATATGTTGCGAGAAAAGCTAGGAATGGTTTCTTTCTAATATATGGACAATATCTTGAAGGGGGGTGTTATGTATCAAGACTGCTGTCCATGTATATTGTAGATAGTCGTAACCATGTAAAAAGTGATTATTGATTTTGATATATAGATTGATGTAACGTGTTTTTCTGATTAAACTGTTTCCTATATTTACACTGCGTTGTGTTGACTCTGAGTAAGTACACAACAAAATGCTATTACATCCGTAATCTGCACAAAAATTGTCCAACTGCACTCATCTTCGTCTTTATATCACAACAATTTGTTATAAATTTACAGGTAATTTAGAATATATGCCAAAAAATAATAGCAGAAACGATGATCAAATCTAATGAGTAATTCTTGTCATACCATCGACATTCCGACAACAAGTTTCTTTTCTTTAGGTGTAATTGGCGATGTGTCATCAAAGGACAATCTTTTATGGAAAACACTATCTATGAAAGGACAAACTTGTATTGTGGATTGGTTGCTGGATCGTGGTGCTGATCCAACACTATCGGACAGCGATGGATGGACAGCCATGCACTATGCTGCTCGGGAAGGCCACTCCAATGTCATTAAGATATTGTTGAAAGCGGGGCTCAACGTGAATACAAAAACCACCAGAGATGAGACGGCGCTAATTTTTGCTAGTAGGAAGAAATATTGGGACACCGTTAAGTTATTGCTTTATCATGGCGCTGATGCCGTTATGTCGGTCGACGTTGATCAGTGGACACCTATGCATCACGCTGCTGCTGATGGAGAATTAGAGATCGTAAAATTGTTGACGGAAAAATGTAACCTAAATCACAAAACCGGGAATGGTCACTCTCCGCTTACGATAGCTAGTAAAAATAAACATTGGGATATTGTTAAATTCTTACTTGACCACGGTGGAGATGCTGCATTAGCGGATGATAACGGCTGGACAGCACTGCATTACGCCGCTGGTGCTGGACAACTGGACATAATTATAACATTCTTAGAAAAAGGGCTTAAAATAAATGCTAAAACCAATGGTGGAGACACGGCACTGACTCTTACATGTAAACATAAGCACTGGAGTACTTTTAAATGGCTCCTTTATCACGGTGCTGACCCCAACATGACAAGAAAAGATCGATGGACACCTATACATTTTGCTGCCAGAGATGGTCATTGGAAATGAACCTTAACGTAAATGAAAAGACTAACAGGGAATATACACCACTTACTTACTCTAGCTTGTAAGAGGAGTCAGTGGAGTGTTGTTGAATGGTTGCTTGAACATGGTGCTGATGCTACAGAAACGACGAACATTGGGTGGACAGTGATGCATTTTGCTGCGAAGGCAGGTAAACTGGAAATACTGAAGTTATTGTTTGAAAGAGGATTTGACGTAAATGTTAAAAGCAACACTGGAGAACTGCCACTTACACTTGCTATTAGAAACGAACATTGGGATATAGTTAAGTGGTTGAAACACTACGGCGTAAAATAGCCAAAGCACCAAAGTGGCCAAAGTTCTTATTTTTGTACTCTATATGTAAGAGTCTATCAAAATCTGTATATGCGTTTTTAAACTGTAGAAAAGGTTCGAAGAAAAGAAAAACAAATGTTATGTAATGCTAATTAGAATTGGACAATTGTACCCACAACTACGCGGATATATTGTTATTATTCAACCTTTTACCAATAAAGGAGCATAGCTTAAGCTGAAAGTCATTTGGTGTCACTTGGTGCAACAAGGGCGATTCTTACCGAATTATGGAAGAATATTTGCATTAACTAAAAGAAAGGATAGAGAGCTAGTTTCTCATAGGTGGAAACCCGCTAGCTTCTCCACACCACTGCGTTGTGTCTTGGATACAGTGCCAAAACCGACCAGTAACTTGTTACATACCGGTTCTAAGTTGGAGTCCGATGTCCGCTGTAGAATATTTTTTAATTTTCGTTTACCTACTTGCAGCAGCATTTAGCATTTTACTTGTGAGAAGTTCAGTAGAAATTTCTGAGAGACTTTGATAAGCTTCAAGACTTTAGAGTCTCCCCGATATTTGGGTTATTTTAGAGGAAGCAGTGTTGCACTGATTAGTTTTGTGGATGCTTGTGTGTCGCCGTATAGACTGGTGTATACTTCATATCGGTAGGTACATGAACGAAAAGTATCTCCCTACTGCGTTTTTACGGCGCATCCATGCGTAGGTCGTAGCTTGATCGTCGGCTACATAGAATGCCAGTGCTATGAGCGTTTGTGTCCTTCTCTCTACCTGTTTTGGTTTAATTTTAGACTTGCCCGTTTTATTGCTGTGGCAATTGAGATATATATTGGAGGTGTGAGTTGAAGATTTGTTTTTACCAACCGCTATGTATTATAAATATGAAATACAAATAACAGCAATTTTTATTAGCATAACAATAACTAATGCACGGGACGTTTTAGACGGAATAGTCAAATGGTTCAAATAATAGATTGAGTGATATCCTAATTAATATTTTATCAATTATCCGAATGACACATTTAAATAATTATTAGTAGAATTCTTAGTAGAATCTGGCATATAACTACATAACTTTGCTCTGCGTCTTCCCCAAGAATAAAGTATAACTGTTACTCACTTGTGTCAGACCTAATCTGGTAATTTTATCGATACGTCAGACTTGCATGAATAAATTGCATTGCAAACCAAAAACCACGTCAAAGTATGCAAAACACAAATGAAGCTTATTTTGCATCTGAAAGTTGCGCTTCTCGTTCGCGCTGCAATCAAATGGTGGTAAAATTTAATATTGCTCGTTCATTTTATACCACAAAATAATTCTACTACAAAATTATTCAAAATATATTGTTGATAGCAAGAAGTAGAAAATATATCAATACTTCATTTCTGAACGTAATATTCTATAAGGTGTTTTAATTTTATTTCGGACCCAAAATATTTAACATTCCTGGAATCAATGAATCGTTGCCTTTTATTGTTTATGTTCCGTGTGACCTATTGTTGTTGTTGGTCGATCACAAACAAATATCGATATATAAAAGTTAGGTATGTAATTCGATGAAAAATATCTGGGGTTGTCTTCACCCAACTTTCCGACTAAATGGTTGACACAAAGAAGTGCCTGAACGCTTTTGCAATTATTCAATTTTGTCAAGCCAGAGCCACACTGGACACTTAGGACCTACAGTCAGTTTCTTAATGACATTTGTCATAGTGACATTTATTGTCATGCCACGTCTGTCAAAATCTGACAATTTGCAACAGAGACGAAGGCTGTGGATTCTGTTTATAGCGTTTATAGCGCCTAAACCGTTTATCCCACTCATCTGCAGATATGTATATGTTACAGTGATAAATGTGGTTTGTATTAATAATAACCGGCTATTATTAATAATAACCGCATCATTTGGTCAATGTGATTAGAAACACTTAAATAATCACATGGACCGGCTATTATTAATAATTTCCTAACGGGCACGGTAAAAGTGATAAAAATGTTACTTTTTACAAAAGATCTTTTGTATACAGTCTTCAAAGAAGTTAGCTCAGTTATTTTGATTACTATGTAAGCTATTACATTTATTTACTCGACGCAAATCATCAGTACGGCTACCCCAATGACCAAAATTACGAATAATACAAAACATTGATAATACAGAATGCTTTTTTGTCTCCCTTGTACTTTAGAAACTACTGGATATAATTGGTAATGATATTTGGTATACACCCAAGGACGACTCAATGACGAAAACATAAAAAAGAACAGTTTATACAGAGTGTTAAAAAAAGTTAACCATTTTATTATCAATAACAACCATTTTTATATTTAATGCATGTGGGTAGTTTGTTGTAAATGTACAATTACAATTTATTAAGTAAATTCTCAAATCCTAATTATCTTGAAATGTTGCGCATTTAATAATAATTTTATCAATATTGTATTTTCATGCAAATATGTACATGCAAGAACTAGACTAGTTTACATAGATGTTTTTACATAAATTGCACCGCACAAATGATGCAAACATTTTTGTATGGTTCTGTTCCTAACACGGAAAAGTAAACATACTTTTGGTGTTTGACAATAATTTTATAAAGATTAAACATGGTAACAACTTGCCTCAATCTTCCCTACATTAGTATGTCCATTACCTATACCTACCCTAAGTATATCTAATATCTCCCAGATATATTTATTATAAAAGTGTTCATCACCAACAAAAAATACAAAAAAAAACAAAAGAAGATGACGTCCTATTGTTACAAACTTTATCAATATAAATGGTGTCATTGTTGTACTAGCACAAAAAAATAAAGGTCTAAAAGTTTTGTATTAAAAAGATAATAAAATTACAAATAAAAATTTTTTTTGCCACGAGTTGCAAAATGCAGAAGCACTACGTACGTTTGGACTGGTAAAATAATACAAACCGAGTTTCTAATTTATTACTTACTTTGCTTTTAAGAATTGCGCAAATAAGCACGATCCAAAGAGTTACACACTCGTGCATGCAATTAGTGTGGATTGGCATTTTTTAGTCTCGTTTTGATAATCTTCCTTATTTTAGTCATGAGTAGTAACTAAATAAGTTAGTCAGGACTAACGTCACTAAAGGCCCAACACTGAAACCCCAGTGAATAGATTCGTTGTGTGGCGATTATGTAGATACTAACAGAATTTCAAATCTGAGGCTCTATTATATCGTAGCATCACCTTAATGCAATATCGAACTGAAATATATCACATTGACCACAGCATGCTGGAAATTATTAATAATAGCCGGTTCATGTGATAAATTCTTCACTTTAACCTCGCCACTTGGCTATTATTAATAATAACCGGTAATTATTAATAATAACCTATTTATCACTATGACCGTAATATATACATATTTAAAGTCACTGGAGGATGAGTTGATATAAGATTGATCCCAATCGGATGAATCCCTCAGAAGAAGCACGTAACATATGCCACTTCCGGTTGTCAGATTGTCACCTAAAACAATCTAGTTCATCCCCTGGCAATTCTAAAAATGTATACAAAATTTCAGCCCGATCCGTTGTACCGATTAGACGCTATCGTGTCTTTTTTTCCTTCTAGCGACTACGTATTTAGCAAATATCCTATGCCGAAACTGAAACATGCCGACATTATGCTGTAGAATATCTTCTAAGATTTCGTAAACGGCCGGTTCCCACTTGTCGGATGACGGATCCGAAAAAAAATCGGATGCTCTAGTGCAGTGTTTCCCAACCTTTTTTGAGCTATGCCCCACCGAAGCTGGTCTAAAAATCTCATGCCCCACTTCATATTGTCTTTTTTTATACCTATAACAGAATTGGAAATGAACCTTACTCGGAACGGTGTACGTTTCTCATTTCTCATTGTCAAGGTAGGTACACATTCTGCCCAACAAACTTTGACTAATTTCCTCTCTGTGACGTAATGAAAAACTTGCGCCATTGGGGGTATAAAAATAATAACATAAAACAATAATTTATTTGATTATTGAAATAAATACTAAGCATTTTAGCAGAAACAAAATTTGCTACATATTCTATTATAACAAAATAGAAATAAACATTCACTTAAAAACTAATACAACACAAATCTGCCATATTTTATTATAACAACACAAAGTTAAACATTTACTCTAACACTAAAATTGCAAGTGTTAATCGTACCCTTGAGTCTAGTTATCAAATATTCGTGCTCATTGCTAAATCTGGAAAAAGCACAAAATAGGGGAACATTTAATTAAACTGTCAATATCAACATTTGTAAAAACGGTTTTAGAAAAAGATGACAAAGATGTGATAGCTGTGCCCCTTAGAAACAACACTGTCAGAAAAAGAATGGTTAAAATGAGCAAGAGTGAGAGGCACTGAGGCCTTGTTGATAACTTATGTAAGGTACATTAATAAGGAACATTTTTTTAGGGAAATGTTATTCTGCAAATTATAAGAAAGCACCACGACCTCCAGAGATATTTTTTCTAAGCTAAAAAAGTATGTTATTAATTATGTCGATAATATTCCAATACAGAACATAAAATCTTGTGCTGCCAATCGTGCTCCTAACATGATGGGCAAGAAAAGTTGCTGTTTAAAGATGAAAATCCAGAAATGCTTCTTGTGCATTGTGTAATCCACAGGGAAAACTTGGTAGCCAAAAATATTTGTTCAATGAAGTATTAAATTTAGTTATAAAAAGTATGAATTATTTTGTACTTCACAAATTAACTTGAAATGTCACATTCGGCATTAGCTTTGATACAATTGACATATTTTATAACCGAATTTAATCTTCATTGAGAACTGGACAAACAATTTTGGTTACCAAGTTTTCCCTATGGAGCTATATTAGACAATGCACAAGAAGCATTTCTGGATTCTTATCTTTAAACAGCCGCTTTTCTTGTCCATCATGTTAGGAGCACAGTCTGCAGTACAGGATGTTATATTCTGTATTGGAATATTAAAGACATTGAAGTAATTTTTTTGCTTATGAAGAATATCTCCGGAGGTTGTGGTGCTTTCTAATTTACAGAATAACATACCTTCAACAAAATGTTCCTTAACAATGTATCTTAAGTGGCATAGCTATCACATCTTTGACATATTTTTCTAAAAACATTTTTACAAATATTGATGGCTTAATTAAATTTTTCCCCATTGTGTTTTTTTTTTCAGATTTAGAATTGTGTAGGGATATTTAATAATTAGCCTCAAGGATATGATTAACGGTTGCAGTATGAACGGTACAAAGAGACTTTAAGGTGGGTTTTTTTTTTTAATTTTTCTATATTCCAATTGCCCCCCTCAACAATCATATTACCCCCCAGTGGGGCGTACGCCCCACGTTGGGAAACACTGCTCTAGTGGCTTAACATTTTGTATGGAGCTGTTCACATCTATCCGACACCGATTTTTTTTCGGCTCCGACAAGTTTTGTCGGGTGTTTTGCCAGCGCCGCAAGCCCGATCAAAAATCGTGCCGGATCTTGCTCGCGTACTTGTTTGTATGACGCTGTTCACATTTGTCGGGCATCGGATCCGAAAACTCTCCCTCACTGAAAGAAATATCTGGGGTGGCCCTCACCCAACTTTCCGACTACATTGTTGACATTTAAATAAATGTCCGTAACATAATAATACTATATTATTAGATCATAACACAAGGCACCTCTCGATACAAATAACCATAATATTATACTGTCACGTATGTATCTGTGTTTTTCTGCGAGGTGTTTATTTATTCTTCGACGGCGGGCCGATAACGTAATGCGGACACATACAGTGAGCCATCCGTGAGCCCTCCATTACGACATAAACCGAAGGCGCCCGATAGGTATAAACTCTTATAGTGCCAAAACCGTTCATCCCATTGATCTGGAAATTTGTATACATATTTAAAGTCACTGCAGGATGAGATGGTGTCAGTTTGGTCCAAATCGGATGAGTACCTAAGAAAACGTATTTGACAACTGCCACTTCCGGTTGTCAGATTGTCACCAAAAACAATCCAGTTCGTCCCCCGGTAATTCTGAATATGTATGCCAAATTTCAGCCCGATCCGTTGTTCCGTTTGGGCGCTATCGTGTTCACGGACATACGTACACCGTACACACGTACACACATACACACATACACACATACATTTTCCAGAAATCATTGCAATGGATTCAGGGGACCCCAAAACGCGTATTTCCGCTAAAATCTCAAATTTTTTTTCCGTCGATTACAATACTTTCCTTCTAGGAGTCGGAAAGTAAAAATGTATGCGAAATCACATGAAAATCATTGTGTTGCACAGATATTTTACCAATGCGGATTTTGCTAGCCAGGGTTTATCTGGTACGATAGATAAGGCGTGCGGAGGGTTAATGTAAACACTAGGAAAAGTAACCTAGAGGCTCGAGAAAAAGAGGCCAGGCAGTATTGTAAAGTGGCTCTAGGGGTATAGTTGTGTGGAAAGTATTGTTGTTCTTCTAGAATAATATAGACATGGAGTCATATAACTTGGGCTTGTCGTGGAGACATGGAGTTATATGACTTGGGCTTGTCGAGGATAGTGTAGACATGTAGTCACATAACTTGGGCTTGTCGTGGAGACATGGAGTTATGTGACTTGGGCTTGTCGAGAATAGTATGACATGGAGTCAGACGTATATGACTTGGGCTTGTCTATCTTCCTGGGTGCCATAATAGGATATTATGCGGGTTCCCCCATGACTTGCACCGGTATATGGTAGCAATGGCACTGGCTAGTGCATTCCGCTCTGCTTCACTGTGTGTGTGTAAAGTTCCATCCAGGTTGTGGTTGATTTGGAGTATTTTAGGTGTGATAAGATAAAGTGTACAGATGACCAAGCTAGCCTATGAGTCCAAGGAAATAGACGACATGGACTGGAGACTGAAGTCTGGGGACAGGAGTCCCCGGGTAAGTTAACCTTACACTGTATCGTTATCGCTGTTTAAAGAGGGTATTTCTATATTGTTATATGATACGCGGGGATGTGTAACCGTCCGGTGCCGATCGGGAGAGCCGCGGATTCCTTCCAATAGCGTGATAATCCATTTACCAATGATGTGTCATATCGATAAGTTATTATCAATCTATTAAGCATGTTGCAGTTTGGTATCAGATGAACCTGTTTTAGTAATTATGAAAATATGAAGTGCGGCAAAAATCCATAGCCAACAATTGGTTATTTGTGGCCCGCATTTTTCAGGTGTAATTACAGGTTGTGTAGGAAATTTACAAACCATACGTAATATTACTATGTACATTTTTTCCAAACATTACAAACGTTTGGAAAATGAATATCATCGTAAATTATAAATTACCTTGAATATCATGTAAAATGGTCATGTAACTTCACATGAAATTCATGTATATTTGCGCACTTTTTTATCAGTGATAGCGGGCAACGGGTAGCCCGCTAGCTCTCATTGGCCATCTGCAGTCATATCGCAGTAGCGTGAACGCGTGTTGTGTTTGTGTGTTTATAACAATGGAGATAGAGATAAATTCTGAAGATCTGATCCCACTAGTTTAAACAAGAGCTGCCCTTCTTCAACTAGTGGGCATTCTAAAATAATTAAAAAACTTCCATTCATCACTTCTCAATTCAGTGATTAAGTTCTGAAGCGTGCGTCAGCTCAGCCCGCCACTTGTCGCAAAATGATCTGAAATTTTGGGAGGATTTAGTACCTAATTTGTACCTAATTGTACCACCAAGCCCGAAATTTGTACCTCAAAGATTAACCGATAAATCAACGTTCGAAACTTTTTGCGTCAGCTGAGCCCGCCACTTTTACTAAAAGCGACCTACAGGGCTTAATTATTAATGGATTGTTACGGTGTTTATACTAATATTTAGTACCCAATTTGTACTATTTTGTACCACTAAACTCGAAATTTGTACCTCAAAGATTAACCGATAAATCGACGTTCGCACCTTTTTGCGTCAGCTCAGCCCGCCACTTGTCGCAAAATGATCTGAAATTTTGGGAGGATTTAGTACCTAATTTGTACCTAATTGTACCACCAAGCCCGAAATTTGTACCTCAAAGATTAACCGATAAATCAACGTTCGAAACTTTTTGCGTCAGCTGAGCCCGCCACTTTTACTAAAAGCGACCTACAGGGCTTAATTATTAATGGATTGTTACGGTGTTTATACTAATATTTAGTACCCAATTTGTACTATTTTGTACCACTAAACTCGAAATTTGTACCTCAAAGATTAACCGATAAATCGACGTTCGCACCTTTTTGCGTCAGCTCAGCCCGCCACTTTTACAAAAAAACTACTTACAGGCCTTAATTATTAATGTATTGTTACGGTGTTTATACTAATATTTAGTACCCAATTTGTACTACTTTGTACTACAAAACTAGAAATTTGTACATCAAATATTAACCGACAAATCGACGTTTGAAACTTTTTGCGTCAGCTCAGCCCGCCACTTTTACAAAAAACGATCTACAGAGCTTAATTATTAGCGGATTGTTACGGTGTTTATACTAATATTTAGTACCCAATTTGTACTATTTTGTACCACTAAACTCGAAATTTGTACCTCAAGGATTAACCGATAAACCGACGTTCGCACCTTTTTGCGTCAGCTCAGCCCGCCACTTTTACAAAAAACTACTTACAGGCCTTAATTATTAATGTATTGTTACGGTGTTTATACTAATATTTAGTACCCAATTTGTACTATTTTGTACTACAAAACTAGAAATTTGTACATCAAATATTAACCGACAAATCGACGTTTGAAACTTTTTGCGTCAGCTCAGCCCGCCACTTTTACAAAAAACGACCTACAGAGCTTAATTATTAGCGGATTGTTACGGTGTTTATACTAATATTTAGTACCCAATTTGTACTATTTTGTACCACTAAACTCGAAATTTGTACCTCAAGGATTAACCGATAAACCGACGTTCGAAACTTTTTGCGTCAGCTCAGCCCGCCACTTTTGCAAAAGCTACTTATAGGTCTTAATTATTAATGGATTGTTACGGTATTTATACTAATATTTCGTAACTAATTTGTACTATTTTGTACCAGCAAGCTCGAAATTTGTACCTCAAAGGTTAACCGATAAATTAACGTTTGAATATTTTTTCCGTCTGTTACGCCCGCCACTTGTACTAAACACGACTCATAAGGATTAATTCACTGAGCAATATTTTTCGACCAAAGTAAAAACACAAGAAGTGTACTATGTATATCATCTCAGTAGGACATCTTTTGTATATTTCAAATCTGATAACCAAAAGTCTCCACAAAAATTTTAAACAAACTTAGCTTTATGTGTAGTGGAGGAAGAATGTTTTCTCCGGACTAACTTACGGTGGGCGAAAATTTTTTTGACCAGGAATGAATTTTATCCTTTCTGTGCAGTAAAAAATTGCAAAAGATGGATTTAGTTATTCTTTTCCAGAACGTCGACGATACTGACTTAAGTGTCTAATTAGTTTCACGGTGCGTGTCTTGTGGTGGCGAAAGCAAGTATTTATAACATAACATTGTACATATTTCATTTGTATGTGCTGCTTGCAATAATCAATATGTCAACCCTTCTTCTAATCTAGGATTACCTACATTACTAATTTGTTAACAGGAAAGTACGTGTTCCAACATGAAACCAGGAAGAAAGCCATAGGTTCCTTTGGATCAACAACTAAAGGTATACAAAGACCATGCTAGCAGGCTGATTATCAACTCGCAATTGGAACCAATAAGTAGCCCAATCTACAGACAGTTGGCCGGCTAGCTTAACATGTGTATTAAGTCAGTGTATTTAAGTGTGAAAAGACATATCTTGCCAATTGCCCAATCTGATCAACACGCTTCCGCATCTAGTGAAGATAGTGGATCTGAAGAATCCTCTGATGACGACAAAGAAAAATATGACTTTCAATTTACAGTACAGATAAATAGTGAAGTGTTTGTGGTGGAACCAAGAATAGTTGGAAGAAGAGTCCGGTTTTTGTTAAAAGTTGGATGGACTCATAGTGTAGCAAAAATTATTTGGTCGTTATCAAAACTAGATTGTGTTTGGTCATTTAAACGAGGTGTAGTTTTGGATAGTGAAGTATTTTGCGCTGGACATTGTATTCAATGCCACGCTAAAGTCAGCATCCAAACGAAACACAGAATGACAGTTGCCTTAATAGTAATATCAAACGTGAAAAAAGAGTTTGTTCATTCTTGCTCATATGTATAAAAGGAAAGTTAGGGGAAGCTATAAAGAAGAAATAATACAACGTTTGCGGCAGCGTCCGGCAAAGAGGATTGTAACTACCCTTGCTAATGATTATATGTGTGAAGGAGACTTGGAGCCTGCCCATTTACCAAAATCGTCAACTTTGAGGCAAATAAAATATGATGCGACACTGAAATCACTACCAGATAGAGATGTCATAGCATCTTTATATGCGTTAAAAAACGATATCAGATATAAATTAACTATAAGCGACATTGGTTTAGATCCGTTTTACGTATATTATAATCTCCCTCTTCAATGAGAGTGGTTCAAACAGCAAAGTAAATTAGGTAGGACGTTGGTTTCTATTGATGCTACTGGTAGCATTGTCATCCCACCCAAAATGTCCAGCATTTCGGAAGCTACAGGAAAAACAAAGCATATATTTCTGTATGCAATTTTGGCAAAGGCAGAAAATTCAACCAGCGTCCCAGTGGGTCGAATGCTGTCACAACGTCATACAAGTTCTTTTATAGCATACTGGCTCTCGTGTTTGGTAAAATTATTATAATTTTAGCAGTTCGATATCACAAAATAAAATGAAAGTTATAGATTGCAATACAAACGTTTCCTATATTATCGATAAATGTTTAGCACCTTACTTATACAGTTTTATCTTAAAAAATATTGCAAGCGTTGTGAATTTTACAAGAATAAACTTGCAAACAGAAATAAATGCTATAGATATTTCCAGAGAATATCAAAATAGTGCATCTCCAAAGCGATGAAAGAATAAACTTAAATGAAATTCCAACAACATTACATATAAACGAACGGATGTACAAACTAAAGGCAATTTTAGATTATTATAATAAATCAAGTCACTATGTGGCACATATAAATCGTCCGAACGGCATGTTTGAAACGTATGACGACTTAAAACGATTTGTCACCAAACCAAGTGATTCTGTCATGCCACATGTATTATTTTATAATTTAGAATAATACATAATAATGTATAAAATATAATATAGAGTAAGACAATTATTGTCAAAAATAATTAATATTTCATATACCTGTGTTAATTGTCTGTGCTATTTATTTTAGTTTTTATTATTGATGTCCAATACAGTGCACTATGCAAAATGTTATGTTTGTGATAAATGTATTTATATCTTTTAAAAATAGAATAAAGTTTCTCTCCTTTCTTGATTGCAATGATTTCTGAAAAAAAAATTATGCATGTACATTTATGCCCATTTTAGTGACAGGTAGGTACCAACATGCAGTGGATCAGACCATGAACTGTTTTGTGTAGTGTGTTTGGTGTAGTAAATTTTAATTTTTATTTTAATTTAAAGTATGCAACCCATAATTACCTAAATATAAATTCTGTATGAGCAAATCACGAACATTTGTCTAAGCGATACAGGGAATGTACGACATGAGGCTTAAAGGCTCAAAACACCAATCGTAGCATAGGCGAAATATCTTTTAAGTTTTGTGGAACGAAATAGAACAAATATGGTACTAAATATTAGTATAAACACCGTAACAATCCATTAATAATTAAGGCCTATAGTGCTTTTGTAAAAGTGACGGGCTGAGCTGACGCAAAAAGTTTCAAACGTCGATTTGTCGGTTAATATTTGAGGTACAAATTTCGAGTTTAGTGGTACAAAATAGTACAAATTGAGTACTAAATATTAGTATAAACACCGTAACAATCCATTAATAGCTAAGTCCTGTAAGTAGTTTTTTATAAAAGTGGCGGGCTGAGCTGACGCAAAAAGGTTCGAACGTCGGTTTATCGGTTAACGCTTGAGGTACAAATATCGAGTTTAGTTGTACAAAATAGTACAAAATGGGTACTAAATATAAGTATAAACACCGTAACAATCCGCTAATAATTAAGCTCTGTAGGTCGTTTTTAGTAAAAGTGGCGGGCTGAGCTGACGCAAAAAGTTTCAAACGTCGATTTGTCGGTTAATGTTTGAGGTATGAATTGCTAGTTTTGTAGTACAAAATAGTACAAATTGGGTACTAAATATTAGTATAAACACCGTAACAATCCATTAATAGCTAAGTCCTGTAAGTAGTTTTTTATAAAAGTGGCGGGCTGAGCTGACGCAAAAAGGTTCGAACGTCGGTTTATCGGTTAACGCTTGAGGTACAAATATCGAGTTTAGTTGTACAAAATAGTACAAATTGGGTACTAAATATTAGTATAAACACCGTAACAATCCATTAATAATTAAGCTCTGTAGGTCGCTTTTAGTAAAAGTGGTGGGCTGAGCTGACGCAAAAAGTTTCGAACGTCGATTTATCGGTTAATATTTGAGGTACGAATTTCGGGCTTGGTGGTACAATTAGGTACAAATTAGGTACTAAATCCTCCCAAAATTTCAGATCATTTTGCGACAAGTGGCGGGCTGAGCTGACGCACGCAGTTCTGAAAGGTTCCTAAAGTGAATCTTGTCCTCAGGATTGAATTCACCCAAAATTTGCTTTTATTTGCTGCTTTCTTTCGCTTTCTTCGAAAATAATATAGCACAACAAAAGCTTCGTAGACGTCCATCGCGTACAGTCGCCTAGCAGCAATTGTCACACATTGCCTCCAGCTTCAATCGGGTCCGATATCCGACTAGTGTGAACAGAGGTGGCGATGTCCGATTAAAAAACGGATCCGACACCCGACATAGTGGGAACGAGCTGTTATACACTTTTTTCCAAATATGTCCACCAACGCTACTTTACTGGTGGTTGTTATCCATCATGTTTACTTTGATATCTATTTTTTTTTCAGATTAGATTTTATTGCTTATCTAATCTTATCGTCAAATTATTTTCAATGCAGCAATCGTGCAGCAATCGTGCAGTTGAATATCTCGATTAATCACTTGCTGTCTCTAATTACTCAGGCAAAATACTTCCAAGTGAGTAGGAGTAATCTTTTCAATGCATTAGAAATATATGGTAAGTAGACAAATTAGAAATTAAAAAATATTCTAAGGTTGTTGGATTTGATGGTAAAATCATTATTAATAAATCTAAACATAAGTGAAATTTACTTTTTATTACAGGTTTCATTTACGGGTAACCATGGATCATAAACCCAGACAGGTAAAATAAGTTAAAACGATATATTTACATTATTCCCAACAAGGTGAATGCAGGAAATCCTTTGTGTTTATATTGTTTCTCTAAAATGAAGGTATCTTATTGAACCTATTTTGAGACGATAAGGCGGGCGTGTCCCGGTGTAGCAGATACAATCGATAACTCCGAAACAACTTATTAAAAATCACTGATATATCAGTTTCTATTTATAACAGTACACATTGTTACCTGTAAAACAGTTATTAAACATGTTTGGATACATATTCTGTACTGAAATGTTTGAAGAGAATTTATTATAATAACCACAATACTTTTTATTTTTCAGATATTATGAACCAAGTAAATGTAAGGTTGAATAATTACAAAAGTGTTTAGATAGTTCATTAGATATTTTAATTCACACTACTAATTATCGAAATTAGCCCCTGGAATTGGTTGCTCATGTTCATTGCACACATCAACGCTGGGGCGTCGCCGGCGCGCTCTGCAAGCAAGTGCATCTAAATTCTATGAGGGGGTTTGTCTTGAAATAAAGAGCTCAGATAGCAATATCTTATGTCTATTTATCTCAAAAAATGTCATCGCTATAGCAAAACCTTCACTCGATTTGTTTCTTCCAGCGTAATAGCTATATTAAATAATCGCAGCTGGAAACAAAAAATGGTAAACATTACTTAAATCTCATTATTGAATATGTAATTAGGTAGAAGGTAATAGACCGTCATAGTGACTATTTGGTTCTGTATTTTTGTTAGTAATTTATGTAAGTGTAATGTATCTATTTTACTTTTTATATTTTTAATTTAGGTGCAGAGAATCGCTGGAAATCTGAATGATGGCCAATCTTACGAAAGGAGAGTGTTATTATTCGTAGCTTCCGCCCTGTCACAAGACGAAGAAGTTAAAGACTTTTGGATAGTGTCAAATCCGACAGGAATTGACAAAATCGATGATGTGGTCCTCAGGGTATCTTTCAAAGACAACAATAAGAACGATATTGCTTTGTTCATTCAGGCGAAACTTTCTAGATCCGACGATAAAGTATTGTGGTTGAATTTACATCCAAAGAAAACGAAACAAAAAAATTCCCAAAAGTTTGAAATAAAATTGTTCGAGTATGAGGCAGCATTTTACGAAGTTATCCATTTGATGGGCATCAAAAATAAACAACCTCAAACTGAAGCTATGCGTCTACTATTAAGGGACGTTGATGTAAAGGATTACTTCGCTTGCATATTTACCAACATGAAACATGTCGATCCCCATCTAAATTGTAGGAGATTTGTTAAAGGTGACCCAATTTATTTTTTGGATACTCGAGGCGTAGGCCAGTGCCAGCAATTTGACTATGAAAATGAGAACTTTGATAGTGACTTCTACAAACAATTTTACGTATTCTTAGAACAACCAACCTTCAAGGCAATCGACTCTACAATAGCAAACCTATTGGGAAACGAATACAAAAACAAGATTGAGAATTTAGATAAAATTGTAAAGGAGTTTATGCAGAACGATGACTATTGCAATGTTCTAACAAAGGTACACTTCGAAGAACAATGGTTAAAAGTATTACTTGACGAGTGGATGCGTACTGATTTAGAACAAATCCAAGAAATTAATCCCGAGTTTATACCATTATGGCAAAAATTGTTCACGGGGCAAGCGATAATAAAACTCGACGACGAGGACAAGATATGGCCTTTATTGGCATGTTACTACCAATACATCATTAGACAGATGGATAAGAACTTCAACTGGCACGACAAGAATGTAGTTGATATGAGAGAGCTATTGTTTTCGTTATGGTGCGAAAAGAAAATTCACATACCAATTAAAACTGATTGTACAAGAAAAGTTTTGAGATTTCTCCACAAGTATGAAACTATCGAGCAAAGATTTATAGTTTTTACAAGTGACGATTATCCTGAACTAATCGACAGTCTTGACCAAATAACTGATCCGCAAGTATTGATGGCTGCAAAGAATGTAAAAGTGTCACTTCAAGGGAGACCTCTTGTTGTCCTTCAAGATATTGCTGAAGGCTCTATGAGCGGATTACTCAAAAATGTGAAAATATCACAGTTACTGACGTGGACAAGAAATACAGATGACGAGAACCATTACATCTTTGGTCCAGCATTACGTAAGCCATCGGGTGATAATTATATCACAAGAAATTTTATCGAAAAGGCAAGAAAACAGGAGGATATGCAGGATCAGAAAGAAAATGTACTTACTGTGAAAGATGTTCTTAATATTACTAAACCTGGACTGCATATTATTACCGGCGATCCAGGTGTTGGTAAATCTACTGTATTGCAAGAATTAGCTCACAAGTACTCGCCCAAAGATTTTGTCATTTTTGTTGTATTAAAAGATTGTCTGCTTGATATACAAAATGATGATATTTGGCCATGTATTGAAGCTGACCCGCTACAATACTTTTTCGATAAAGTAACTGATAATAAACGAGATAATATAATTACACAATCAATTTTCCAAATTCATAAAACTAGTAGGCGTTTATGTCTATTCTTGGATGGGTATGATGAAATACTGCCGCTACACGGAAATCAAATATATTCAATGATGGTAAACATTTTGGATAGTACCCCCATACCAATATTTTGCACATCAAGACCACACGCTGAAGAACAGATAACAAAAAGACCCGAAACAATTTGTCTGGAATTGTTGCCCCTTACCCGTGAACAGATTGAACAATTCTTGGCATATCATAAAATGGACGCAGAAGATATTATAGAGCAGTTTACGGAGAACTTTTTAAGTAATCCACTACATTTGAATATGATATCACAGATTTATAAAGAACCTGGAAAATATCAAGATATGACAAGAGGAAAAATGTTCAAAATATTTATCGACCTAAAACATAAAACGTACAATAAAAAAATGGGATTACCACTAAATTGTACACAAGTAGAGACTAAAATATCTATGAAGAACCACCGTAAACTAGCACTGGTGGACATATTTGGAAAGGAGTGTGTTACTTCTAAGAAGGTGATAACAGACTTCGAATTTAGCGAAATCTTAGAAGAAATTCGAGACCAAAATATCGGCATTATCGATGCGAGAAAATCAAGTAGTATGTTTCAATTTCGGCATAGGACATTCGCCGAATACCTGGTAGCAGATTGGTTCTTACTCACGTCAACAAATGAAGATAGTGTGGGTAAGGACCACATGAAATATTTTTACCAGGTAGTTGTGGAAAATAATTCATACAGGGATATCTACTGCATGCTAAATGAAATTAGTCGCAACTTTGCTATTTGGTCCAAAGCAATTAAAAGATCATCTACCAATTCTGATGTATTTATGTTGGATGAATTCGGGAGGAACGTCGCTCATGTACAATATTGGTATTTGAGGGCCATTAACCCCACTGACAATCCTTACGACTTCGAGTGGCTAAACACTGTCTATAGGAGCCGATTGTCCTATAGAAAGGACTCCGTTTTACAGTGGACTTGCCAGGAATTCCGCAGCGGATACCCAACTGGTAAGTACGAGGTGTGATCAAAAATTTCCGGGACTAGTGCTATAAAAAGAACCAACAGAACGCAGCATGTCATCCCTCTGCAGCCGCAGCAACCAGTGATCTTGATGAGTCAGTGCATGAGATTTCGTCATTCTGCATTGAACGTGTGAGTTACACGTATTTTTGTGAGCCCGTGCTAGTGCGCCCTTGCGATTTCGCAATCGACCGCAACTTTGAGCAGCTAGGAAACATCAAACTCTGTGCCAAATTCGGAAAATCCGCGACGGAGATCTTCGATATGATGCGACAAATCTATGGGAACGAGTCAATGAGCCAGATAAGAGTTTTGAGTGGCATTCGCGCTTCAAGAATAGCAGAACGTCAGTGGAGGACGGCGCAAGGTCAGGGCGAAGGTCGCTCTTGCCTCACGTCGTCAGCGTGTGCGCAACTCCAGAAAAAGTGGATAAAATTAAGTATTTGGTACATGGGGATAGTTGCATTACCGTAAGAAGGAGGGCATTGTACGCAAACGACCTAAACTTTGGAGTGAAGGCAGTTGGATGCCCCATCACGACAATGCTCCTGCACACACGGCTTTCAAAACACGTGAGTTTTTGGGGCGTAACAATATTTTTGGCACCCTGCGACCTCTTTCTCTTCCAAATGATGAAGCTGAAGCTGAAGGGTAACCGTTTTGACATGGTGTAGGAGATCCAGCATCAATCGCAGAAGGCTCTTGACACCCTCAAAGAAAGTGACTTCCTGGGAGCATTATTACTACAATGGGAAAAGCGCTGGAAGAGCTGTATTCCTGCAGAAGGGGATTACTTCAAAGGAAATGTAGTGCATATTTAAATCGGGGGCGTACTTTTTTTTAACACGCCTAGTCCCGGAACCTTTTTGATCACACCTCGTAATGAAAATATTACATATAACGTGTGTTTCAAAACTACCCACCCTGAACCACTTTTAATGTGATGAGTGGTTTAATATAGTTTATTTTTTACATGGATGCTATTGTCAAAAAATGCATAGTTTATGTGATTCTGAAATGATACCAAAACAACAATTTTGATGTTTTTAACTTTCTTTCATATTCATAGTCATGTTCAGCGACCTCATCGATAACAGTATAATATAGGGTTTCCACTATCTGACTGGGCAATCACGTTATTAAAAAAAACAAAACTCAAGACAGAACTGTAGCACCACTTTTTTGATACATTTGAGATAACGCTATGTTGTTGATAATACATTCCTAAATCAAACAAAAATGTTTAATTTGTTTTAGTAAATATCACCGTTTATGCCATTAACGATGAATACCCTGAATGTAGACCAGTCACTAATGAAGACGAGAACATTTACACCAAATTATTGACAGCTATTGATGACGAGAACATGAACGAAATTAAGTCGATTTTGGATACACATTTGTCATTACTGGATACAGGTATTGGAATAATTGCATTCCATTCGGCGATTACTACTGGCAACAAGAATATAGTAAGGTTACTTCTTGAACTCAAACCAGTGCTGGTTAACAAGGGCGATGTATATCACAATACAGCACTACATATCGCCTGTGCATTTGGATACCGTGATATTATAGCCTTACTTTTGGAAAACCATGCTCTTCTTGACAAGGGAAACAGCGGGGCGTTCACACCATTACAAATGGCCGCAGCCGAAGGGCAGTTGGAAATTGTTGCGCTACTGCTGAACCGGATTACTAACACAAGTAAGTAAACAACTTTGTCATTCTTGTTTTGGTTGGGCATATGGATTTTCAACACACTGTGGATGGTTGGATTTCAACACACTTGACAGCATGCTTCACAACAGAGACGGACGGTTGAAGGGACGGCTAACCTCCTTGAGGCTGGACGGTTCGTGTTGGCTGGCTGTTTCTGAAAGCGTGCGAGGTGAGGTAGATATATCCTATCCGCCCAGGACCATGCAGAGCACTCGTTCATCTGTCCAATACAATATCCGAGGGGTTTATACAAGGGGTGTGTTGAGGCCTAAGTGCAGGGCTACTATAATTGCCACCCTCATTTTAGTACTAGTAAATTTTTATAAACGTCAGTGACCGGTATTCAGAGTGGTTATGACAAAATTCAAGAAATGCAGAAGGTTTAGACGCTTCAACGAAGTAGTCGGTAAATTGGGTATCGACCAACGAGATCTGTCAAAAACGTTGTCCTATTACAACTCGTATAAGCAATGTATTTTCGCTGGAAATGTACTCTATAAATTTGATGATTGTATACCTTATTATATACAATCATCTTATTGCTTAGAAACACACATTTAGGGACTTCACATCTTACCGTTTACATTCGTTAATGGCGTCTGTCTTTCATTCTTTGATAAGTTTCTGAAGTGTACTGTAGGCGGGATGTCCGTGACAAAAAGAATCGTTTTAAGTTTTAAAAAAAATTAAATTATTAATACCTATGAAGTGGAAAAAAACACCAGTGCGCGATTTGGCTAAACATTTTAATATTAATAAAACGCAAGATGCTGAAATAATGAAGAAAAGGGATGAACTTCTGCTAAAATGGCAATCTGGTGATAATGTCAACCAAAAACGTTGTTTTGTCTAAATTGTTCATCCCACTGATCTGCAAATTTGTAAACGTATACAATGAGGAGGATGAGTTGGTATGAGTTTGGTCTCAATCGGATAAATTCCTCAGAAGATGCATGTAACAGTTGCCACTTCCGGTTGTCATATTTTGATTCACCGACCTAGAATTTAACAAAAATCATGTTAGACATTTTTGGAGAAATAGATTTCCAACCTAAATTTTCTATAAAAAATTCCTTACGGTTTATAAAGGAAACTAAAAACATCAACTTAGAGAACGCAATTATGGTATCTTTCGATGTAATCAACCTATATACGAATGTTTCTGTAGACCTCACCCTTCAACTAGTATCAGAACTTTTCAAGAAACATTTCAAAGACAAACAAAGAATTAATCACTTAAACTTAATCATAAAACACATAGTAAAACAGAATTTTTGTACTTTCAACAATAAATTTTATAAGCTTGAAGACGCATTGCCTATGGGTATGGGATTATCCTCTCTACTTGCCGATATTTTTCTAGATCACATTAAACAAACAAATATCATAAATAATAACAACCCTTTTAGATCTAATATTATAATGTGGGCGAAGAGGACCTTACTAATCCTTAAATTTTTTAGATCTAAGTTTGACAAACCAATATAACTCCATAGAATATAACATATACCGTAAGCCTACTGCTGTACCTACTATAATCCCCTTTGATTCTGCTCATCCATTCTCTCAGCGCATGTCCCCTTTCTATTTCCTTTTTGATCGATGTATAAAATACCCTATTAGTTACCAATCAAGAATCAACGAATTGAACTATATATATATATATATAATTTAGCCTATAATAACTCATTTCCTGCAAAACATATTAATAAACTTTTACAACATATAATTAAAACCAACGACCCTGTATATTAGTTGAAAACCCTTCAATTAAAATCTATAAACCTTTCATTTATAATAATATCAATATAAAATTAAATAAAATTTTACCTAATTTCAATATATTCCCTGCGTTTAAAATTAACAATAGTATTAAGTATATACAAACTTCTTTCAAACTTCAAAACCCCCAAACATATCATGGAAGAGTCAGGCGTTTATTCTGTCAACTGTTCGGATTGCAATGCAATTTATATTGGTCAAACTGGAAGGAAATTAGGAAAACGAATAGCGGAACATAAAAGCAGACCTTCATCAAATTTACATCAACATAAATTAGATACTGGACACAGTATTAATTACAGTGACTCAAAATTAATTCACAAATGTAACTGTATTATGATAAGTCGCATCAAAATATCACAACAATTATTATACATTTACAGCTATTTGTAATTTAAAATTTCTGCCAAAAAATTATAGTACGATCAGTCAAATCTAATGCGTTTCTTTTCTTTAGGTGTAACTGGCAATGTGTCATCAAAGGACAAACTTTTATGGACAACACTGACTGCTGCTTGTATGAAAGGACAAACTGGTATTGTGGATTGGTTGCTGGATCGTGGTGCTGATCCAACACTATCGGACAGTTATGGATGGACAGCCCTGCACTATGCTGCTCAGGAAGGCCACTCCAATGTCATTAAGATATTGTTGAAAGCGGAGCTCAACGTGAATGCAAAAACCACCAGAGATGAGACGGCGTTAATTTTTGCTAGTAGGAAGAAATATTGGGACACCGTTAAGTTATTGCTTTATCATGGCGCTGATGCCGTTATGTCGGTCGACGTTGATCAGTGGACACCTATGCATCACGCTGCTGCTGATGGAGAATTAGAAATCGTAAAATTGTTGACGGGAAAATGTAACCTAAACAGCAAAACCGGGTATGGTCTCTCTCCGCTTATGATAGCTAGTAAAAATAGACATTGGGATATTGTTAAATTCTTACTTGACCACGATGGAGATGCTGCCTTAGCGGGTGTTGACGGCTGGACAGCACTGCATTACGCCGCTGATGCTGGACAGCTGGACATAATTAAAACATTCTTAGAAAAGGGACTTGGAATAAACGCTGAAACCAATTGTGGAGACACGGCACTGAATCTGACATGTGGAAATGGGCACTGGAGTACTTTTAAATGGCTCCTTTCGCGCGGCGCTGACCCCAACATTACAAGAAAAGATGGATGGACACCTATGCATTTCGCCGCCAGAGATGGTCAAGTAGAAATACTTGAGTTATTATTGAATATGAACCTTAATATAAATGAAATGACTAATAGGAAAGATACACCACTTACTCTAGCTTGTACAAAGAGACAGTGGAGTGTTGTTGAATGGTTGCTTGAACATGGTGCTGATGCTACACTAACGGCGAACAATTTTGCTGCAAAGGCAGGTAAACTGGAAATACTGAAGTTATTGTCTGAAAGAGGATTTGACGTAAATGTTAAAAGCAACACTGGAGAACCGCCACTTACACTTGCTATTAGAGACAAAGATTGAGATATAGTTAACTGGTTAACTGGAAACTGACATTATTTATGTGATTAAATACATTGTAAAATTTAATGTCTTTTAATTTCTTTTGTTCCCCTCATCCAGAAATAAATTTAGTTCAGTTTGGTGATGATATACATGTCGTACTTTAGGTGTTTAGGTGCTCACCCAATTCATGAATTGGGTACTAGTTTAAGGTAAGTATGTATCATGAGTTGGTTTAAAAAGTATTTCTAAATGCGCATAAGTTGGAAAATAGAGTTGCCGAATGATATCTCGTGCAAGCTTTGGTGTAATAAGTAATGTCGACCATGATAGATGAATATACAAGAATTTGCGGTGGTAGAAGCGTTCTACATGAACATGACAGCTTCGTCTTCTTACTATTATTAAAATTGGAAGTTGATGTTTCAAATTCTTCTAAAATCTTAAATTTGTGTAGGTTAGAATCAAGTCAAATCGTTATTGGTTCAAATCGTTCGTTGTGATAACGAACGAAAAATAGCGGCAGTTAAAAGTCATTTCCGAAGAATGATATGCGTGTTCGGTTTCAACCGTTACGCTGAACTTTGCTTCTCCTTACCGGTGGCAAAAATTTGTTGCATGTAGAGTGACTAGTATAACAGTGTTAGTTGCTTCGACCGCAATTTGTCGGGATGTCTGATTGGATAAGCGGGTTTGTGTGGTTAAAGAAGCTGGACTATCCATGGTGTTGATCCGGAGAGCGGTTTATTCCTTGAGAAGAATGTTTTGTTGGCGACGACTACCGAAAATTTACCATCTTAGTTATTTGAGTTCACAATCTTCTTCCTTTATGCGTTTGATGCGATCAACCGTTTGTTCTCCACTTTTACCAAATTTTAAGTCAAAGGAATTATTTATGCAGTTGGTTTGGAGGAGGCTGAAATGCAACTGACTGGGACTGTTCAGAGGCAACATTTTCAATCGAATATTGTATCACTAGAAAAATTAACCTTAGGCTCGGCTAGGTTGCGGCGTTTATGTCCTTTCCTTCATACCAAAATAATAAGAGTGGCGGTCGTTTACAAAATGGAGACGTCGAAAGTAGTGTGCAACATCCTTTACTGTTGCCCAAGAAGAATCCGTTAGTGGCAGGTCCACTTATTAATCATTGTAAAAGGATTAAGTTACATTCGGGGCTACATTTAGTATGTTCTGTTTTGCATAAAAGAGTACTGGATTTTATCGACTAAAAACACTATTCGAATCGCTCGAAAAAAATGCAGTCACTGTTTTAGAATGCGGCCTTTGTCCATGGTCCCCATTATGGGAGATTTATCCGCAATACGCGGAAAAATATTTCCTTCGAACTGGTGTGGATTACGGCGGACCATTCTTCATTACTTTGTTTAGAAGACGAGAAATCAAGAGTCAGAAAGCTTATCTTTTCTTTTTATTGGTTAAAGCACCACGAATGAAACATGGAAATTCCGATTACTGCGCCGACTTGCCGCTCAGATAGGCCACAAATTAGGTCGTGCACGTATTTTTTTTTAAAGAAAATTGAAAAGGTACTACCTTTCTTTCTCACTCTGCGACAACTGTAATTTCTCAGCGAGAACAAAATTCTTCTCTTCAAACATATGAAGAAAATCCTTTGACAACGACAAAAAACATTTTGATAGATGTTTTCTTATCAAAAATCTTAATATTTCCGTCAATAATAATCATGGAATCCTTTTCTTGTAAAACGTCAACATTCGAAGATAAATTTAAAAATCCGAGACGGATTTCGAATATTTTTGCTGTAAGTTTGTCGATTAGGCCCTCAATGCGGCACAGATGTTCTTTTCTTCGACAATGCTTTTATTGGTGTTTAATTCCATTTCTAAAGTGCTGACTTCCAGCTGTAGGTCATCGTTGGTGGAAAATATCAATCTGGGCGAGTAAATCGTCGTTACTGCTCTTCACTTATATCAAGTCCTTACTGACGCTCTCGTAGCTATTCTTCATATCGGTCAGCTCGTCGTCAAGGGCTTTGAAGCGCCTAGCTGATTCAACTAGCACTTCCTAAAGATAGACGTTTTCCTTCTGGGCGTATTTCAGCTGGACATCGACAATGCTCTGCACCAATTCCTCGCCGCGCCGGTCGATAATCTGCGACGTTTCAAAGGCGTCGACACGGACACGTTGAACGAGTCATGAGAAGGCCGTAGTTCCAAAATTATTGTCGAGAGCTCATCGCACTGCATGTTTAAGTTCTGCAGCTCGACCTCTTGCAGCGCATACATCTTTGATTTGATCAGTGGCGCTTTCTCTGTGTTTTTTTTTAACGAATTGAGAATACTCGTCCGTCAAACTAAGAAAAACGACAAATGGGGAAATGTTATCGTCGAGAGGATAATTTCGGAACTACGCCCCTCACATGACTTCTTCAACGTGTTCTTATCTACGCCTTTGAAACGTCGCAGCTCCTCGACCTGCGCGGCGAGGAATTGGCGCAGAGCATTGTCGCTGTCCAGCTGAAAGATCTCCAGAAGGGTGTAATATTTAAAGTGTTTTTAGTTGCCTACCTCACTGGATGGCTCTAGTTCATAAGACAGTTAATAGAGGACGCGGGGATTGATAGAGTGGTGTTGGTGAACGAACAATAGACTAAGATAGAGAGTATTGAGATAGTATTAGCGTTGTATAACTGTGTACCAAGAATAAACAACTAGAAGCAACTGTCAGTGTTTATCTAATCGACTCACCACAACATTACATTTTGGCGACGAGGATCAAGGAGAAACAAATACGGGGCAGCGTCGTGGAAAAACAACGTTTACCAGACATAACCTAACAAGTTCATTCAATTCAGCCACTCGACATCCAGAACACAAACAACCTCGGCGAAAGATGGAAAAAGTGGATTACCCGTTTTGAAAACTACATAACAGCAGCGGACATTGAGAAGGAAGACTGTTACTACATCTAATAGGTGAGGATGCACATGATTTATTCTTGTCTCTTCCTAAACTTCCTGAACAAAATCCTCCCCAATCATCATATGTCACAACAAAAACCGTACTTGACAACTACTTCAGCCCCAAACTTAACACTGATTTTGAAATATTCAAGTTTCGAGAAGCCAAACAAGCAAACGATGAAAGTTTAGATCAGTTCTACGCTAGGTTACTAAGGGCTAGTTTTTCAATACTGGTTTATTTCTAAGTTCTACTGAACTCCGTTCTATTCTTGATTTCTGTCAGATTCGCCAAAGCTGATTGGATACTGGTCATCAAAACGTCATTATCAGCAGTGCTGAACCTCACTCGTGGTTTAAACTAGTATTGAAAAACTAGCCCTAAAGCTATCAAAAACATGTCAATTTATGGACCCCGACAAGGAGATCAAGTCACAAATCATATTGAACACCAACAACAACGAACTACAACGATATGCTTTGTCGAACAAACCAGAATTAGATAACCTTTTAGCGAAAGCGAGAATATTTGAGCAAACGGAAGCACAGTTAACATCGTTACGCGAAGGAGCGCAGGATCAGCACGTCAACAAACTCTACCAGAAACACCACCACCAACAACAACAACAACAGCAACAACAACAGCGACAAAAACCCAGGAAATTAAGTAACAACTGCAAAAATTGTGGAAATCGCTGGCACGTACAAGGTCTACGGACTTGCCCAGCCAAAAATGTTGAATGCCATAAATGCAACAAAAAAGGTCATTTTGCAAAAGTGTTTATCATCAAAATACCTTCAAAGCAAAAACAAGAAAGTGAATCTCAACAAAGAAGAAACAAATACCAGTGATGAGGAAAATAGCAACAACTCATTCTATGTACATGTCAACAAAATAAGAGCACTACCGACAGTGAACATCGAGCTAGGTAAGTCGACACTAAATTTCGTAATGGACACAGGTTCACCCGTCAACCTAATCAGTGAACAAACCTTCAAAAAGCTACCTCCAACTAACTTAAACAAACAAAACATTAACATTATGCCTTACAACTGCAAAAACCGTTTAAATGTGTTAGGAAAATTCAACACAACCTTGAAATACAAAAATAAAGAGTGCACCAGTGACATCTTTGTGATCAAAGGGCATGCTGAGTCTTTGCTAAGCTATCAAACATGCCTAAAACTGAAACTACTGGAATTTACAAACAAAATTGGAGGAGAAGACCTAACACTAAAAACAGTAGAAGAAACCTATCCAGAATTGTTTGAAGGGGTGGGAAAGCTAAAGGATCAGGATGTAAAACTACACATTGATGACAGCATTCCCCCAACAGCACAGAAGCACCGAAGAATCCCTTTCAACCTACGCAAGAAGGTAGAGGAAGAAATTAACAAACTAAAGACAGCTGATATTATTGAAGAAGCAACAGGACCTACTCCATGGATCTCTCCAACAGTAATTGTGCCAAAACCCAACAAACCGAATGAGATACGTCTATGTGTAGACATGAGAGTAGCCAATAAGGCGATCATACGTGAACGACATGTAACACCTACGTATGATGACATTATCACACAACTAAATGGAGCAACAATTTTCAGTAAAATAGACCTGAAAGATGGTTATCACAAGTTAACTCTAGATCCAGCAAGCAGAATCATCACAACATTCTCAACACATTTAGGAGTGTACAGATACAAACGATTGAACTTCGGGATAAACAGTGCAGCAGAAGTATTCCAAAACAAAATTCGTCAGATTCTGATGAACATCCCTGGAACCATAAACATCAGCGACGACATACTAATATTTGGAGTAACAAGAGAACGTGGGGCGAGTGGCTCTAGGTGGGGCGAGTGGCTCTAGCGGTAGAGCGCTGCTCTCCTACTAGGAAGTCTTGGGTTCAAATCCAGGCATCAGCCGAAGATCCTCGTCCCATCGCCTTTCGCAAGAGGCGTTAAACCGTGGGTGCTGGCAACCAGTTGAACACCTCTGGTTGTCGTTATCAAACAGTATGAAATGGGTAAGCGCAAAGGGCCAAGACTGGCCTAGGTGCAGCGGAATAAACCGCACCCAACTATTACATACATACAAGAGAACAACACAACAAAGCACTAAAGATGGTTCTGGAGAAATTAAAGAGCCTAGGACTAACACTTAACAAGCAGAAATGCATATTTGGAGTTAAAAGACTTAAATTCTTTGGCTATGAACTGTCCAACGAAGGAGTCCATCCTGATGCAAGCAAGATCGAAGCCATCAAGGAATTATCACCACCTAGCAACTCATCTGAAGTGAGAAGTTTTCTTGGAATGATAGGATACGTTGGAAGATTCATTCCAAACTTAGCAGAGAACACTAAACACCTACGAAATCTAACAAAAAAAGAAACTATCTGGACATGGACCCCTAAACATCAACAAGAATTTATCAAGCTAAAAGAAAACCTTAGCACAGCTTGCAAACTTGCCTACTACAACAACCAGAAAACAACTCACTTACATGTAGATGCTGGACCACATGGACTGGGAGCCCTAATATCACAAGACGGACATGACGGGAAAACTGAAGTTATTTCTTATGGAAGCAGAAGCCTAACACCTACAGAACAGAGATACAGTCAAATAGAAAAAGAAATGCTAGCTGTCACATGGGCAATAAAACACTTCCACCTGTATCTTTTTGGCACACACTTTATCCTCCATACAGACAGCAAACCGCTGATTGGCACACTTAGAAACCCAAAAAGCACACCTAGCTCTAGAATAGAACGACTTGTTCTAAAAATACAGCAATATGATTTCGAACTACAACACCAGGTAGGAAAAGACAACCCATCAGATTACCTATCAAGACATCCTTTAACAGTGCATGGGAAAGATGAAACAAAAATGACCCAATATGTGAAATTTATAACAACAAACAATCTACCAAAACGAATTACCTTAGAAGAATTTCAAAAAGCAACAAAACAAGATGACATACTAATGAAACTAAAAGAAGCTATCGAAACAAACAGACTAGATTTGCTAGAAATACCGGAACTGAAACCTTTCAATAATGTAAAAACCGAAGTGACATCGTGTAATGGCATACTGTTACGAGGAACAAAGATTATAGTACCTCACAACCTCATAGACAGAGTTATCCGTCATGCCCATCAAGGTCACCAAGGCATCCAAAAAACCAAGGCACTCCTAAGATCCAAACTCTGGTTTCCAAAATTGGACAAATTAACAGAAGAAAAACTAAGAAGTTGCATCGCATGCCAAATTTCAATTTCCCAAAAACAAAGGAATCCGATACGGACAGAGGACCTACCAGAAACAGCATTCGAACAACTAGATGTAGATTTTTGTGGACCCTTTCCAAATGGAAAATACATCTTCCTTATGATAGACGAATTTTCAAGATACCCATTGGCTAATATTGTCAACTCAACCAGCTTTGAGAGCATAAAGAAAATTTTAGAGGAAACATTCGCACTTTTTGGAATCCCAAATAGAATAAAATCTGACAACGGACCTCCTTTCAATGGTAACGATTTCAAAAATTTTCTGAATGAGTACCAAATAAAACATATCCGCATAACACCCTATTGGCCAGAAGCTAACGGCATGGCAGAACGGTTTGTAAAAACTTTGAAACGAGCATTAACCTGCGAAAAATTTGAAATGAATGTATTTGGATCACAACTAAACCAATTTTTGATGAACTACCGATCAACACCACATTCAACGACAGAAAAATCTCCATTTGAAGCCATATTCAACAGAAAAATGAGTAACCAATTTCCAAATGTAGAAACATCCGAAAATCAAGAATTCCTAGAGAGAGAGAGAGAGAGAGAGAGAGAGAGAGAGAGAGAGAGAGAGAGAGAGAGAGAGAGAGAGAGAGAGAGAGAGTAGAATGAAGAACAATGAAACTGCTAATATCAAAAGAAGAACAATAGAACACAATTTCAAAATAGGAGATATCGTGCTTTGCAGACAGAAAAAAACAAATAGTCTAACACCGCCTTACGACCCAAACCCATATAGAATTACTCACATTTTCAGCTCCCAAATAAAAGCATCGAGGGGCACTGAAACAATCACTAGAAACTCTTCTTTTTTCAAAACCTTTACCAAAACACCCAGCACTCCTCTCATACCTAGGGACAAGAACGCATCATACGCACACATCTTCGACTACAATGAAATTGAAGAGCAGAACATACCCGATCCAGATCCAACACTCGTAGGTGACGACGTCCAAGACGACCCACCAACCCGTCCACGGAGAGAACGGAAAATTCCTGCCCGATTGGCCGACTACGTTTGTAATAAAGTCCAGGAGGAATGTAATATTTAAAGTGTTTTTAGTTGCCTACCTCACTGGATGGCTCTAGTTCATAAGACAGTTAATAGAGGACGCGGGGATTGATAGAGTGGTGTTGGTGAACGAACAATAGACTAAGGAGAGTATTGAGATAGTATTAGCGTTGTATAACTGTGTACCAAGAATAAACAACTAGAAGCAACTGTCAGTGTTTATCTAATCTACTCACCACAACATTACAAAGGGAAATGCCGCGCTTTAGGAATTGCTAGTGGAATCAGCTAGGCGCTCCAAAGCCCTTGACGACGAGCTGACCGATATGAAAAACAGCTATGAGAGCGTCATGAAGGAACTGATACAAGTAAAGAGCAGTAGTGATGATTTACTCGCCCAGATTGATAATAATTTGGCCATGCAACACAAATCCACCGTAGACCTACTAGCAAAATCGCAGGTCGAAGTCTGAAACCTATTAAAAGACATACACGACAAAGAAAACATGATACCATTCTTTAAAGAAAGCTTTGATGAAACCTGTCGGATAAACAAAGAATTTCAATCGACCAGCGAACCTACAACTGGAAGTCAACACTTTAGGAATGAAACTAAACACCAATAAAAGCATCATCGAAGAAAAAGATATCTGCGGTACAATGGGAGCCTAATCGACAAACCTACAACAGGAATATTCAAAATCAATGCAAGAAAATTATGACACGGTCTTTGGAAAGTTTAACGCGAGTGTAAAGAATTTACCTGCGGTTATTCATGAAGATTCCATGTTTATTATCGACGAAAATTTTGAGATTTTTTATAAGTATATGTATTGAGTATAAAACATCTATCGAAATGTTTTCTTTGTCGTTGTGAAAGAGTGAGGATTTGCTTCATATTTTAGAAGAGAAAAAAAAATGTTACGCAGAGTGAAAAAGAAAAGTAGTACCTTTTCAAATTTTCTTTTAAAAAAATACTTGGACGACCTGATTTGTGGCCTATCTGAGAGGGAAGACGGCTCAGTAATCGGAATTTTCATGTCTCATGGTGCTTTAACCAATATATACATATTGAACCCAATTTATATCGTCAGTAGACAAATTCGACACCATTTCCAAGTGCAACTCTTTGGTAACTAAAAGATAAAAAGATAAAGATAAGCTCTCTGGCTTTTGACTCCTCGTCTTCTAAACAAAGTAATGAAGAATAGTCCGGCCTACTCCACACCAGTTCGATGAAAAGGCTTGAATTCGCTTACCCGTACTGCGAACAAATCACCCATAATGGGGACCATGGACAAAGGCCGCAATCTGAAACAGTGATTACATACTTTTCGAGCGACATTTCTAGTCGATAAAATTCAGTATTTTTTATGCAAAATAGAATATACTAATTGTGGCCCTGTATGTAAATTAATCCTTTTACAGTGATCAATAAGTGGACCTGCCACTATCGGATTCTTCTTGAGCAACAGTAATGGATGTCGCACAGTACACACGACGTCTCAATTTTTAAGCAACCGCAACTCTTATTATTTTATCATGAAGGAAAGGACATAAACGCCGCAGCCTGGCCAGAAATCGTGGGAACGTCGTCACACCATTTATTCATTTTTCTTGCAAACACTTTCTATTCTACATGTTGTAGAGACGACGAACACGTATGGAAGAAAGGGCAGAAACTACACCCCGAAACCAGGGAGGTTATTTATAATATAATAACATTTTTCCAAGAGAGCCAGAGGGATCCTCGCCAGAGGATGCCAATTTAGTCTTATTTATAATGCATTATTACCTTTATATGGCATTATTCTACGTTTCAATATATTAATTATATTATTCTACGTTGTGCGGGTTCTAATTTTGGTTCATCTTTTCATGATATTTTGTGATATGATAAATGGCATCAAAATATCACAACAATTGTTATAAATTTACAGCTATTTGCAATTTAGAATATATGTCAAAAAATAATAGCAGAAACGATGAGTCAAATCTAATGAATAATTCTTGTTACACCATCGACGATCTGTTTATAAGTTTCGAAAAAGTTTTATGGAAATAATAACTAGATACTGGTTGTATGAAAGGACAAACTTGTATTGTGGACTGGTTGCTGGATCGTTATGCTGATCCAACACTATCGGACAGCGATGGATGGACAGCCATGCATTATGCTGCTCAGGAAGGCCACTCCAATGTAATTAAGACATTGTTGAAAGCGGGGCTCAACGTGAATACAAAAACCACCTGAGACGGGACGGCGCTAATTTTTGTTAGTAGGAAGAAATATTGGGACACCGTTAAGCTGTTGCTTTATCGTGGCGCTGATTCCGTTATGTCGGTCGACCTTTATCAGTGGACACCTATGCATCACGCTGCTTCTGATGGACAATTAGAAATTGTTGACCGAAAAATGTAACCTAAATCACAAAACCAGGAATGGTCACTCTCCGCTTACGATAGCTAGTAAAAATAAACATTGGGATATATTGTTAAATTCTTACTTGACCACGGTGGAGATGCTGCATTAGCGGATGGTAACGGCTGGACAGCACTGCCTCCGTCGCTGGTGCTGGACAGTTGGACATTATTGTAACATTCTTAGAAAAGGGGCTTACGATAGACGCTAAAACCAATGGTGAAGAGACGGCACTGACTCTTACATGTAAATATAAGCACTGGAATACTTTTAATTGGTTCCTTTATCACGGTGCTCCAACATGACCAGAAAAAAACCGATGGACACCTATGCATTACGCCGTCAAAGATGGTCAAATAGAAATACTATTATTGGAAATGAACCTTAACGTAAATGAAAAGACTAATAGGGAAGATACACCACTTACTCTAGCTTGTAAGAAGAGTCAGTGGAGTGTTGTTGAATGGTTGCTTGAACATGGTGCTGATGCTACAGTAACGACGAACATTGGATGGACAGTGATGCATTTTGCTGCAAAGGCAGGTAAACTGGAAATACTGAAGTTATTGTTATGTAATTTATATAAAGTTTCACATAATTTGCACTAACTGGCAAATGTTTTGCCTTTCCTCACAACATCTATCGGTTTTAATGCTGATGAAGCTTTTATTAATAATTCAGTCATATTATTGTATGAGTATTGTATGTATTGATTCTGACATAATTGTGTACATATGCAAAACAGTGTAAACCCAAATCGATGGTAAGCTGGACAGTTATACCCACAACTACGCGGATATATTGTTACCACTTAACTGTTGGCTAATAAAGGAGCATAGTCCAAGCTAACAGTCATTTATAGTCACTTGATACAAACAATGACGATTCTTGCTGCTCGCACTAATTAAAAGAAAGGAAACAGAGCTACTTGCTACTTGCTTACCTATTTGCATTTATAGGTGACATAGGTAAAAAATGTAAATCGCTATGTGTAATAATCACTGTCGTTTCAAAATGACCATATAGCAAATTTTGAAATCTTAAAATTTTCGGGTTACAATAGAATTCTAACATGGACTAGTTCATATTCTTGGTCAATAGTACAAAGCACGTCTTTTCCATTCTTTGGGGTTTCTGGCTCCCGTTACGGTGCAAATTAAGTCAATTACTCGCAAACTGTGGATGGTGGGTCCGATTGGAATGAAGCTTCGTGTGGGAAATAGAAAACACAAAAATGTCGATAAAACATTTTTTAGAAGCTCCTATAAAAGTAGAGTCGATACCGTGATTGGATTTGCGTGCGCCTCTTTTTTTTGGTTTCCGGAGAATGCTATGTGTGTTCGGATACAACAGTTGCGCTGAACTTTACTTTGCTTCTCCTTACCGGTAGCAAACAAAATAGTTGATCGTCTAAGGTTAATGTTCGCTTCAAAGAGTGCTGGCAACAATTCACACAACAATGAGATAATATCAATCTTGGAAAAATTAAAAGAAGCACAAGTTATTTTTTAAGGTGACACTAGGTGTGGAGGAATAAATATAAAAGCCATTTATACTTAGAACAAGTTCGTTTATTGCTGTTATATTATGAAGAGAATTAAATAAAAAAAAAACTCGTTATAGTTAGTACAGTTGTATTTATTAATTATTATCAACGTGATCCATAACAATATTTTGGCATAAAGCTTTCAAATTAGCTGGTAATTTATTATAGAGTACCCATCGCAGATCGAAAAGGTCCAAATCCCGCAGCCGATGGATGAGATTAACTAACGTGATTTCGCCATCCTCAAATTGTGGCAGAATACGCTGGCATTCGTATACTTCTTTACCATACCTTCAAGAATGTCCAAACATGGTTCGGATTCAAGTCGATTCATTAAGAGACACGCGACTTGTGCCTCGATCTGGAACTGTTGGCGTTGAATCACGACGGCATCCTTCAATGTTGTCGGAGACTGGGAGTCGCGGTTCAAAGACTCGCATGCGAACTTCCATATATTGCTGTTGTTGTTGGGGTTGTTGCTGTTGAAATTGTGTAGGGACACTGTTTTAGATTTTGTGGATGCTCTGAAATCGATATCGAGATTTAATTATAATATTAATAGATTGTGTACGTATACTGATCACACCACACTAAGTTTTTATCGATTGTCTGATGTGTATGTAATTAAAACAGCTTTTGAACCAATCAAAGATAAGTCAGCACAACAAGTATATCAAGCTATGTCGCTAATATTGAGCAAAGCAAAACATGCGCCAAGGAATCTACAAACTGATAAAGGCAAAGAACGCAACAGAGGAGGCCCTCTAGATCTCCTCTACACATCCAACCCTACTCTGCTTAACCTCGAGTGATCTAGAAACACAAAGTTGTATTCAAATCAATATGTGTCTTTAACGATGGAGTTTGTTTAAAAGTTAATATCCGATTAATTTTACTTACTACAAGACCGTGGGCAACCGCGAGTTTTAAATTACGATAATGAATTATATATATATCGATTTATTAAAAAGATTCGGAATTAATCGGACATCATTTTTAAACTGACTATTCGGTGGTAGGATATTCTCAGCTAGAAACGGCAAACCGCAATTCTACATCCAAAATATAGTTAGCATCGGCATCATCTAGAATCTAGAACTTCATTCAACGTAAAACTCTCCAACTTCTCAGCGCCAAGCCAACGAAAACCGCTCTGAGGGATGTATTGCGACATGGCATACCCGTAAAGGTTATTCGTGGCCACATACATCAGATAATTTGCTGGAATATCCTTATCATAGTTAGACATATATCTATTGTTAGCAACTGCATGTCTGAAAGAAAATTGCAAAATACCACCGCGTATGCCCTTTGTTAAAAAACGCACTATCTCTATGTCTGTTAACAGCTCTAATTAAACATTCGTATATTTTAACATTACATCCCATGAAAGATCTGGAGCTGTATAATACAAACCAGCGTCCAAGCCGTATGTTTTAAAACATAACCCCCTAAATTTTTCAAACACATCCGTTAAAAGTAGCACATCAAATACACGTCAGAGTAATCTTTCAATTTTTGACATCCAAACGTATTCCACACAGCCTCAGCATGTCTGTACTGATCATCAGTAATGCCCTCGTTACTCAGTCTGTTGAAAAATACCTCTTTTGGAGGTAGGGAGGTATCATCCAACTTTTCGAACGAGGACATATACTCGTACGGAAAAATTCCCTTCGTTCTCAGTAAATTAAACTTCTCCTCACTGTTGCTGAATTCTTTCACATTATGGATATCACAATTTGAAAGATTACCCGCCAGTGAGTCTAACGACGGGGCCATGAAGAGAAATGAGTCTAAAAATCGCAATTTTAAATACTTCTGCACAGTTTTATTATCATTTACTGAAAATTTATCGACAAAAATCTCTTTGCTAAAGCTGATGTATCGCTCTTTATCATCGATTTCAGCCAACTCTTTAACAAACAAATGGCACTCATAATTGCTAAAGTTATGCAAAAATGCGGGGATAACAGACGGAATTTTATAGTATAAATTACAAACTGAATGCACGGCACCGCGGAATTTACCAGTCTAGTGGCAATGTTGCGAACTTAGCACAGGTGAATGGCCTTTGGCGGATGAAACAATTCGTAGCTAAGTTATAATTCGACTGCTCATCCGACGATAGATCACACATCGGTTTAATGTTCTTATACTGCATATCGTATATTAATTTGACGTCTTCAAATAATTTACTGATAAACACCTTAGAACAATCTTCACTAGTGTAAATAACAAATTTATTAAATCTAGGGTCGAATGAGCAGCCTATTTTATACGCAGCTTACGGCAAGCTGTACGGTATATGCCTCCCAATGTTTGCGTAAATGACGACTTCGGATTCGGAGAAGTGATCCACTTTCAGAAGTAGAGACTCGAAATCAGCATAAATAACAAAGGGCGCTAATTGACTATATTGATAATTATTAAACTGTAGAATATTCCCGGGGATATTCTCACCCAAAAAATTTGTCGTCATCTTCTGCGATGATGAAAGCCGCGTTTTGATTTTACCGCAATCTCTCGTTTGATGTTGATTCAATTTATCGATAGTGTAAAATTTGGTTAGGCAACCATCACAAAAATGAACCGCCTGATATTTGCTTGGACAGTAAACACGAGAAATGTTTAATTAAAACATAGTGCCCAACCCCACCATCAAAAATATACAATAAGTTGAATGAATTTCCCACTTATTATATCAATAATAAATTGGTCCTTCCACCACATGCTGCTGCTGCCCTCCCTTAACAAGTTCATAAACATTAACGCTCAAATTATTTAACCCCTCAATCTTTTTGATGTCACTTAATTCAGCAGGGAAATTAATACCTGTTGAATCAAGGGCATCCGCTTAGTGGAGGTAACTAGAGGTTCTATCCTTGTTGCTATCAACCAGGTAAGGCATAAGGCCGCCACCAAACACCAAAGAAAACAAGCGTTGTCTTTGTTTTTAATGTTGATGCAGGCTTTCTTATCCGCAACGCTTTTGGGTAGCGGAATGTGTGAGCTTCCACGTATCGGTTGATAAATAATTGTTCACATTCAACACCAGCTGCGTTACGGCAAAGAAAGCCCAACCGGACCTCCTCTCATTGAATTCTTCACTATGTACTATAATATTTTGAATCATTTCACCGTACACTAAATCTAAATTCGAAGATCTCGAAACCACATGCAATTTCGAATTAAAATTCTTAATAGCAGTCAAAACTTCGTCCTCGTCAATACCATCACTCTTTCTAGTAGTGATGGTTTTAACGAACACAGCAAGGAGTTCTAGCTAAATTTTCAGCAGAGGACTATCGCTCAGATGTCTCTGAACAATTGAAGTTACCTTGTTTTGACTGCTATTAAGAAAAATTGGAATATCATCATCAGGTTGTGTACTGTTAATGCCATATCGGGCAATTCTATGGTCGAAACAATTTGCCAACAATTCGACATCACCAGCCACAATCTGATGACTATGCGATCTCAAATGTGATTGCAAAGATCTTAGACTCATAACTCATAACTAATTTACCACAAATATCACACAATATAGAACCTGCTGCTGCTGGTGCTGCTGCTTCCGGTGATGGTGTGATTTCAGCCAAACGGTTCGCGCCATGGTTGTGCGATGTCCTCTGATGTGTTTGCAGCAACATTGCAAATGCAAACCAGCTTCCGCAGAGTTCGCATGAACGTTGGCCATGAACATCTTGCAGATATTGCTGCAACAGCGCAGTAGAAGTGAAGACAGCTCCACATAGGTCGCATAGTCCAGGATCAGCCTCGCTTAGAATGATTTTCTTCGCGGCGCGGTCCTGCGACACATCGACTCTTACAACAACAATAACGTAATAATGTTTACCTGCGATATGTGTTTTAAAACTTACACCAGAAGTGACAACTTGAAGCGTCATGTTCGAACCAGCCACAATCTGGGAATTCCTTCAAGTGCTACTTTGCAGCACAGGTCGCATAGTCCAGGATCAGCCTCGCTTTGAATGATTTTCTTCGCTCCGCTTGATCCTGACGATACTGCTGCTGCTGCTGCTGCCCAGTGGCAGCTGCTGCTGCTGCAGTATGTGTTGCCGCAATGTGTCTTTCTTGGTTATGAAGCCTAGAAAACTCACAACACCATCACACAGATATGGCTGCTCCTCATAATGATCAGCCGACTGCAACAGTGGATAATAAGAAAAATAATATTAGTTTATTCATATACAGGCATAAACATACACTACTAACAAAATAAACTTACCCATTTTGAGCAGCCTGGTTGCGGTGTGCAGCTGGTGGTGATTGCTGCTGCTCGCCAGAATGGTTGTCCAGCTGCAACGTTGGATAAAAAGAAAAATAATATTAGTTTATTCATATACAGACATATTCATGTATAAATAAACACTAACGAACTAGACTTACCCATTTTGAGCAACCCGGCTTCGATGTTGCAGCTGAGGTTGCCCGTGATGGTTGTTTCTCTTCAGAATTAACCGAAATCTGCAACGGTGGATAATAAGAGAAAAAAAAATATTTTGTTTATTCATAAACGGAAAGGTGTTGAATATATTAATCACTAATCATAATGCACTATACTGCAGGATAGAAACACAACAACAATAAACCGTGTGTATATTAGGTTTGCTCGCAATTATCGACTTTCGCTCGAACAAAGCTAATAAAAAATATAGCTTATGGTATAGCGCAAAGCTTTACCGCGTAAACTATAAATTCAGGTATAAACAAAGATTGCATAACAAAAAAACTTACCCATTTTGAGCAGCCTGGTTGCTGCATGTAGCACTTGAAGGAATTCCCAGATTGTGGCTGGTTTGAACATGACGCTTCATGTTGTCTCTTCTGGTGTAAGTTTTAAAACAGATATCGCAGGTAAACATTATTACGTTGTTGTTGTTGTAAGAGTCGATGTATCGCAGGACCCCGCCGCGAAGAAAATCATTCAAAGCGAGGCTGATCCTGGACTATGCGACCTATGTGGAGCTGTCTTCACTTCTACTGCGTTCTTGCAGCAACATCTGCAAGATGTTCATGGCCAACGGGAGATATCCTCTTGGGGGGAGGGGGGGGGGGGCAGCAGCATTGTGCGAACTTCGCGAAAGCTAATTTGAATCTGTAATGTTGCTGCAGACACATCAGAGGGCATCGCACAGCCGTGACGCGAACCGTTCGGCTGAAATCACTCCCTCACCGGAAGCAGCAGCAGGTTCTGTATTGTGTGATATTTGTGGTAAATTAATTACGAGTCTAAGATCTTTGCAATCACATTTGAGATTGCATAGTCATCAGATTGTGGATGGTGATGTCGAATTGTTGACAAATTGTCTCGACCATAGAATTGCACGATATGGTATTAACAGTACACAACCTGATGATGATATTTCAATATTTCTTAATATCAGTCTAAACAAGGTAACTTCAATTGTTCAGAGACATCTGAGCGATTGTCCTCTGCTGAAAATTCCGCTAGAACTCTTTGCTGTATTCGTTAAAACCATCACTACTAGAAACAATGATGGTATTGACGACGACGAAGTTTTGACTGTTATTAAAAATTTTAATTCGAAATTGCATGTGGTTTCGAGATCTCCTGATTTAGATTTAGTTTACGGTGAGATGATTCAAAATATTATAGTACAGAGTGAAGAATTCAATGAGAGGGGTTCCGGTTGGGCTTTCTTTGCCGTAACGCAGCTAGTGTTGAATGTGAACAATTATTTATCAACCGATACGTGGAAATCCACACATTCCGCTACCCAAAAGCGTTGCGGATAAGAAAACCTGCATCAACATTAAAAACAAAAACAACGCTTGTTTTCTTTGGTGTTTGGTGGCGGCCTTATGCCTTACCCGGTTGATAGCAACAAGGATAGAACCTCTAGTTACCTCCACTAAGCGGATGCCCTTGATTCAACAGATATTAATTTCCCTGCTAAATTAAGTGACATCAAAAAGATTGAGGGGTTAAATAATTTGAGCGTTAATGTTTATGAACTTGTTAAGGGAGGGCAGCAGCAGCATGTGGTGGAAGGACCAATTTATTATTCAAATAATAAGCGGGAAATGTTAACTTATCGTATATTTTTGGTGGGGTTGGGCACTATGTTTTAATTAAATATTTCTCGCGTTTACTCTCCAAGAAAATATCAAATCATGGGAAGGCGGTTCATTTTTGTAATGGTTGCCTAACCAAATTTTACACCATCGATAAATTGAATGAACATCAAACGAGAGATTGCGGTAAAATCAAAACGCGGCTTCCATCATCGCAGATGACGAAAAATTTTTTGGGTGAAAATATCCCCGGGGATATTCTACAGTTTAATAATTATCAAAATAGTCAATTAGCCCCCTTTTTTATTTATGCTGATTTCGAGTCTCTACTTCAGCCAGTGGATCACTGTACTCCGAATCCGAAGTCGTCATTTACGCGAACTATTGGGAAGCATATACCGAACAGCATTGCGTATAAAATATTCTGCTCATTCGATTCTAGATCTAACAAATTTGTTATTTACACTGGTGAAGATTGTTCTAAGGTGTTATTATTTGAAGACGCCAAATTAATATACGATATGCACTCTAAAAACATTAAACCGAAAGTTCGCGATCATTGCCACCAGACTAAATTCCGCGGGCCGCGTATTCAGTTTGTAATTTAAACTATAAAATTCCGTCTGTTATCCCCGTATTTTTGCATAACTTTAGCGATTATGATTGCCATCTGTTTGTTAAAGAGTTGGCTAAAATCGATTATGGCGGTAGGATTGATGTATTGCCAAATAATGAAGAGCGATACATCAGCTTTAGCAAGCAGATTTTAGTCGATAAATTTTCAGTAAATGATCATAAAACTGTACAGAAGTATTTAACATTGCGATTTTTATACTCATTTCGCTTCATGGCCTCGTCGTTAGACTCATTGGCGGGTAACGTTTCAAAAAGAAAGGAATTTTTCCGTACGAGTATATGTTCTCGTTCGAAAAGTTGGATGACACCTCCCTACCTCCAAAAGAGGTATTTTTCAACAGATTGAGTAACGAGGGCATTACTGATGATCAGACATGCTGAGGCTGTGTGGAATACGTTTGAATGTCAAAAATTGAAAGATTACTCTGACGTGTATCTAATAACTGCTGTGCTACTTTTAGCGGATGTGTTTTAAAAATTTAGTTATATTTTAAAACATACAGCTTGGACGCTGGTTTGTATTATACAGCTCCAGATCTTTCATGGGATGCAATGTTAAATATACGAGTGTTTAATTAGAGCTGCTAACCGACATAGAGATGGTGCGTTTATTACAAAAGGGCATACGCGGTGGTATTTCGCAATGTTCTCTCAGAGATGCAGTTGCTAACAATAAATATATGTCTAACTACGATAGGGATATTCCAGCAAATTATCTGATGTATATGGACGCAAATAACCTTTACGGGTATGCCATGTCGCAATACATCAGAGCGGTTTTCGTTGGCTTAGCGCTGAGGAGTTGGAGGGTTTTACATTGAATAAAGTTCTAGATGATGCCGATGCTGGCTATATTTTGGCTGTTAATGTAGAATACCCCCAACACCTCCACGATATGCATAACTATTTGCCGTTTCTAGCTGAGAGTATCCTACCACCGAATAGTCAAATTATCGTAATTTAAAATACGCGGTTGCTCCCGGTCTTGTAGTAAGTAAAATTAATCGGATATTAACATTTAAACAAACTACATGGTTAAAGACATGTATTGGTTTAAATACGACTTTACGTCGGCGCACTATCAACAGCTTCGAAAAAGAGCCGTTTACGGTAAAACAATTGATTACACACTGGGAGGATATTAGGACTAAAGGGACGTGTAGGTTGGGAGCGCGTAGTTTAATTGCTAAGCTAAATTTTAAAAGCATCAAGATTTTTTCCGAGACATTTCCGCAATTGAAATGCCCGGCGTCTAAACATTTTATACAACAAACCAATGTATGTCGGTTTTACGGTTTTAGATTTATCAAAATTTCTAATGTACCAGTTTTATTATGATTTTCTAAAACGTAAATACAGGAATAACGTACGCCTTTGCTATATGGCTACCGACAGTGTTTCTCTATCGATCTAAACGGACGATGTTTATCGCGATGTTCGTGAAAATCTGCCACTGAGCAATAAAGCGGTTTTAGGGTTCTGTAAGGAAGAGAATCAAGGTCGCCCTCTAGACGTCCTCTACGTTTGAAGGAGTCTTCCAGTATGTAGAATAGGCCTCTTCTAACTACTTATATCTTTAGCATTTTTTGATTGATACAACTAAGCTGTGAAGAGAATATTCGAATATTAGTTGCCCAATCCTACAGATAGCTCCAATAAAGCAAAAAATCATGTCCAAATCTGTTCACCAAATATAGAAACCAACCACAGAAAACAAATTAATCTAGGTCCTGTCCAGAAAATCAACGATCCAAACCATAGCGTAACAATAATAAAACAAGAAATAACGAAAAATATACCTAGTTATCTGTTGCTATTTACAAAAAACATGTGATCATATTTTGTGAATTTTTGGGGAAAAATACTTAAACAACTTTTATGTTTAGCATTTTTTGATTGATACAACTAAGCTGTGAAGAGAATATTCAATTTAGTTGCCCAATCCTATAGATAGCTCCAATAAAGCAAAAAATCATGCCCAAATCTGTTCACCAAACGGCAATATAGAAACCAACCACAGGAAACAAATTAATCTAGGTGTTGTCCAGAAAATCAACGAGCCAAACCATAGCGTGACAATAATAAAACAAGAAATAACGAAAAATATACCTAGTTATCTGTTGCTATTTACAAAAAACATGTGATCATATTTTGTGAATATTTGGGGGAAAATACTTAAACAACTTTTATGTTTAGCATTTTTTGATTGATACAACTAAGCTGTGAAGAGAATATTCAATTTAGTTGCCCAATCCTATAGATAGCTCCAATAAAGCAAAAAATCATGTCCAAATCTGTCCATGAACGGTTTAGGAGCTAATAGCTTTTATAAAAGCCGTTTGACAGAACCCGCAGCCTTCGTCGCTGTGTTGCAAATTGCCAGACTTTAACAAACGTCAGTGCCACTAACATGCCATGATGTTAAATATCAGTATGACAAATGCTATAGAAACTGACGTTAGGTATTGTATTGTACTCACAAAATTACAACAAAATTACAACTAAGCTGTGAAAATAATATTCAATTTAGTTTCTCAATCCTGTAGATAGCTCCAATAAAGCAAAAAATCAAGTCCAAACCTGTTGACCAATCGACAATATAGAAACCAACGACAGAAAACAAATTAATCTAGGTGTTGTTCAGAAAACCAACGATCCAAACCACAGCATGACAATAATAAAACAAGAAATAACGAAAAATATACCTAGTTATCTGTTGCTATTTACAAAAAACATGTGATCATATTTTGTGAATATTTGGGGAAAAATACTTAAACAACTTTTATGTTTAGCATTTTTTGATTGATACAACTAAGCTGTGAAGAGAATATTCAATTTAGTTGCCCAATCCTATAGATAGCTCCAATAAAGCAAAAAATCATGTCCAAATCTGTCCATGAACGGTTTAGGAGCTAATAGCTTTTATAAAAGCCGTTTGACAGAACCCGCAGCCTTCGTCGCTGTGTTGCAAATTGCCAGACTTTGACAAACGTCAGTGCCACTGACATGCCATGATGTTAAATATCAGTATGACAAATGCTATAGAAACTGACGTTAGGTATTGTATTGTACTCACAAAATTACAACAAAATTACAACTAAGCTGTGAAAATAATATTCAATTTAGTTTCTCAATCCTGTAGATAGCTCCAATAAAGCAAAAAATCAAGTCCAAACCTGTTGACCAATCGACAATATAGAAACCAACGACAGAAAACAAATTAATCTAGGTGTTGTTCAGAAAACCAACGATCCAAACCACAGCGTGACAATAATAAAACAAGAAATAACGAAAAATATACCTAGTTATCTGTTGCTATTTACAAAAAACATGTGATCATATTTTGTGAATATTTGGGGAAAAATACTTAAACAACTTTTATGTTTAGCATTTTTTGATTGATACAACTAAGCTGTGAAGAGAATATTCAATTTAGTTGCCCAATCCTATAGATAGCTCCAATAAAGCAAAAAATCATGCCCAAATCTGTTCACCAAACGGCAATATAGAAACCAACCACAGGAAACAAATTAATCTAGGTGTTGTCCAGAAAATCAACGAGCCAAACCATAGCGTGACAATAATAAAACAAGAAATAACGAAAAATATACCTAGTTATCTGTTGCTATTTACAAAAAACATGTGATCATATTTTGTGAATATTTGGGGAAAAATACTTAAACAACTTTTATGTTTAGCATTTTTTGATTGATACAACTAAGCTGTGAAGAGAATATTCAATTTAGTTGCCCAATCCTATAGATAGCTCCAATAAAGCAAAAAATCATGTCCAAATCTGTCCATGAACGGTTTAGGAGCTAATAGCTTTTATAAAAGCCGTTTGACAGAACCGCAGCCTTCGTCGCTGTGTTGCAAATTGCCAGACTTTGACAAACGTCAGTGCCACTGACATGCCATGATGTTAAATATCAGTATGACAAATGCTATAGAAACTGACGTTAGGTATTGTATTGTACTCACAAAATTACAACAAAATTACAACTAAGCTGTGAAAATAATATTCAATTTAGTTTCTCAATCCTGTAGATAGCTCCAATAAAGCAAAAAATCAAGTCCAAACCTGTTGACCAATCGACAACATAGAAACCAACGACAGAAAACAAATTAATCTAGGTGTTGTTCAGAAAACCAACGATCCAAACCACAGCGTGACAATAATAAAACAAGAAATAACGAAAAATATACCTAGTTATCTGTTGCTATTTACAAAAAACATGTGATCATATTTTGTGAATATTTGGGGAAAAATACTTAAACAACTTTTATGTTTAGCATTTTTTGATTGATACAACTAAGCTGTGAAGAGAATATTCAATTTAGTTGCCCAATCCTATAGATAGCTCCAATAAAGCAAAAAATCATGTCCAAATCTGTCCATGAACGGTTTAGGAGCTAATAGCTTTTATAAAATCCGTTTGACAGAACCCGCAGCCTTCGTCGCTGTGTTGCAAATTGCCAACCTTTGACAAACGTCAGTGCCACTGACATGCCATGATGTTAAATATCAGTATGACAAATGCTATAGAAACTGACGTTAGGTATTGTATTGTACTCACAAAATTACAACAAAATTACAACTAAGCTGTGAAAATAATATTCAATTTAGTTTCTCAATCCTGTAGATAGCTCCAATAAAGCAAAAAATCAAGTCCAAACCTGTTGACCAATCGACAATATAGAAACCAACGACAGAAAACAAATTAATCTAGGTGTTGTTCAGAAAACCAACGATCCAAACCACAGCGTGACAATAATAAAACAAGAAATAACGAAAAATATACTTAGTTATATGTTGTCATTTAAAAAAATGTGATTATATTTTGTGAATATTTGGAGAAAAAAGTAGTCAAACTTATATCTTTAGGATTTTTTGATTGATACAACTAAGCTGTGAAGAAAATATTCAATTTAGTTGCCCAATCCTGTAGAGAGCTCCAATAAAACAAAAAATCAAGTCCAAATCTGTTGACCAAACGCCAATATAGAAACCAACCACAGAAAATAAATTAATCTAGGTGTTGTTCAGAAAATCAACGATCCAAACCACATCGTGAAAATAATAAAACAAGAAATATCGAAAAATATACTTAGTTATATATTGCCATTTAAAAAAAATGTGATTATATTTTGTGAAAATTTGGGGAATAAAATACTCAAAAAACTTATATGTTTAGCATTTTTTGATTGATACAACCAAGCCGTGAAGAGAATATTCAATTTAGTTGCCCAATCCTGTAGACAGCTCCAATAAAGCAAAAAATCATGTCCAAATCTGTTCACCAAACGACATTATAGAAACCAACCACAGAAAACAAATTAATCTAGGTGCTGTCCAGAAAATCAAAGATCCAAACCACAGCCAGCGTGGCACTAATGAAACAAGAAATAACAGAAAATATACCTAGGCTAACAAATAAGCCATCCGGCTCAGCGCGGTGGACCAAAATGTTTGCGCTGATCTAATTTTAATCAAAGTAGATTAATATAATGTAGAATAATATAAGTAGACTGTATAGCGTATATACGAGAACAAAGAAACCCCCAATGGACCGCGTGGTAGCCGCTTATGACGTACCAGCGGAAAATCCGAACGAAAAATCACAATACATACAATAAATGAAATACCCCCTGAATCAAAGCAAATCACCAACAAGAAATAATTAACGTCACACCAAAATTATAACTATATCTCACACAATCTATATCTATATAATCACACGACCGAACAATACGATGTCTGGAATATATCTGAGCGGGCGACTAAACGGCTCAGCAGCAAACAGCTGTGACGGCCAAAAAATAACTGTTTTATAGCGTTTCATAGTACCACAATTCTACACTTTAGCCCCTTTGCACACGGGGATACTGAAAAGGAACTGATTAGTGACGCAAATTACCAACTAGTTTACTTTGAGTCACTCCCTGTATAATACTATGGGACGCCGCACACGGCGCGACCGGTTAAGGACTCGTCTGTGATTCACAAAATCAGTTTGTAACTAGTTGCCTGGGTGATTCGCATGTCGGGTTGCCTGGTGATTTGAGTTTCAGTTCCTAGATGATGACTGACCAAAAAGCCAACTTGTTGCTGGTGGGGGAGGTAGAAAAACGCCCTATTTTGCACAGTTTCGATGTTCCTGGCTATTCAAAGAAGCAGGAAACGGAGAAGGCGTGGGCAGAAGTCGGGGACGGACGTCGTAAAATTGACAGATATGTTCAAGTACAAACGTATATTTTCTACATAAAAAACTACTTCTACATAAGGTACCTAATTATGTGAATAGGTAGATCGGAACTATTGGGGTGTCATATATTTCCATTGCCAGGGCAGAGAAGCTTGTGGGGTTAGAAAATAGTTGGCTAAATAGACTCTAAGATCCCCTGCTCGTGAGTTGTTGTTTATGGTCAGTTGCTGCGGGAGGAGAGGCTGTCTCATGACTTCATCTCCACATACATTAACATTTGCATGATTTGACAAATACTGCAGTCCTTCCAGTTTTCTCACAAAATTGTGAAGAACGCAAGAAGCTTTTATGACTGCTGTCACGATCTCAGGATCTCGGATGCGGATAGGACCGTTCAAAGACTAAGAATTTCGCGTTAGAAAGTTCGAGCTGTTTTGAAGCAACAAACAACCTAGTCTGAAAACTTACTAGACGAACAGCCAGAAGGTTTTGACACCAAAACCTTCTGGCTGTTCGTCTTCTCCTCCTGAGGTAATAATACAGCACTACAGTTTCCTCATCACTCGACTCTTCCGACATTACACGATCGATATCCATGACAACACTGAACGAACGAGGGATTTCGGTTGCTGATGAGTTGCCTCGTGTGTGGAGTCAAGTCGCCATTCAGTCTGTAACTGGTCAGAAACCCAAGTTACCAACTGGTTTAGTTCATTTCCAGTATCCCCGTGTGCATATGGCCTAAACTCCAATCACCAATAAATACAAATACCCCAAATACCATTCCGGAAAGCAATTTCATTATTGATTGTTTTATTGATTGATAGTGCTAACAATGTGGCACTAACCATACAGACTGATGATAAAGTTTGGAACAAAATTCATAATATCGTTAATTAATGTTTTCAAGGAAAACCCTCGGACATTTCAATTTTAACTTTTATAAAACCAACTTATGACGTAAAAATTTGATCTATGATTCTTTTTGAAAAAATTGCACATTCACTTAATAAAAAGATAGAAGGAAAAAATTATTATTGAACTCCCAAAAAAAACACGAAAGTTTTTAATTGTGTATGCATTTCTATGGTAAATAGTAACGATGTTATCGATATGTTTTTAAATGGGAACCCTCTTATGGCAGAGTTCTAACCTAGCTCTGCGTAACACAGCTGGTATAAAATAAACAACATAATCCATAAAATTAATTTATTACTGCGTATAAAAATATAAATATTACTTATTCCCACTAGCCTCTACTATTCCTATAGCGCCATAGCTGCTTTGATAAAGTCTATATAATGAGCAACATCTGTAAACACAACGTAATGTTTCGGATCACACTTGAACTCATTCTGTGGTGCTACGCTCAATGAGACTAATCCACGAATTTGGTAGGCTCTTCTATTCGGATTTCCGGTATTTTTCGGTAAAATTAATCCACCTCCTGAGTTGCCATAGCACACAGTTGAACCTAGAATAGACAAAATGTTTTATACATTTGAACAACTTGAGTAAAGCAAGTTTCAGCAGAATTCTTTAATATATTCACCATTGGTAAAGCCGGCACAAAATGTTTCCTTCGTTGTGTATTTGCCATAGAACTCTGGGAAAGAGTATAAACACGTGTCCTTTGCTACAATCGGCATATCTAACTTAATAAGCCCTTCGGTCAGTTTTCCATGTTCATTGTAACCCCAGCCAACAACCGTACCTATAAAGTTTAAAATATTATTGTGATTAATTGCTCTGCTAACAATATAGATTAAATTTAAAATGTCAATGTATAGTTTTGCTGGTTCTTGTACTGAAGGCATCAATTTTTCCAACGTTAGGCTAATTTTTACATAACTTCATTTGACTAAATAAAACAATTATCACAGTGCGAAGACAATGCTGACTAACCTTGTTGTCCAACCAGTGCATTGATGTCATTATTGCCTTCCCATAGACAAACAGGCCTCACATAATCTGTAAAGTCAGCAGCACTTGCCAACTTGAGAACTGCAATGTTATTTTGATACACTCGCCCACTGTAGTTTGGATGTCTAATTATTTTCACTACCTGGTGGTTTTGAACTCCTGGGTTGCTCCATTTCTTTAAATAGTATTTCCCTAAACAAACAAGACTAACTTAGCACCTGCTAGATGTCCAAAACTTTCCACCGACACGATGAATACTGAAGTCACACAAAGATATATTTCAAAATTACTTAGTAGGAAGATATTCCTACCTAAGTAAACTAGTAAATATTCAGGATTAAGGACTTGCTGGGATCTGTAATCTGTGACGCAATGGGCTACCGTAACCACGTGACTCCTGGATATAAGGGAACCATCGCATACGTAATTCAGATTAACACCTCCTGCGTGGTACAGTGCGGCATGCCATGGAAACTGGCCAATGTGTGTTTTTGCGCCATACAAAGTCAGTAGTTGTGCTTCTGCCTAAAGGTGAAAACAATTGCAGTATGTTACTTGTAGTCCAGTTGATAACTGATGATTTTTAAACAAGAAAGTCGAATGAATAGGTATCGTTTTCAACTATAAAAAATAGGAATGAGCAAAAGCGTGAAGATGATAATATTATTGTAAGTTTTTTATTTATTATATTATTTATTTATTATTATATTTTACATATAATAACCAGCGTGTTTGATATTTCTGATCATTTTTATCAAAAATGTTGTACCGAAGTCAGTTCAAAGTACAAAATTTACACCATGGACAGAATTATACAGGGACATTCCACGCAACTGCTCCATTAGAACTTTTTGAGTTGTAGTACTCTTACGTCTTCTTCCTACAAACATATGTTGGCTTTGATCATATTTGTTGATACCTGGTGCTTTTGGCTTTCGCTATTTTAATTTTGAATTTTTTCTTACACTCACCTATGTGAATTTGGCCCCAGCCCCCTCTTATGGGAACTTACGTGTATCGAAAATCGCTAATTACTCTACTGTCTTAAGAGATACCGTAATGCACGTAACATTATTAAATATCTGGGGTGGCCCTTACCCAACTTTCCGACTACATTATTGGCACACTGAAGTGTCTGAACAGTTTTGTAATTATTCCATTTTGTTAAAACAGAGCCACTCTGGACCCTATCTAACGTCAGTTTCTATGACATAATGACATTCGTCATACTGACATTTAATGTCATGCCAGTGGCACTGACGTTTGTCAAAATTCGCAACACAGTGACGAAGGCTGTGGATTCTGTCAAAGTGCTTCTATAAACTCTCTCACTATAATTTGGTGTACATATTTAATGTCATTGGAGGATGAACAGATATCAGTTAGGTCAAAATCGGATTAATCCCTAAGACGCATCTAACAGTTGCCACTTCCAGTTGTCAAATTGTTACCAAAAACAATCCAGTTCGGCCCCCGGTAATGCTAAATAAGTATGCAAAATTTCAGCGCGGTCCGTTGTTCCGTTTGGGCGCTATCGTGTTCACAGACATACCTACATACACACATATCCACACACACACATACATACATACATACATACATACATACATACATACATACATACATACATACATACATACCTACATACGTACATACGTACATACGTACATACGTACATACGTACATACGTACATACGTACATACGTACATACGTACATACGTACATACGTACATACGTACATACGTACATACGTACATACGTACATACGTACATACGTACATACGTACATACGTACATACGTACATACGTACATACGTACATACGTACATACGTACATACGTACATTTTCCAGAAATCATTGCAATCGATTCAGGGGACCCCAAAACGCGTATTTCCACTGAAATCCCGAATTTTTTTCCCTCGATTGCAATACTTTCCTTCTAGGTACTAGTCGGAAAGTAATTACTAATTAACTAGAATGTTCTAATTAATCAGTTGTGTAGATTATCCTATAGACAGGTATTCTTATTCGACTGTTTAGATACGTTTAGTCGATATGTCTGCAAGGAATTAGATTTATTTAGTTGAATTTTGAAATATGTACTTTGTACTTTGTACTTACGATTTATTACCAATTTAAAAGCAGAACGATAGTGACGTAAACGTAAAAGAAACTGTGCGTTCTGCATTATGCTTCCCTAAGACGTGACGTAAAGGCGATTCTGCGTAGTATACAATACAAACAGCACTTGCATACACTGCGGATTAGTCTGTCATTTGATTCAACATTATGGTTTTGTTAGTGTAGTTGAAATTATCAGTAATAACAACAACAATTAAGCACAGTAGCAACATCCGACATCCAGTTCTTCAACTTTCGTAGCAAAGGTGCAGTCTTTTAAAGAACAACAGTGGTATGAAATTATTGGTATAGAACCATAAATATATTTGCCTACTTTGTTAATCACCGACAATAAGGACCATAAACTTTGGACATCAGCAACATAAACAGCATAAAAGACAAACATTAGTGTTATAACAAAATTTGTCTTTGAAAACTAGTCTATATTCGAACAAAAAAAGAAAATATTCCATCAGACGGTACCAAACATGAAGGTTAATATTATATTTTAACAAGACGTGCGTGTATTTGATGTTTACAATTTTAAAGTTGGTTGTTTATAGTATAACAAACAACAAGTTTGTGTGAAAATTGCAATGGAATGCAACAGAACACAGAAAAACTAATCAAAACATAAATATGTATAAAGTATAAAAGTGTAGCTACAACTGATGAAAATACTTACAGCTATTGTTCCACATTCCGTATTGTCTACTTCTAAAAACTCTGCTCGGAAATGAAAATTCGGGAAGAAGTCATCGTTTGCATCAGAACTCTGGCCGCTGTAATAATAAAAGAAATCAATCAAATTCAATCTAAATTTAATGCGAAAATGTCTGAATTTATCTGAGTTCATACAATAAATATAATGCAGTCGTAAAAAATGTCCAGTTTCAAACATCTAAATTATGAAGTTATCATATAAGACAGTTCAAACGGTCATGAAATTCGCAATCTTTCAGTACGTGAGCGCTTACAACAGGAACAGTGCAGCATTTTAGCGGACAAAGTCCATTAATACATACTTAATAATTGATTAAAATTACAATTTTATATCTAATACCTAATAACTTTATATTGACTTTCAAAAATTTCAAGCATACTGTCATCAGTACTTTTTCGTTAAAATATACTAAATATAAAAATTTCACCAAATTTGTCAATAACCATCTATCAATTAATGATCTTCAACAACTTTTGTAACAATTCGAAAACATTGTCGCTCGGTCGACTACATGCCCAGTATACGCAGTGGGGATGTGACTATTTTGTAGACTCGCTAATTATCACACAGACAAATAATCGTTTGTCATACCTACCCAACAGTTGATCTTAATCCGCTATTCCCAAACCCAGCTTGACCCTGAAAGCCCCCACCTTGTCCTTGAAAGCCCCCTCCTTTTCCTTGGAAATCCCCACTTTGTCCTTCAAACCCTCCTCCTTGTCCTTGTCCTCCGGATGGTCTTTGGTCCCCTGCTGGGTGACGAGGTGAGGGGGCAAATCCACCTGGCCTTGAAGTTGTAGACAAGATGCTGCTGGTGATCAGCTGACCGGACGTAGTGGGAGGTGCTGTGGTGACTCCATTTTCAGGGCAAACGGTTTTTGCATTCAGACGAATTGAAGCTATCTGAGGTACTGGGCCGCTTGGATCGTATTTGATGTAGAAACTTAGCGGATATGGCGTATTCACGGAGAGCTTATGGTTCCTATTCATAACTAGGTATGACTGGTGGTCTTCTGTTACCACTTCACCGAAACAATTCTGTCAAAGAAAAGAAAGATATGAGGAAATCTCCTAATTTTATTGCAGCTAAAGATAGATGTGAGCAAGATTTATCTTACGGACTATCAGACCAACTTCAGTAGAAAGCGTTATTTGAAAAGTTGTCCAGCATTGAATTATTTATGTTAACGAAAATTTACATTTCTACTTTGCGACTAGTCCGCCTTGAAGTTATTTATTATAATCGACAAAAAAGCGAAATATTAGCTGACATTTGGGGACAATTTCAGATAGAATATTTATTTACCTCAAGGCCGATCTTTATGTCAAATAAAAACAGATTTATTTCATTCAACCATCTTTCTGCAATTAAACCCAAACAATTTCTACATTATGGAAGTTATGGAAAACCATTTGTTGTAAAAGAATCGTTTTTCAGTGAAAACTATTTCTTTTTACTTAAGAAATATTTCAAATAAAATATTTTATTGAACCTATGCAATTCAAATACTTAGTTGTTTCACATATATTCAAGAAAAGAAATACATTTATTTGATTTTACATTTCTTTTCCCTCTGTGTGGATTCCTGGAAACCCAAAACTTGTATTTGTGCATCTGAAAACTGAACAATGCATTCCTTGTAAATGCATTAGCGGTAAAAACGCATGAATAATAAAAGCAACATGGCTTATTATATTATATAAATAGCAAAAATTGCCTCCATCCAACGTTGACTATCGTTGACACACTGAACTGTCTAAACAATGCATATTTAATGTCACGTCAGTGCCACTGCTTTTTTAAACGCTTAGTAGCGCCTAAACCGCTTCATTTGTTAAAAAAAAATTAAATTAATGCAGCATAAATTTTATTCGGTTCTAAATTAGGAAGAAAATTAACTGAATATCTGAGGTATGCCCAACCACCTTCGAACAATCTCGTTGGCACATTGATGCGTCGAAACATTTTACAATACTTCAACTTTGTAAAGCCATAGCCACTCTGAATTCCAACCAAATGTCAGTCATAGAATGATATTAATGTTAAAACAATGCGTATGATATCGGCTATCATTCTATAATGAGCCTACAATCCTATAATGAGGCAACAATTCTCCGATTTTAGATTTTCTAAACTTTCTGTTGCAATTTTCGGTAGTATTTACTGTACTATATATATATGACTTACTCCTAATTGTTGCGATGGTCCATCCAGGTTTATCCTCAACCAAATCCCTGATAACTCAGAATCACTGATCAAAGTCACAATTCCATACCATCTATCGGTTTCATTACGAGGTTCGTAAGCGAAAAGTCTTGGACAAGGTGAGTCCAATTGTTGAGAAAAGATCGTCTGCACTAAGAGCAACGACGTGCAATAAACATACATTACTTTGGCCGCCATTTTCAATAAAATTCTTTTTTTATTGTTAACACTTCATGTCGAGCACAAAATCACAAATGTTGCGCCATTCGCAGGCCGACTGCGAACTGTTAAACCAAACCGAAACAAAAGAAGCGATTGAAGCCAAGAATGATTTTCGATAAAGAGAAAAACCCAGTTTTAGTTCACTGTCAATGGCGTTCGCCTTGCTTAAATGTTCGAGGAGCCACTAATATAATAATCATATACAATACTGTTTGTTGTGCACAAATTGTAAAATACCTTATACGGTTAGTAACAATAAAATTGTTGACGCACGCTCATTCACATAGGATCCTGGAAGATGTTGGCCATGATAGATTGAAATCCGAATTTTATTACATCAGATGATTGCTATTCTGAACTTTTGTTTTAATCATTAGCATATTTTTGTGAAGGTCTTCGTATGGTAAATTATGTAGTTGAGTTTATAATTCTTTATAAATCATTAACAGTAGTTCAAATGTTACGCAACAGGTACTCAACAGTAAATGAGCAGTGTAATATGGTGCTTTTTAATTTCCGACCTAGAAACTAACCTAGAAGAAATTATCGTAATCGACGGAAAAATTGGAATTTCAATGGAAATACGCGTTTTGTAGCCTCCTGAATTCATTGCAATATTTTCTGGAAATTGTATGTTTGTATATTGGCCTTGTTTACGGATGCTTCGAATACTGCCCTGGGTGAGAGCCTCTCTTTTCAAAGAAGATCAAACATTTTCGTCGTATGAATGAAGCTCAAAATTGCATTGTGTTAACCGACCATAAGCCACTTGCTTTTGTCTTCCATCAGATAACCACCAGTTCAACTTAATCAACTTCTATTTATTGCTCAATTTGCTGTATAAATGGTGAAGCCAATGTGGTAGCTGATGCATTTCCTCGCATTGAGTCTGCAACTGCAAACACCGATGCTGCATTTGTGGAACAACTTGTCCAAGTCCAAACTAACTCTGAAGAACTAAAATCTCTAACTCAACGTGGTACATACTATCCTGTATATGATCTGCAAATTATTCTACGACCGTAGCTTTCGCCTACGTATATCTTTAATACTGCGGTTTCAAATGTTTCGATCTATTCATAATGTTAGTCATCCTAACATCAAGGCCACAGCAAAACTACTTACTTTTGTCCTCCAACAAAAAACCACCAGTTCAACTTAATCAACTTTTGTTATACATGGTGATGGCAATGTGGCAGCTGATGCATTTCCTCGCATTGAGTCTGCAACTGCAAACACCGATGCTGCATTTGTGGAACAACTTGTCCAAGTCCAAACTAACTCTGAAGAACTAAAATCTCTAACTCAACGTGGTACATACTACCCTGTATATGATCTGCAAATTATTCTACGACCGTAGCTTTCGCCTATGTATATCTTTAACACTGCGGTTTCAGATGTTTCGATCTATTCATAATGTTGGTCATCCTAACATCAAGGCCACAGCAAAACTACTTACTTTTGTCCTCCAACAAAAAACCACCAGTTCAACTTAATCAACTTTTGTTATACATGGTGATGGCAATGTGGCAGCTGATGCATTTCCTCGCATTGAGTCTGCAACTGCAAACACCGATGCTGCATTTGTGGAACAACTTGTCCAAGTCCAAACTAACTCTGAAGAACTAAAATCTCTAACTCAACGTGGTACATACTACCCTGTATATGATCTGCAAATTATTCTACGACCGTAGCTTTCGCCTATGTATATCTTTAACACTGCGGTTTCAGATGTTTCGATCTATTCATAATGTTGGTCATCCTAACATCAAGGCCACAGCAAAACTACTTACTTTTGTCCTCCAACAAAAAACCACCAGTTCAACTTAATCAACTTTTGTTATACATGGTGATGGCAATGTGGCAGCTGATGCATTTCCTCGCATTGAGTCTGCAACTGCAAACACCGATGCTGCATTTGTGGAACAACTTGTCCAAGTCCAAACTAACTCTGAAGAACTAAAATCTCTAACTCAACGTGGTACATACTACCCTGTATATGATCTGCAAATTATTCTACGACCGTAGCTTTCGCCTACGTATATCTTTAACACTGCGGTTTCAAATGTTTCGATCTATTCATAATGTTGGTCATCCTAACATCAAGGCCACAGCAAAACTACTTAATCAACTCCAAAAAACCACCAGTTCAACTTAATCAACTTTTGTTATACATGGTGATGGCAATGTGGCAGCTGATGCATTTTCTCGCATTGAGTCTGCAACTGCAAACACGGATGCTGCATTTGCGGAACAACTTGTCGAAGTCCAAACTAACGATGAAGAAATAAATATCTAACACAACAAGTACATCCCTGTGAATAATCTGCAAATTATTCTGTATATGTACCTTTAACATTGCGGTTTCAAATATTTCGATCTATTTATAATGTTGGTCATCCTAACATCAAGGCCACAGCAAAACTAATAGCTCGACGATATGTTTGGCCTAATATGTAGCAAGACTGCTGCACGTGGATTGTCAACGCAGCAAAATCACGCGACACCTCTCTGTTTGACGATGATTGATCGTTTTACGAGATGGCCCGAAGTTCTCCCACTAATCAGCATCAACGCTGAAGAAGTCGCGGAAAGTTCGTGCTAGATCTCACGATTTTGTATACCACTTCGAATTACAACTGATCAATGTGGTCAATTCGAATCAACCTATTTTCAAAGTTGATGAAAGTCTTGGGCATACATTGAATCGGAACCACAAGTTATCACCCATGCAGCAATGGTTTCATTAAAAGATTTCATCGAAACTTCAAGGCCGTTCTTGTATTGCTTGGTTGACGAACTGCCAACAGAGTCCACCAATATTCCGGCAGCAGACCGTTTACAGCAGAACTCATTTTCGGTGAACCTCTACGCCTACCATGGGAAATTTTAACGGCACAAAAGCAAGAAATAAGCGAACATCCATAAAATTAATTTATTATTGCGTATAAAAATATAAATATTACTTATTCACACTAGTCTCTACTATTCCTATATCGCCATAGCTGCTTTGATAAAGTCTATATAGTGAGCAACATCTGTAAACACAACGTAATGTTTCGGATCACACTTGAACTCATTCTGTGGTGCTACGCTCAATGAGACTAATCCACGAACTTGGTAGACTCTTCTATTCAAGTTTCCGGTATTTTTCGGCAAAATTAATCCACCTCCCGAGTTGCCACTGCACACAGTTGAACCTAGAACAGACAAAATGTTTTATACATTTGAACAACTTGAGTAAAGCAAGTTTCAGCAGTTCATAGTAAAGAGATTTACAGCAACGACGGTTATTGGAATTCTTTAATATACTCACCATTGGTAAAGCCGGCACAAAATGCTTCCTTTGTTGTGTATTTGCCATAGAACTCTGGAAAAGAGTATAAACACGTGTCCTTTGCTACAATCGGCATATTTAACTTAATAAGCTCTTCTGTTAGTTTTCCAAGTTCACTGTAACCCCAACCAACAACCGTACCTATAAAGTTTAAAATATTATTCAATGATTATTATTTTTATGTATTTACTGTATTTTCAATGTTTAAGCAGTTGAACTGAATTGTATGGACTCTATGGTGAGCATTGTGAACAATATGTCAATAACTTAATTGCATAAAAATAAACTTAGCAAATTCTTGTCCTGAGGCCATCAATTCTTCCAAAGTTAAGTTAGTTTTTACTTAACTTCATTTGACTAAATGAAACAATTATCACACAATGGAACACAATGCTGACTAACCTTGTTGTCCAACTAGTGCATTAATGTCAGTATTGCCTTCCCATAGACAAACAGGCCTCACATAATCAGTAAAATCAGCAGCACTTGCCAACTTGAGAACTGCAATGTCATTTTGATACACTCGCCCACTGTAGTTTGGATGTCTAATTATTTTCACTACCTGGTGGTTTTGAACTCCTGGGCTGCTCCATTTCTTTAAATAGTATTTCCCTAAACAAACAAAACAAACTTAGCACGTACTAGATGTCCAAAGCTTTCCACCGATACGATGAATACTGAAATCACACAACTACCTAAGTAAACCAGTAAATTTTCAGAATTGAGGACTTGCTCGGATCTGTAATCTGTGACGCAATGGGCTGCCGTAACCACGTGACTCCTAGATATAAGAGAACCACCGCATACGTAATCCAGACCAACACCTCTTGAGTGATACAATGCGGCATGCCATGGAAACTGACCGATGTGTGTTTTTGCGCCATACAAAGTCAGTGGTGCTTCTACCTAAAAGTGAAAACAATTGCAGTATGTTGCTTGTAGTCCAGTTGATGACTGATGATTTTTAAACAAGAAAGTCGAATAAATAAGTATCGTTTAAACTATAAAAAAATAAAAATGAGCAAAAGCATGAAGATGATATATTTACAGTAAGTTTTTTATTTATTATACACATAATAATCAGCTGGTTCCATACTTCTGATCATTTTGATCAAAAAGTTCTGAAATCAGTTCAAAGTACAAAATTTATACCATGGACAGAATTATACAGAACATTCCACGCAACTGCTTCATTAGACCTTTTTCCAGTTCTAGTACTCTTAGTACTCAAAAAGTTCTGAAATCAGTTCAAAGTACAAAATTTATACCATGGACAGAATTATACAGAACATTCCACGCAACTGCTTCATTAGACCTTTTTCCAGTTCTAGTACTCTTACGTCTTCTCCCTACAAACATATGTTGACTTTTATACCTATGTGAAGCCCCTCCTCTTATGGGAACTTACGTGTATTGAAAATCGCTAATTACTCCAATGTCTTAAGAGATACAGCAATGAAAACAACACTGTTCGAAAGAACGTTCTTTGGCCAAATTAAAAGTGTCTATCGCCAACTTTCATACAGAATAAAACTTTCTGAAAAATGCATTATAAAATTGTTGTCGCATTTGTATCCAAGTTAGTGCCGATGAATTTACGGCGCATCCATGCGTAGGTCGTAGCTTAACTGCTACGACTAATACGGCTACGTAAAATACCAATAGTGCTCAAATGAGATATATATTGGAGGTGTGAGTTGAAGATTTGTTTTTACCAACCGCTATACATTTTAGATATGAAATACACTTTACAAATAACAGCAATTTTCGAATGACACATTTAAATAATTATTAGTAGAATTCTTAGTAGAACCAGGCATATAACTATGCCTGGTTTGGTCAAATTCCCAGAACACCAGATGTTCAACTGAAGACCAAAATCTTTGACACTCTCGAACATTCTATCTTGTCTATATCTCGATTAATTTAATCACTTATCTTAAAAAAATAATAATACGTTCCTTCTAGGGTAGGTACTAGTCAATAAATAAATTGATTCAACATTATGGTTTTGTTAGTGTAATTAGAATTGTCAGTAATAACAACAACAACAACTAACCACAATTTATTATTACCGTCCATAATAGTAAGTGAAATTTGCATGTAGCAACATCCGACATCCAGTTCTTCAACTTTCCCAACAAAGGTCCAGTGTGTTAAAGGTCAACAGTGGTGTGAAATTATTGGTATACAACCATAGATATATTTGCATACTTTGTTAATCACCCATAATAAGGAAAGTAAATAAAATAAGGACATCAGTAACATACACAGCACAAACGACAGATAAGTGTTACAACAAAAGAAAAAAAATGTAAGAATTTTTTTTAAGACAATACCTAATCAATTAATAATTTTGAAACAAATAATAATATAATGTTGCAAATTACCTTTTGTGGACGCTGTTGTTGCGGCTGACCACGTCGATCAGACAATGAATTTATTATTGTGTTCAGATACTGATAAAAATTGTCGTACTCATTTTGGTTGACTTGCGGTTGCTTACTCAGATTATCGTAATAGTAATAAAAAAAGAAAATATTTCATCTGACTATACCAAACCTGAAGGTTAATATTATATTTTAACAAGAAGTGCATGATTTGGTGTTTGTGTGAAAATTGCAATGGAATGCAACAGAACACAGAAAAACTTATCAAAACGTAAATATATATAAAGTATAAAAGTAGCTACTACTGATGAAAATACTCACGGCTATTGTTCCACATTCCGTATTGTCGACTTCTAAAAACTCTGGTCTGAAATTAAAATCGTTAGGGAAGAAGTCATCGTCTGCATCAGAACCCTGGCCGCTGTAAAAATAAATAAAATCAATCAGATTAAATCTAAACTTAATGCAAAAATGTCTGAATTTAAACGTGTCCAGTTTCAAACATTTAAATGATGAAGTATCATACAGGGTGCGGCAGCATAACTTCCTTTTTTAAAATGCGCGCCATTCAGACGGTTGATGTCGTAGCGGAGCGCTAGCGGTTTCGTTGGAGAGGCGGGACTATAAAGTTTTGTGTTGTTCATTTCAAAGAATCAGGGACCAATAATTCCAGCTGAGGAAATTGCACACCACACGGTGACTTTAGGTGCCTTTGATGAACAGTTCTCGAGGATTAGTGTCAGCCTCCACACAAAAGAAAATGGGCTTCATTACCAAAAATTGAAAATTCCGAACGATAAAATTTAGCAAATAATTCATGCACAGTAATTGCCGCAAAAGGAACAACAACATTAATACTAATTTCAATGGAAAAGTTAAAAATATAGCATTGCAAAATGCTTTATGCATTCCAGATCTTAGGGTAAATTTGATGCCCGTTAGCAAGGTGACTGACAGAGGATATGAAGTAAATTTTAGACAAAATGATACCAGAATCATGAATTCGAAAGGAGAAATAATTTTAGTTGCAAAACGAATTAATGTTTTGTATTATATACAGAACGGAAAGCAGTCTGCTGGCATATGCATGAACTATCTTCTGACATTTATAAGTGGCATAGAATTTTAGGACATTTAAATTTTCGAGACTTGATAAATGCACAAAGAAGAAAAAGTATTCTAGGATTAAAGTTTAAAAATCCAGATAGAATCTGAATTGTCATTTCCAAAGAAATCAAGTAGGAGTACTGAAATACTGGAAATTATTCACTCCGACGTATGTGGACCTATATCTACAGAATCTAATGGTAACAAGAGATACTTTACTCTCGCTGAAAGAATGAACAGAACACTTTTTGATACTGGTCGACGTTTACTATTTCAAGCAAAATTGCCACCGCGTTTTTGGACAGAAGCCGTTAACACCGCTTGTTACATACGGAATCGGTGTACCAACAGCAGCTTAAAAGGCTTGAAATGTTGGTGATATGAAGGAATTTGGAAGTAAAGTTTATTTACTAAACAAAAGTCCTTGTAGAGGAAAGTTAAATCCGCGACGAATTGGTGGTATATTGTTGGATATGCTTCTGAGTCTAAAGCATTTCGAGTTTAAGTTACGGATCGTCGAAGAGTTAAAATATCAAGAAACGTAAAATTTGTTGCTGATATTCCTGACAGAAATAATGAAAACCAACCAGAAATGTTAACGGATAACCAAATTGAAATTGATATTTTTTTAAATATTGAAGACAAAAATCGGGAAAATATCCATCTAGAAAATGTTCAAGTCGAAGAACACAGAGAACATGAAATAGAAGAAAATATTCTTGAATCAAAAGGACCTGAAGAAGTTGTGAAAGAAAATACAGCAAGCCGACCAGAAATTTTGAGAACAGGAAAAATTGGAAGACCAAGTAAAATTTACAACTATTCTCAAAAACCGTCCAATTTAAATGAAAAGGCTTATGTTTCTGAAATACCACTGATGCTTGCTATGAACAGCAACGGTAAGAGTGAATGGTTAGAAGCAATGGCTGAAGAAATCAAGTCAATCATTAAAAGTGGTACATGGCAACTAGAAATGCCACCAGAAAATGATTTAATTGTAGGAAGTCGTATGATATTAACGAACAAATACGATGCTGATGGTAACATCAAGCGAAGAAAGGCAAGATTGGTTGCACAAGGGTTTTCACAGAAACCAGGACTACATTTTAGTGAAACTTTTGCACCAGTGGCAAGAAGAAGAGTTCAATAAGATTGGCCATAGTTTTAGCAGTGAAGCATCAAATGAAAATTAAGCAATTTGATGTAACAACAGCGTACTTAAATGGGAAATTGGATGAAAGAATTTATATGGAACCTCCAAAATGTTTAAAAGAAATATTAAACATTATTATGAATGTCAGAAAGTTAAAGATCGAGTACGTACTGACTGCGAAACAATGTTAAAAGAATTAACTATTGAAGATGGAAGAAAATGTCGACTACTGAAATCATTGTATGGCTTGAAATAAGCTGATAGGAGTTGGTATAAGAAATTAGGTAGTGCGCTTATAAAATTAGGTGCAACTCCGACCAGGGATGATCCTTGTATTTATCATTATGGCAAAGGGAAAGACTTTACCGTCAAATTTTGAAATGAAGGAGCTAGGCGATGTTAAGAATTGTTTTGGGCATTGAAAATGCAAATTCTACATTGACACCATTGGATCCCAATGTTAAATAGTCAAAACCCAAAACGGAAATTAGCTCAGAGTAGTTAAATTTGCCTTACAGGGATTTAATTGGAGCATCAACTTATTTGGCCGTTTCAACAAGACAAGATATTAGTTATGCCGTAAGTAAACTTGGACAATTTAACAATTGCTACGATCGAAGTCACTGGAAAGCAGCAAAACGAGTTCTCAGGTATTTAAAAGGAACAATTAACTATGGCTTAGTATACAAATCAGGATCAGATGCTAATATAAACGGTTATGTAGATGCTGATTGGGGAAATGATGTGGATGATAGACGGTCGTTCACTGGTTATTGTTTCTTTTTCAATAATGGATTAATCTCTTGGGAATCTCGCAAGCAACGGACAGTTGCACTGTCTTCAACCGAAGCTGAATACATGGGTATGAGTGATGCTGCTAAAGAGTGCAGTTCTTTTTTTTTTTTTAATTTTTAATTGAATTAGGAGGAACGGAAAATCTTGAAACGCATTTAATATGTGATAATATGGGAGCATTGAAGATGGCTGAAAATCCTGCCTTCCATGCTCGAAGTAAGCATATTGACCTACGACACCACTTTGTACGAGTCGCAATCTCCAACAACTTTGACCAAATTTGTCAATAACCTATATCAATGAATGATCTTCAACAACTTTTGTAGCAATTCGAAAACATCAGTATGCTACACACGGTACCGTGGCAAGCTGATATTTTCGACCTGCTGTCGCGAAGTACATATGCATCCCTCGCTCGGTCTACTACACGCCACGGGAAGTGACTATTTTGTAGACTCGCTAATTATCACACAGACAAATAGTCGTTTGTCATACCTACCCAATAGTTGGTCTTAATCCACCATTCCCAAACCCACCTGGGCCCTGCAAGCCCCCACCTTGTCCTTGAAAGCCCCCTCCTTTTGCTTGGAAACCTCCACCTTGTCCTTGAAAACCTCCGTGTCCTTGTCCTCCGGATGGTCTTTGGTCCCCTGCTGGGGGACGAGGTGCAGGGGCAAATCCACTTGGTCTTGAAGTTGTAGACAAGATGCTGCTGGTGATCAGCTGACCGGACGTAGTGGGAGGTTCTGTGGTGACTCCATTTTCAGGGCAAACGGTTTTTGCATTCAGACGAATTGAAGCTATCTGAGGTACTGCACCGCTTGGATCGTATTTGATGTAGAACCTTAGTGGATATGGCGTATTCACGGAGAGCTTATGGTTCCTATTCTTAACTAAGTATGACTGGTGGTCTTCTGTTACCACCTCACCGAACCAATTCTGTGAAAGAAAAGAAAGTATGAGGAAATCTCCGAATTTGAAAAGTTGTCGAGCAATGAATAATTTGTGTCAACGAAAAATTCACATTTCTACTTTGCGACTAGTTCTTCTTGAAGTTACGTATTGTAATCGCCAAAAAAGCGAAATCTTAGCTGACATTTGGGAACATTAGGTTGAATTTCAGAGTGGCTGTGGCTTCACAAAATGGCAGGAGAAAGAAAGAATTGCACAAGGTTTAGACCTTTCAATGCGTCAGCGAGGTAGTCAAAGTCAGACAAAAAATAATTTCTTAACTTAATCGTCAGAATGTTGTTTGTATCCACAAGCACAACCACAAGATCATTAAGATATACATACATCAGGTTTGTCTGTTTGGTGAGTTTAAATATTCCTTATTCTAACTAATATTTATTGTTTTTCCACATATTTTAAACCGATAAAATTATTTCAAAATGAGAAAGCACTAAAGCTAGGGATTCGTGGTTAAAGTATCCAGTGTATCCACACGCTACACAGTTTTTTGGTAATAACTTTGTTCGAGCAGCTGTCATGAGACCATCAGTGCCATCTCCCCGCTAGTAGACATAGCAATAATTTTTAATGAAACCGTTTTTGATTCAAACACACACTCCTTTCGCCGAACTCTGTATGTCTTTCCCTTCCAAATAATTTCAAATAGAATATGTATTTACCTCAAGGCCGATCTTTATTCCAAATAGAACCAGATTTATTTCATTCAAACGTCTTTCGGCAATTAAACGCAAACGATTTATACTTTACGGAAATTATGGAAAACCATTTTTTCAGTGAAACCCTATTTCTTTTCACTTAAGAAATATTTTATTATAAATAAATTTTTTTACAATTTTTTGAGCAATTACAATACAACCCTTGTAAATGTATTAGCGGTAAAAACGCATGAATAATAAACGCAACATGGTTTATTATATTATACTCGTATAAATAACCGAAATGGCCTCCATCCAACTTTCCGACTAAATCGTTGACACATTTAGTGTCTAAATAACGCACATTTAATGTCACGTCAGTGGACACTGAGGTTTATCCAAACCTGCCAATTCACCACAGCGACGAAAACTGTGGATTCTGTCAGACTGTTTTTTTATATAGCGCCTAAACCGTTCGTACTGATTGCATTTGTTACAAAAAGAAATTGAAATTAATGCAGCATAAATTTTATTCGGTTCTAAATTAGGAAGAAAATTAACTATATATTTGAGGTGTGCCCACCCACCTTTCAACTATCTCGTTGGCACATTGATGCATCGAAACCTTTTACAATACTTCAACTTTGTAAAGCCATAACCTCTCTGGATTCCAACCTAATGTCAGTCATATATTAATGTTAAAACAATGCGTATGATATCGGCTATCATTCTATAATGAGCCTACAATCCTATAATGAGGCAACAATTCTCCGATTTTAGATTTTCTAAACTTTCTGTTGCAATTTTCGGTAGTATTCACTGTACTATATAGGTATGACTTACTCCTAATTGTTGCGATGGTCCATCCAGGTTTATCCTCAACCAAATCCCTGATAACTCAGAATCACTGATCAAAGTGACAATTCCATACCATCTATCGGTTTCATTACGAGGTTCGTAAACGAAAAGTCTTGGACAAGGTGACTCCAAATGTTGAGAACAGATAGTCTGCACTAAGAACAACAACGTGCAATAAACATACCTCACTTTGGCCATCATTTTCAATAAAATTCTATTTATTTGTTAACACTTCATATCGAGCATGAAATCACAAGCGCCATTCGCAGGCCGACCGCTAGCTGTCAAACCAAACCGAAACGAAAGAAGCGATTGAAGCCAAGACCGATTTTCGATAAAGAGAAAACCCAGTTTTAGTTCACTGTCAATGGCGATGGCCTTGCTTAAATGTTCGAGGAGCCACTAATATAATAATCATATACAATACTGTTCGTTATGCACAATTTGTAAAATACCTTATACCGTTAGTAACAATAAAATTGTTGACGTACGCTCATTCACATAGGTAGCCTGGAAGATGGTGGCTTTGTTAGATTGAAATGCGATTTTTATTATATCAAATGATTGCTATTCTGAACTTTGTTTTAAGAATTAGCATATTTGTGTGAAGGCCTTCGTGTGGTTTACATAACGTTGACATCAGGTATGCGAAAGTAGTTAGTAACCAAAACCGAAATTTTGGAATAAAATGTGATTTATAATTTTTTACAAATCATGAACAATAGTTCAAAAGTTAGGTACTCAACAGAAAATGAGCAGTGTAAAAAGGTGCTTGTTAATTTCCGACTACTAACCTAGAATGGAAATACGCGTCTCCTGAATTTATTGCAATAGTTTCTGGAAATTGTATGTTTGTATATTGGCCTTGTTTACGGATGCTTCAAATATTGCCATGGGCGCTAGTCTTAAGAAGAATGAAGACTAGAACGCAGATAAAGGTTGGGAGCCCCTTGCTTTGTTTTCAAAGAAATTGACTCCACGTCAAACTTAATGACCAGCATACTATATAACAGCTGCTTTTTGCATTTTCGTCATATGATCGAAGCTCAAAATTTCATTGTGTTCACCGACCATAAGCCACTTGCTTTTGTCTTCCATTAGATAACCACCACTTCAACTTAATCAACTTCTATTCATTGCCCAATTTACGACTAATATTTGCTGTATAAATGGTGAGGCCAATGTGGTAACTGATGCATTTTCTCGCATTGAGTCTGCAACTGCAAACACCGATGCTGCATTTGTGGAACAACTTGTCCAAGTCCAAAGTAACTCTGAAGAACTAAAATCGCTAATTCAACGTGGTATATACTACCCTGTGAATGATCTGCAAATTATTCTACGACAGTAACTTTCGCCTATATGTACTTTTAACACTGCGATTTCAAACATTTCAATCTATTCATAATGTTGGTCATCCTAGCATCAAGGCCACAGCAAAACTAACAGCTCGACGATATGTTTGGCTTAACATGCAGAAAGACTGTCGCACGTGGGCACGACCATGCATCGATTGTCAGCGCAGCAAAATCACAAAATGTCTACACACTATCTCCCACCTTTGAGGAAATTCACATCGACATCATCGGCCCTCTACCACTCGTCGAATCTTATGGTATTGTTTGACGATGATTGATCGTTTTACGAGATGGCCCAAAGTTTGCCCACTAATCAGCATCCACGCTGAAGAAGTCGCGGAAGGTTCGTGCTGAATCTCACGATTTGGTACACTACGAATTATAATTGATCAAGGTCGTCAATTCGAATTCAACCTATTTTCAAAGTTGATGAAAGTCTTAGGCATACATAGAATAAGAACCACAAGTTACTATCCATGTGTACTTTATTTCTTCTACCAAAAATGTAGCAAGTAGTAAAAACTAATGACAATGACAGAATTGCAATATTAAAATATATAGTTGCTAAGAGGAACAATATCAGCAAACTTGATGCAGTCGCACTTTTCGTCGTGGTTTCGGAAGATTAATATGATCCGCCACAGTACTCCCCCTCTTGGAGAGTTGAGGACTAGATCGGCTTAAGGTGAAATCAGTGGATGGCATTAACACATGACAAGCCTTGATACGATCTATGGAAACTTTAACTGGTCGATTCTTAATTTCCAGTGTCATAGTTTTCTCGTCTCTGTCCATAATTTTGTACGGTCCATTGTACGGTGGAGTTAATATGATCCGCCACAGTACTCCCCCTCTTGGAGAGTTGAGGACTAGATCGGCTTAAGGTGAAATCAGTGGATGGCATTAACACATGACAAGCCTTGATACGATCTATAGAAACTTTAACTGGTCGATTCTTAATTTCCAGTGTCATAGTATTCTCGTCTCTGTCCATAATTTTGTACGGTCCATTGTACGGTGGAGTTAATATGATCCGCCACAGTACTCCCCCTCTTGGAGAGTTGAGGACTAGATCGGCTTAAGGTGAAATCAGTGGATGGCATTAACACATGACAAGCCTTGATACGATCTACGGAAACTTTAACTGGTCGATTCTTAATTTCCAGTGTCATAGTTTTCTCGTCTCTGTCCATAATTTTGTACGGTCCATTGTACGGTGGAGTTAATATGATCCGCCACAGTACTCCCCCTCTTGGAGAGTTGAGGACTAGATCGGCTTAAGGTGAAATCAGTGGATGGCATTAACACATGACAAGCCTTGATACGATCTACGGAAACTTTAACTGGTCGATTCTTAATTTCCAGTGTCATAGTTTTCTCGTCTCTGTCCATAATTTTGTACGGTCCATTGTACGGTGGAGTTAATATGATCCGCCACAGTACTCCCCCTCTTGGAGAGTTGAGGACTAGATCGGCTTAAGGTGAAATCAGTGGATGGCATTAACACATGACAAGCCTTGATACGATCTACGGAAACTTTAACTGGTCGATTCTTAATTTCCAGTGTCATAGTTTTCTCGTCTCTGTCCATAATTTTGTACGGTCCATTGTACGGTGGAGTTAATATGATCCGCCACAGTACTCCCCCTCTTGGAGAGTTGAGGACTATATCGACTTAAGGTGAAATCAGTGGATGGCATTAACACATGACAAGCCTTGATACGATCTATGGAAACTTTAACTGGTCGATTCTTAATTTCCAGTGTCATAGTTTTCTCGTCTCTGTCCATAATTTTGTACGGTTCATTGTACGGTGGAGTTAGAGGGCTACGCACGGAATCAGTGCATATGAAAGCATGAGTGCAGTCTTGTAATGCTTTTTCAGTAAAAATTTTGTTTTTCCTTGGATATCTGCATTGAGTAGGTTTAATGTTGTCCATAATTCTTCTTAGTTGTTGACTAAATTCGCTTTTCGATGTTTCTTCGTTCCTTGCTTTACCATAGAATTCACCTGGTATCTGCAACGTTTGTCCGAAAATTAGTTCTGCTGGTGCTGTACAACTATCTTCTTGAAAAGCTGTTCTTAATCCCAGTAGCACTAATGGTAACGCAAAAGTCCAATTGTAATTGTAGGAATGCTGGAGAATGCCGAGGCGTAGTAAAAGAGTAGTTCAAAGGTAATCATGTATTTACTTCAAGAGCCAGTACAATACTGCGTATCAATCTACATGTGTGCTTAAAACTGAAAAGACATACTTATATAAAAACTAAAACCCGCTCTTCGTTCTTCATTCGCCCCTCGACGTATGCAGCTACGTATACATATAGATATTGTAACACCCCCTTCACTTAAACAAATTCTGAATGACTTAAAAATTAAAAATAAATTCTGTACTACATCTTAAAAATAGTTAAGCTTTTCGACTGGCTTCCTAATTCGTTCGGACCTTCTAACAATTATCGGTGAATGAGTGCTGTTACTTTGTAATTTTTCAATATTATTATTATTTTTAGTGCTAACACAATCAGCTTTTACAGTCAACGGATCAGTTTCTGTGTTTTGAGGTCTAGGAGGAGGAATAAGAATATCTTGAGAATATCTATCCTTTGGAATGCTTTCACCCACAGTCCTTATCTGATCGATATGTCTTTTAATAATTTTTCCATTATCTAACTCAATTAAATAATGCAATAAACCTATTACTTTTTTCACTTTACCAAACAACCATTTCTCACCACTATAATTTCTAGCTGAAACCTTCATACCTACATATAGTGTCCTAATGCCCTTATCAATTTTTATAGTTTTACTATCTGCATTTATTTTTGTGTCGGGTCTGATTCTATCCAATTTTGTATTTATTTCACGCCCAAATATTGCCATGGCAGGAGATATACCTGTTGTAACGTGTGGCATTTTTCTATATTGCATTAGAAGTAAATTTACCTTCTGAGTAATACTCATATGTTTATTTTCATAAAGCATAGTACGTAAACCCTTTTTTAAAATTTGTACATAGCGCTCTGCTTGTCCGTTTGTAGCCGGATGATATGGCGCTGTGAATTTTGGTATAATACCATATGATTTTAAAAAGTTTTGAAATTCTTGGGATTTGAATTGTGTTCCGCAATCGGTAACAAAATAATTTGGTACTCCGAACCTAGAAAATATTGACAAACAATTTTCAATAGTCGCCTTTGCGGTAATATTTTTCATTACGTATATTTCAGGCCATTTAGAATATGAATCAACTACAATCATAAAGTAATGCCCTTGAAATGGTCCGGGAAAATCGCAATGTACTCTGTCAAAAGGTTCCGTTGACGGAATCCATGGATGATGTATTTTTGGTGGATCATTTTTAGTTTTACAACAACTATAACAGTTTAATGTTACGTCGCAAATATCTTTATCAATCCCTGGCCACCAACAATAGCTTCGTGCTAACATTTTCATCTTTGTGGCGCCGAAATGTCCTACATGTAATTCATCTAAAATACTTTTCCTAAGTGTCTGAGGAATATACACTCTCAAACCGCGCATTATGCATTCGCTTTGAAGTGAAAACTCACTCTGATCAATATTAAATCTATACTGAGGTAATACCACTCTCCCAAATCTCAAACCATCCAACAATTTGGTAACATCAGAATCCTTTTTTGTATGTTCCTCTAAATCTTTGACTGATATTGGCAAAACATTTATCTGGTTTAAATTAAATACTTCAGCTTGTTCTAATTTATTATTGGCATCAGTGATTTGAGATTGGGGCAATAACCTTGACATCGCATCAGCATTAGAATGAATCTTGGTATTTTTGTACTTAATATCGTAATTAAAAGCCTGCAAATAAATCGCATAATGTTGCATTCTAGCAGCTGAAAATATAGGTAAATTTTTATGAGGGTTGAATATCTGAACTAAAGCGTTACAGTCTGTAATCAATGTAAATCTGGTACCATACAAGTATTGATAGAATTTTTTAACTCCGAAGATTATTGCGTAAGCCTCTCTGTCTACTTGTGAATATCTTTTTTGCGTATCTGATAACGTCTGTGAGGCAAACTGTATCGGATGTTCACTCCCGTCCGGAAATACATGCGAAAGCACTGCTCCTACTCCTACTGAGCTACTATCCGTGGCTAGTGATAATGGAAGTTTAGGATTGTAGTGCGTTAAAACATTATCAGAACTCATCTCCTTTTTTATATTTAAAAATGCATGTTCGCAGCTTTTATCCCAATTCCATTTGACATCCTTATGCAACAACTTATTTAAAGGATAAGTAAGTGAACTCAGGTTTTTAAAAAATCTACCGTAGTAGTTTACTAAACCTAAAAATATACGTATTTCATCTCGGTTAGAGGATCGTGGAATATTTTGAATTGCCTCTATCTTTTTAGGTGATTTTTGTATTCCCTTTCTAGTGATGATGTATCCACAATATTCTATTCGTTCAGCAAGAAAAGTACATTTTTCGAAATTGACTCTCACATTGTAGTTATGAAATCTTTCCAATACCTGATCCAATCTTTCAAGATGCACTCTATCGTTAGGTGCTGTGATTCTTACGTCATCAAAAAATACCGCAATGCCCTCAATACCTTGTAGTATCGTTTCTATTGTCTTTTGCCAGATAGCTGGCGCAGAAGCAACTCCATACATTAAGCGTGTAGGTCTTAACAAGCCTTTAATGGTATTTAAAGTGAGTAATTCTCTATCTTTTGGGTGTAATTCTAAATGTAAATATGCCTGCGTTATATCTAATTTTGAGAATTTTTCTCCCCCAGCCATATTTGCAAATAACTGGTCTATGCTAGGGAGTGGGTACTCATCGACAACCAACCTAGGGTTCAGTGTAGGTTTATAATCCCCACAAATGCGAATTTTACTATTAGATTTAACTACTGGAACAATAGCACTAGCCCATTCGCTTGCATTAACTGGCTCCAAAATGCCTTGTTGAATCAACGAATCTAATTCCTCCTTTACTCGATCATGTATAGCAAATGGTATAGGCCTATTTTTAGCAAATACTGGTGTAGTATTTTCTTTTAACTGTAACCGCCCCTGTATACCTTTTATCTTTCCCACTTGATTTTGAAATAAGGGTTTGTACTTTGCAAGAAGTTTATGTAAACTGGAGTTTCCGTATGCTCTTTCTGAAATGTCAACTGTATTTATTTCAAATATTTTGGCAACATTTAATTTTAATGCGCGGATCCATTCTCTTCCAAATAGAGGACTATTATTTGAATTTATAATATATAATTTTAATTTGTGGCTGGTATGTTGGTAAGTTACTTTAACTATTGCACAACCTACAACTTTTAAAGGATTATTCCCGTATCCAATTAATTTAATAGCACTTTGAAGTATCGTCAGATTCGGAAAAAATAGGTGAAAGTCATTCTTACTCATTACTGTGACTGCTGCTCCGCTATCAAATTCAAATTTGATTCTTTTTCCTTCAACCTCGATTGTGCAGAAAAACTTCCTTCGTAGTACTGATCCTTTGTCTGTAGAAAACTGGTACAATTGCGCCACGTCATCGTAAATGTCGCTAGAGTCGCCCCTTACATCAAAATCTGAAACTACATTACATTGATTAGCTCTATTTTTCTTTTTGAAACAAACTTTTTGTACATGACCTTTTAATTTACAAAAGTTACAGAAGGAATTTTTGTGGTTACATGCGTTGGCTAGATGTCTCGAGTCCCCGCAACGAAAACATTTTCGACTCTGGCAGATGTTGTTCGCAGTGGTCTTATTCTTTGTACTTGAAGACGCCATGTTTTCTTTTCTTGGTCTTGTTTTTCCTTTCCATCCGACCACGTGGACCTCCGTAGATGTAGTACTGGACATGACGGTCATTTGTAATTCTGTGGCTTCGAAAGCTTTTGCTATTTCACGTACTTCGTCCAACTTTATGTCGCCTTTTTCCAGAAACTTCCTTCGAAGTGTAGATGATAAACATTTTTCAATAACTTGATCACGTATCTGATCATCTAGATCAGTGTAATTGCAATTTTTCCCTTGCTCCTTCAATTTCGTAATAAATTGCTCTATTGTTTCACCTGGTAACTGTTTGAAACTGCGTAGTATATATCGTTCATAGACCGTATTCGATTTGGGAGCGAAGTAATCATCGAGAGCCTTCATTGTAGTCTTATATTTTTCGGTGACTGTATCATCTTCTGAAGCAGGAAGCGTAAAAAATATATCTTGTACCTCTTGTCCAGCGCAATGTAGAAGTAAGTTTTTTAATCTTGTATCATCTGTAATGCCTTTTGCGCTGACGAAAATTTCAAAGCTCCTCTTCCATTTTTTCCACTTTAATCCAAGTGATGCACCATCCTCCCTGCAGTTGAACGGTGGAACCGACAAACTATCCATTTTTCTTTGTTTATCCTCGTCGCCACTGTTGTAATTGTAGGAATGCTGGAGAATGCCGAGGCGTAGTAAAAGAGTAGTTCAATGGTAATCATGTATTTACTTCAAGAGCCAGTACAATACTGCGTATCAATCTACATGTGTGCTTAAAACTGAAAAGGATTGTAACTATTTTTAAGATGTAGTACAGAATTTATTTTTAATTTTTAAGTCATTCAGAATTTGTTTAAGTGAAGGGGGTGTTACAATATCTATATGTATATGTAGCTGCATACGTCGAGGGGCGAATGAAGAACGAAGAGCGGGTTTTAGTTTTTATATAAGTATGTCTTTTCAGTTTTAAGCACACATGTAGATTGATACGCAGTATTGTACTGGCTCTTGAAGTAAATACATGATTACCATTGAACTACTCTTTTACTACGCCTCGGCATTCTCCAGCATTCCTACAATTACAACAAACCTTGATTTATAAGAACTGCTGTGAGAGCAGTTTTAAGTGTACGGTGCATCCGCTCTACCATACCATTGCTCTGTGGGTGGTACGCAGTAGTACGATTGCGTTTGAAGCCTAGTAGCTTTCCCATTTCGCGGAACAGATCGGATTCAAACTGGCGTCCTTGGTCTGTAACTACTTCTGTGGGTACGCCATATCTTGCAATCCAGTTTGCCAGAAATGTTTTAGCTACTGTTTCTGCGGTGATGTTCTTGATTGGAATGGCTTCGATCCACATCGAGTACCGGTCGATAAATGTCAATAGGTATCGATTCTCCTCTGAAGGAGGAAGAGGACCAACTATATCCATGTGAACTGTGCGAAATCTTGCTGTTGGTAGCTGAAACTGTTGCAATTTGGAATGATTATGTTTATGGATCTTAGATTTTTGGCAGATGATGCAACTCCTTGCCCAGTCGCGAACATCTTTTCTTATCGAAGGCCAAACGTATTTCGAGGTAAGTAATTTTGTTGTTCTTCGAATAGCAGGATCAGCTGGACCATGAATTTGCAAGAAAATTTCACGTCGCATCTTTTTCGGAACAAAAGCCCTATTCTTATCACATAACACTTGGTCTTCAGATCCAATAATTGGAATTGGTTTTAGTGTTAGTGAGATTGGTTGACCTGCTAATATTCTTTGAAGTTCTTCGTCCTGTCTTTGTTCTGCGGCCATCTGCTCAAAGAAATGTGGATTTGTCAGTGTTAAGGAAGTTACTAACGAATTTCTGGATAGAGCATCTGCGACTTCATTTTCGTCTCCGGGTATATACTGAATATCAGTGGTGAATTGGCTGATATAGCTTAATTGTCGTGTTTGTCGAGGTGACGTTCTCTCAGATGTTTGAAGAAATGCTGTGGTGAGTGGTTTATGATCGGTAAAAACAGTGAAGCATCTACCTTCCAACCATGGTCGAAAATATTTGATTGAAGTGTAGATTGCTAACAACTCACGATCGTATGTTGAGTACTTCTTTTGTGGATCTGAAAACATCCGCGAGAAAAATGCTAAAGGAGCAAGTTTGCCATCTTGTTGTTGTTGAAGAACGGCTCCAACAGCAACCTGAGATGCGTCTACAGTAAGACATGGAGAATTTGGTTGTGGATGTACCAGAAGTGTTGCATGACTTAGTTCTTCTTTAAGCTTCTGAAAGGCATTGATAGCTTCTGTTGTCCATTCTACGTTTCTGTTGTCTCGTTTCTTATTGTCAGGTATCAGCTGAAACAGTATATTTTGCGTGGCTGCTGTATTAGGTAGACACCTTCTGTAGAAGTTAATGATGCCGAGAAACTGCCTTAATTCTCGTAGTAACGTTGACTGTGGAAACTCCAGAATTGCGCGAATCGTTCCAGTTTGCGATCGAATGCCATGCGATGATACATTATAGCCAATGAAATCCATTTCTTTATTACCAAATGAAGATTTTTGAATGTTCACCTGCAAACCATATTTGCTTAGTAGTTCGAAAATAGTGTTGAGGTGATTTCTATGTTCTTCTTCATTTTCCGATGCAATAAGGACGTCGTCTAAATACGAAAATGAGAAAGGAACGTCGCGTAATATTTGGTGCATAAATCTTTGGAATGTTTGAGCGGCATTTCTCAAACCAAAAGGCATTTTTAGAAATTCGAATAAACCAAAATGTGTGATTACAGCTGTTTTCATAATGTCTTCTTCCGCAACAGGAATATGGTAGTAGGCTTTTACCAAATCTAGCTTACTAAAAATTTTCTTGTTGTGAAGATCGGAATTGAAATCTACTATGTTAGGAATAGGATAACGGTCAGGTACTTTACTCGATTTAAAGCTCTGTAGTCGCCACAAGGACGCCAACTTCCATCCTTCTTCTTTACCAGATGAAGAGGTGACGACCAAGGACTTTTTGAAGATCTGCAAACTCCTTCATTGCACATTTCCTGGAAAGCGAGTTTTGCAAATCACTATAATCAGAATGGTTTTGAATGATGCATAAGCCTTCTTTTATGGGAATACGTCGTATCTTTCCACGCGATGTAAGTCCTGTTGTTGAATCAATGAGTTGTCTTGCGGCGAGGTCAAGCAATAAATTAAATTTTTGAAGAAAATCAGCTCCAATGATTGGCATCGTTACATCAGCGATGATAAATGGCCATGCCATCGAACGACGTAGACCAAAATTTACGTCAATTAAACTTGTACCAAAAGTTCGAATCAGAGTCCCTGAAGCTGTGTATAGAGGTGGCCCATTTATCACTTTGCTGCGTGTGATCGATCCTACGGGAATTACTGAAAAGGCAGCACCAGTGTCAATAAGGTACTGTACGCAAGTACGCTGATCCCGTATGAATAGGCATGGTTGACGGTTGACCTTGCATCCATCACTTACCGTCTTTAATGATGATGCTGCTGGTTTTCCGAACCGGCAGGCGAACAAGGAGGAATGCACTTCTTGGCATCGTTTCCAAATTTTCAATGGTACCAGCATTTGCGTGTAGGCGTATTGGATCAAGATCTTCGTTTTCGCGTATCTTCTCGACTTGAAGAAGAAAGCCTGGCTACTGTTGCGGTTAACTTTTCCAGCTGCTCTCTGATTATTGATAGTTCGCTAAATTCTGGCCTAGGATTAACGTTTTCTGTCACTACGTTAATTTGAGCTGAAGTGACTTCCATGACCTCCTTGCCGATAAAACCATTTGCACACTGGTTGGCAAACATTGTAGCCACAATGTATTCAACGCAGTGTCAGCAACGGATTTTCCCGCTAATTCTTGCATTTTCCGTAGGAGTTGTGATGGTTTTCGATCTCCTAAATGTACTTCGGTTAACAATCTTCTCAGACGAGAGTCGTTGCTTTCGGAAAGCCGATCGATGAGAGCTGTTTTGATTGTTAGATATTTGTCGGTTTCAGGTGGGTTGGATAATATGTCACTCACATGATCTAGGATATCCAAATCTATGCTTGAAACTATGTAGTTGAATTTGGTGGCATCGGAGCTTACACCACTAAGAGCAAAACTACATCCAACTTGGACAAACCATAACTCTGCTCTATCCTTCCAAAAAGGAGGTAGCTTTACAGCAACACGGGCACCTTTTTCTTGACCCGCAGATGATGTGGCCATATTGAGAAAAGTTATGTCGCTGATGTCGGGTGTTCTACTTGAGTCGGGGGTCACCAATTGTAGAAGACCAGGTATAACAATATGTACTTTATTTCTTCTACCAAAAATGTAGCAAGTAGTAAAAACTAATGACCATGACAGAATTACAATATTAAAATATATAGTTGCTAAGAGGAACAATATCAGCAAACTTGATGCAGTCGCACTTTCCGTCGTTGTTTCGGAAGATTAATAGGATCCGCCACAGATTCATTGAAAGATTTCATCGAAACTTCAAGGCCGTTCTAATGTGCCATTCTAGGTCAAATTGGTTATAAGCTTTGGCACTTGTAATGTTTGGTTTACGAACTGCCAACAGAGTCCACCAATATGCACCTCTACGCCTAACAGGGGAAATTTTAATGGCACAAAAGTAAAAAATAAGCAAACATCCATAAAATTAATTTATTACTGCGTATAAAAATATAAATATTACTTATTCCCACTAGCCTCTACTATTCCTATAGCGCCATAGCTGCTTTGATAAAGTCTATATAGTGAGCAACATCTGTAAACACAACGTAATGTTTCGGATCACACTTGAACTCATTCTGTAGTGCTACGCTCAATGAGACTAATCCACGAAGTTGGTAAACTCTTCTATTCGGATTTCCGGTATTTTTCGGTAAAATTAATCCACCTCCCGAGTCGCCATTGCACACAGTTGAACCTACATCAGACAAAATGTTTTATACATTTGAACAACTTGAGTAAAGCTAGCTTCAGCAGTATATAGTAACGACATTTGAGAGTTATTGAATTCTCTGACATACTCACCATTGGTAAAGCCCGCACAAAATGTTTCCTTCGTTGTGTATTTGCCATAGAACTCGGGAAAAGAGTATAAACAAGTGTCCTTTGCTACAATCGGCATATTTAACTTAATAAGCTCTTCGGTCAGTTTTCCATGTTCATTGTAACCCCAACCAACAACCGTACCTACAAAGTTTTACAATATTATTGTGATTAATTGCTCTGCTAATAATATAGATTAAATTTAAAATTTCAAGGTAGAGTTTAGCTGGTTCTTGTACTGAAGGCATCAATTCTTCCAAAAGTTAGGTTAATTTTTCACAATGGGAACACAATGTTGACTAACCTTGTTGTCCAACCAGTGCATTAATGTCATTATTGCCTTCCCATAGACAAACAGGCCTCACATAATCTGTAAAGTCAGCAGCACTTGCCAACTTGAGAACGGCAATATCATTTTGATACACTCGCCCACTGTAGTTTGGATGTCTAATTATTTTCACTACCTGGTGGTTTTGAACTCCTGGGCTGCTCCATTTCTTTAGATAGTATTTCCCTAAACAAACAAAATAAACTTAGTATGTACTAGATGTTCAAAACTTTCCAGCGACACGATGAATACTGAAGTCACACTAAGATATATTTCAAAATTGCTTCTATACGAAGATATTCCTACCTAAGTAAACCAATAAATTTTCAGGATTGAGGACTTGCTGGGATCTGTAACCTGTGACGCAATGGGCTGCCGTAACCACGTGACTCCTGGATATAAGAGAACCACCGCATACGTAATGGAGACCAACCCCTCTTGAGTGGTATAGTGCGGCATGCCAGGGAAACTGGCCGATCTGTGTTTTTTCGCCGTACAAAATCAGTGGTTGTGCTTCTACCTGAAAGTGAAAACAATTGCAGTATGTTAATAGCAGTCCAGTTGATAATTGATGAATTTTAAACAAGAAAGTCGAATGAATAGGTATCGTTTTCAACTATACAAAAATAGGGCAAAAACATGAAGATGATAATTTTAATTTTTTTTTTTTTTTTTTTTTAAATTTATTGTACATATAATAACCAGCGGGTTTGATATTTCTGATCATTTTTATCAAAAAGTTTGTACCGAAATCAGTTCAAAGTAAAAAATTTATACCATGGACAGAATTATACAGGGCATTCCACGCAACTGCTCCATTAGAATTTTTTGAGTTTTGGTACTCACGTCTTCTACCTACAAACATATGTCGACTTTGTAATCGACGGAAAACAAATTTGACATTACAGTGGAAATACGGGTTTTGGGGTCCCCTGAATCCATTGCAATGATTTCTGGAAAATGTATGTGTGTGTGCGTGTGTCTGTGAACACGATAGCGCTGGCTCGGGCTGAAATTTTGTATACTTATTTAGAATTACCAGGGGACGAACTGGATTGTTTTTGGTGACAATCTGACAACTGGAAGTGGTAAATGATATATGCGTTTTCTTTGGAATTCATCCGATTTTGAGCAAACTGATACCAGTGACCTTCCAGTTACTCTATGTATACAAATTTGTAGACCAGTGGGATGAACGGTTTAAGCGCGTTTATAGAAGCAGCTTGACAGAATCCACAACCTTCGTCGCTGTATTGAAAATTGTCAGACTTTGACAAACTGACATGACATGACATTAAATGTCATTATGTCATAGAAACTGACGTTAGGTTAATAAATTTCAAATATTCGCGTTGGTTATATCTCCATGACACTTGATAAAACTAACAGTATTCATTTTTATATATCTGATGAGTAACTGTACCAGTTTTTAACTTTCCAGATTCGTTGTGGTTCTACCGTTCGGTTGTGGTTTTAAGGGATATAGTGATAATTGTCAGAAAAGATTAAAAATTAAAATAACTCAAAAACGAATACCAGGTACCAACAATCCTAATAAGGGTCAACATATTTTTGTGTAGAAAATTAGAATATGTAATAAAAATATCCCACTCCGTTTAAAATAACAACGTTACTAATTAACTACAATGTTCTAATTAACCAGTTGCGTAGATTACCCTGTAGACACTAAACAGGTATTCTTATTCGACTGTTTAGATACTTTTAGTCGATATGTTTCCAAGGAATTACATTTATTTAGTTACATTTTGAAATATGTACTTTTTACGATTCAACTATATATTTATACGGATTTTCATCCGTACCGTTTTTATCCGCTATCGTGTTCACAGACATACATATGCACATACATTTTTCAGAAATCGTCGATTACAATACGTTCCTTCTAGGGTAGTAGCATAGTGTAACTATTTTTACATGGTGGGCCAAGAACTCCCCACTTTTCCGGCAATTCGCAGAGGAAAGGGAAGTGTTGCCAACATACTCTGTAAGGAACAAACATAGGACAGTAATATTTTGCCCTTCAGTTGCATGCGTGCGTGCGAATGTGAGATTGTGATTCCTATTTAAAAAATTAAACCATAATCTTGTCTTTCAACTATTCCAAATACTCTACATTGAATAACTTTGTTCAAACCGCAATGCTACTCGAAGCTACATAGGTGACACGATTACAGTATTCTATAATAACTGTAATAATTTGTATTCTTTAAATTTTTCTTTCTGTACTACTATGGTCAATGCGTCTTACAAAACGAGTGCTACATTTATCGTTTATAAATTTAGTAAATGTGACAACTATATTGGTTAGTGGATTCCATTGTTACCAAAGTCAGAAGTAAACACTGAGAACTGAGTCTACTGTGGAACCAAAGTAGAAAAATTCGAAATTCTTATTGCGAAAATTTCAAATGGTAAATATTGTTCTAATTGTAAAGCACCGACCTTCGATTACTATATATTAATAATGTTCTGGTGATATTTCCAATACTTGACAAAACTTTCTGGTGTTTTTCCAACAATTGGCAAAATTGGGCTTTCTTAAACAAGGTAGATAGAGACGGACTGAGGTTTTTAGAAAGAGATCGTTGCGTTCTTTGCCCACCATGTAAAAATAGTTACACTATGGGTACTAGTTGGAAAGTAAAAGCTCAATCATCATTTGATTCAACATTATGGTTTGGTTAGTGTATTTAGAATTGTCAGTAATAACACACAACAATTAAGCACAATTTGTTATTAGCGTCCATAAATGTAAGTGAAATACGCATGTAGCAACATCCAGTTCTTCAACTTTCCTGACAAAAGTCCAGTGTGTTAAAGAACAACATTGGTATGAAATTATTGGTATAGAACCATAGATATATTTGCCTACTTTGTTAATCACCGACAATAAAGGTCATAAACTTTGGACATCAGTAACATAGACAGCACAAAAGACAAACATTAGTTACAACAAAAGAAACAAAAATTTTGAAGACGATACCTAGTTAATTAATATTTTTTTAAATAAATAATAATATAATGTTGCAAATTACCTTTTGTGGACGCTGTTGTTGCGGCTGACCACGTCGATCAGACAATGAATTTATTATTGTGTTCAGATACTGATAAAAATTGCCGTACTCATTTTGGTTGACTTGCGGTTGCTGACTCTGATTATCGTAGTAGTAATAGACTTGCCTTTTAAAACGGGTCTATATTCGAATAAAAAAGAAAATATTCCATCAGACAATACCAAACCTGAAGGTTAATATTATATTTTAACAATAAACGATGTTTTCTATCTTGAAAGGAATGCGAGAATATAATTCCTTTCAGTACTCAGAAAAACTAATACAAAAGGTAGAAATAAAAGTATAAAAGTGTAGCTACTAATAATGAAAATACTTACGGCTATTGTACCACATTCCGTATTGTCTACTTCTAAAAACTCTGGTCTGAAATTAAAATCGTTAGGGAAGAAGTCATCGTCTGCATCAGAACCCTGGCCGCTGTAAAAATAAAAGAAATCAATCAGATTCAATCTAAATTTAATGCGAAAATGTCTGAATTTCAACGTGTTCATAAAACAAATATAATGTAGATATAAAAAATGTCCATTTACAAACATCTACAGAAATTAAGAATATAATCAGCAAAACTGTCCCTTTGCTATATAAAACCGAGCAAAATAACTAAAATATGCATTCTTAGTGATAATTTATCAGCCGTACAAAAAATACAAAACTCAAAAAGTTTGCAAAAGTATTGCAAACACAGAGACAAATAGTTGTTTGTCATACCTACCCAATAGTTGGTCTTAATCCGCCATTTCCAAACCCACCTTGTCCTTGAAAGCCCCCTCCTTGTCCTTGGAAACCCCCACCTTGTCCTTGTCCTCCGGATGGTCTTTGGCCCCCTGCTGGGGGACGAGGTGCAGGGGCAAATCCACCTGGCCTTGAAGTTGTAGACAAGATGCTGCTGGTGATCAGCTGACCGGACGTAGTGGGAGGTTCTGTGGTGACTCCATTTTCAGGGCAAACGGTTTTTGCATTCAGACGAATTGAAGCTAGCTGAGGAACTGGGCCGCTTGGGTCGTATTTGATGTAGAACCTTAGCGGATACGGCGTATTCACGGAGAGCTTATGGTTCCTATTCTTAACTAGGTATGACTGGTGGTCTTCTGTTACCACTTCACCGAACCAATTCTGTCAAAGAAAAGGAAGATATGAGGAAATCTTCTAATTTTATTGCAACTAAAGATAGATGTGAGCAAGATTATCTTAGGGAATATCAGACCAACTTCAACAGACAAAGATATTGAAAAAGTTGTCCAGAATTGAATTATTTGTGTTAACGAAAAATTTACATTCCTACTTTCCGACTAGTTCGCCTTGAAAGAACGTCTTATAATCGACAAAAACGCGAAGTTTTAAGCGGAATTTGCGTTTTGATGCCTCCTTGATACATCGAAATGATTTTGTAAATATTAGGTTTTAATTGAAAGTGGTTGAAGCTTCATAAAAATGAAAAATTGGAGAAAGTTTAGATGTTTCAATGCATCAACGAGGTAGTCGTAAAGTTGGCGGTCATTTCAGATGTTTTATAGGGCAGACAAACAATAATAAGAAATCTCTTTACTAATTTTTAAACTTACTAAACCGTCAGAATGTTGTTTGTATCCAATCACAACCACAAGATCATTAAGAAATACATCAGGTTTATCTACTTGGTAATTTTAAATATTTGTTATTGTTATTATTCCAATACTCTTTCATGATTTCTTGTGGTTTGTTTTTTAATTAATATTTTTTTTCACATGTATGAAACTGATAAACATATTTAAAAATGAGAAAACACTATAGCTAGGTATTCGTTGGTAAACACTAGACAGGTTTTGCTGACGGCGAACTTCTAAATTTACTTTTCATCTTCCAGAACTCATGTATTTTTTATCGATCAGTTTTCAAAATGTGTAGTTTTTTGGATTGGTTATTTGGATAAAAGATATTTTACAACTTATTGTACACACAGAACGTCCTATATTATTTGATATACATACATATTATTACACTATGTGCAGTTTAGTGGAAGTTAGGGATCTTGAGTAAACCACAACTACAATTTGACATTTTAGTCAATATTATATTATTGTTTTTGCCACTGACATGGTAGAGTCCGTTCAAACTAAGAAGGTCACCCTGAAGTTGCAGCGGATTAGGATGCACAGAGACTAATTTATCATTCAAGGGCGTAGAGTGTTTGGGAGCTTGGAACGCATACATAAAATGTGTCGTGAGTTCGAAACCAAATATTGCGAAATTCTACGTTCATAGTCGTTAATAGTCGAAAACAAAATCATTGAAACATTATTTGAAGCTAATGCTAATAAACAATAATGAAATAAATGGAATCTGCAATATCTGCATGTGTGACTATCTTCTCGATGGTGTTGAGGTTATGTCACATTGTGTCATGTTGTATGTTGTTTACATGAGACGGTCGAATTATATGCAAAACAGTTCTGATAAAGTTTCAACAAGTTTAGAACAGGTGTGTAAAGTTAGGTATATACACAGCCATGAAGAAAGAGGATAAAAGTACAATTCATAGTGAGAAAGCGAGGTAAGAAAATTTCACAATATTCATTTTTCTTACATTAATTTTGTATTCTATATATTTTAGGAAATAGCGAATTTATTAATTGCCATGGTGAACACTTATGGAGAACATGGGCAATTGTGTACGCCCAAACTAGGGAATTCATATATAACATGGACATTATTTAGGTGTTGACGAATGATTGCAACTCCTCCGTCATCGATTTATCCAACTTTTGGTTTAGTCGCATGACAACTTCTGCCGGGGGGCTTACACAAGGATCCAAGAACAGATGTTTCCGCTACATCAACTACTTTCTTTGCTTTGTTGCAGATGCAATAATAGGTCAAAATTTAACCCCTTTGTATATCATTTCAGTATTTTATTTTGCTTTTTTAGTTAATTAGTATCTGTATATGGAATTATTTAATAACAACTTTGTAAGTTGTACTTTTATGTTATTGACATAAATATTATTACAAAGCCTGTTATCACTTTATTTTATAAGAAGTAAATGTATACATTGCCACATTCTTGTATTATTTTATTACATTTTAACTACTGATGGGCATAATGAAATGATTTCAAGAATCGAGTTAGTGGTATTCGAACGAATGTTCTGAAAATATTTTGTAAACGTTCTCGTTTATTTACCGATTCTCAAAATCGATTAGAAATCAAAAAATCTACAAAATATCACAAATATCACTCTTTACAATGGGTACCTGATATCTTGAATTAATAAGAAATATGCATTTGACTCATATTTTTTATCAAAGCTCTTTCTAATATTGGATAGAGGTTTGAAGCGATTGTAATAGTCGATGCAAAGATTTTTTTATGAAACTTGTATGCAACATCGAGAATAGATTATTTTAAGAATCTAATTATCTCCTTTATTATTTCAGGAATCGATTCTTTCATGATAATGCCCTCATCAGTAATCTGAACATTCTTTACTTAATATGCATTTTAAAGTTAGATAAAAATCTTCGTTGATTGAAGACATTAAATTTAATGATCAATCTTCAATTGTGTTTTCACGAATCATACTTAACACGTACAGGAATTTCTAATTAAAGCTCCTGGAATGTATATTTCATAAATATTGAGACGACTGTTCTTAAAAATTTTAGGTTAGAAAATCTAACCTCAAACATGATTACAAAATTCACTTGAACTGTAATTTATTGTCACTAGTAACACTGGGACATTTATATTTTACAGTTTCCAATAGGTCATCATTCCCCTGTATACAAGAAAACATGACGTTTGTTGCTTTTCCGTTTTTAAACCCCTTAGGAACGAGCCGCCTCATTTTAGGACGAATCAAGGGCAACAGCTGATTTCTCGCGCATATTTTATTGTCGTTGTTGTGGTATTGAGTGCTCTTCTAAGTTTGAACGGACTCTATGTCATTGTGTTATTCTATGACTGAGGTTAGGTTGGGGTCCAGAGTTGCTGTGGCTTCACGAAATTGAATAATAGTAAAAGTTTTAGACATTTGTGTCAACATTTAGTAGGAAAGCTGGGTGGGGGCACCCCGGATGTTGATTTTTGTTTTGTTTTTAGATTGAACTAACTGCATAGGTCTTGTTATTTTTAGCGAAAATCATTTCTCTAATGCCCGTTTGCACCGTATTTATTAAGAACGACTTAAATTTAAGAACAGCTTATCTTTATGCCTAACTTAAGTCAGGCATCATTTGAACCGTTCGCATGTCAGCCTTTCCTAACTTAAGCATTACTTAAGGGTTTCTGACGTTGGCAACACTGTAAAGTTCTAGTTATATTTGGAAATACTTGGTTCTAAAATCAACAGTATTGCGTCAATTGTCAAAACTTTCAATAGGTTAATGTAGCGGCAAATTTGAATTACTTTCATAACTACAAAAATTACGGCACAAAAAAAGAATTTATGATCAAAATGAAACCATTATTTCTAATACACAATAAAACTGTAATTTTACTTACAAACTCCTAAAATCGCTTGATAACATGATAAATTGACACATATAGGTACTGTCTTAACACTTCTTAAAACGACATTTCATGTGCAATGTGTGTCTATACCACAATCAACCAATCACAACTAAGCTTATATTTACGCTACCTTTAAGCCGTCGATTTTCTAGGCTTAAGTTAGGTCGTTCTTAACTGTAGTTAGGTAATGGATATGTGGCGGTGCAAACAAAATCGATGACATAAGTACGATCTCATACTTAAGCCTTTCTTAACACAAACGGTGCAAACACACATACTTTGATTGAGAGTGGTAGAAGGTGTATCAAATGTACATATTTTTTCGAATTTGGTTTAAGAAAAATCATTTTTTTCACACTGACATCATTTGGTAATTTTGGATTCCTGAGACCCCAAAACGTGGTTTTGGATGATTACAGTATCTCCTTTATAAATGTATTACACAAAGAGAGAGAAAAAAAAATTTAATGAAAAGAATTTTCTTTAAGTCAAACAAAGCTTTAGTTAGTTTGTGTAGTATTTTGTGAATATATGGCGTATTTTTATATGTAAATTAAAAAGAATTAATTTTGCATGAATTATTATCTCCGTACTTTAATAGCAATGTAAATGTTCTAATTAATTGTTGGTTGTAATTCAAATAGTCCCCAAAGTTGTGAAAATTCGCATATTTTAGCAGAAAAAAGTCTCCGTACGATTTCTAGGAATAGCGGATCTTGAATTGAAACAGTTCTTCCTTACAACGAGACGAATATTTATTTTAGAGAAAACCAGGTCGAAATGTGCCCGAAAAAAACCGAATTGAGTAAGGATATGGATATGCTTCTATTAATTGTAAAATTCTGGATGCAATTCTAGCAAAAAGTGGCAAACATTGTTAAAAAATGTAAATCAATGAAAAATTCTCGTTGATGTAGTCGTCCAGAACTTCAACAATCAACATCATGAACGACATATTCTACTAGAGATTAAGAAAAATCCGAGAAATACTGCTAGCAAAATAGCTAAAGAATTAAGACTTGAAATAAACGTGAAGTGCAGCGAAGAAACCATACAGTACGTTTTAAAAAAAAAAAAACTATAATACGCGAGCCTATCGGTTGCAATATGCGAAAGAAGATCTAAATAAAAATCTAAAGTACAGGAACAAGGTAATTTTCAGTGATGAGAACAAATATAATATTCACGTATCAGATGGCAAAAAAAGTGTGGCGGAAGCCCAATACTGAATTAAATGTCGAAATTTTAACTGTAACTTTTGAGCATAGAGGTGGTAGTATTATCGTTTGGGGTTGTATATTGGCAGCAGGAGTTGGTCAATTATGTTTTATAGAACAAATAATGGACAGTAAGGCTTATCTCAAAATATTACAAGAAAATTTATTATAAAGTGCACAAAATGGGAATACGAGATGGCATTATATTTATGCATGACAATGATCCCAAACACTCATCTCGAACAGTGAAGGAGTGGCTACTATATAGGACCAAAGCCACACTGAATCACCCTCCTCAACCACTAGATCTCAACCAAATAGAACATTTATGGGAATTGGAAAGAAGAATGCGTACATATAAAATAAGTAACAAAGATGACTTGAAAGAAAAGTTCCAAGAAGAGTGGAATAAAACTGAACCTTCGGTCACGACAAAACTGGTTCATTCTATGGAACGAAGACTGCGAGCAGTAATTACATCAAAGGGAAACCCTACCAAATATTAATATTCAGTTTCTGAGTTTAATTCTTTTCTTGAATCAATAAAATTGTTTAATATTCAGTCATATTCGTACGGATACTTATTTGTAATAAATTTAATGCTTATTTAATAAAATGATTTTTTTTCTGTTTTGGAGATCATTTTAGAATTATCCTTAATGGCACTTCAAATCCAATTAGAATTTCTTTTTTAATTTTACAATGTTTAGAACTACTATCGTACGGAAACTTGGTTGTACCACTGTATACACTGCCATTTTCCAGAAATCATTGCAATTGATTCAGGGGATTCTATTTTATGACCATCCTCATTATAACAACACGGCTCCTCACATTTTAAAGATTTTAAACTTCCTTTTCCAATTTTCGGTAGTATTTACTGTACTATCTACAACTTACTCCTAATTGTTGCGATGGTCTGTCCAGGTTTATCCTCAACCAAATTCCTGATAACTCAGAATCACTGATCAAAGTCACAATTCCATACCATCTATCGGTTTCATTACGAGGTTCATAAACGAAAAGTCTTGGACAAGGTGACTCCAAAAGTTGAGGAAAGACGATCTGCACTAAGAGCAACAACGTGCAATAAACATACATCACTTTGGGCACCATCTTCAATAAAATTCTATTTGAATTGTTAACACTTCATATCGAGCACGAAATCACAAATGTTGCCATTCGCAGGCCGACCGCGAACTGTCAAACCAAACCGAAACGAAAGAAGCGATTGAAGCGAAGAATGATTTCCGATAAAGAGGAAAACCAGTTTTGGTTCACTGTCAATGGCGATGGCCTTGCTTAAATGTTCGAGGAGCCACTAATATAATAATCATATACAATACTGTTCGTTGTGCACAATTTGTAAAATACCTTATAGCGTTAGTAAACAATAAAATTGTTGACGCACGCTCATTTACATAGGTAGTCTGGAAGATGTTGGCTTTGAAAAATTGAAATGCGAATTTTATTGCATCAGATGATTGCTATTCTGAACTCTTGTTTTAGGAATTAGCATATTTTTGTGAAGGTCTTCGTGTGGTTTACATAATGTTGACATCAGATGTGAGAAAGCAGTTAAAATCAAAAACAGATTGAGTGTTTTATACAAACGTTGTAAAACAAATGGTATGTGAGATGTTTTGTTATCAATCGATTTGTTGTAAAGTGTTTTTCGCTGCTCAAAAACTGAAAAAATGTGTATCAAAACTGATTTTTTCCCAAATAGAAATGACATGTGATTTATAATTCTTTACAAATCATTAACAGTAGATCAAAAGTTACTGAATGTAAAATGCGCTGTATAAAGTAATGCTTTTTACATTCCGGCTAGTAGCTAAGAAGAAAAGTATTGAAATCAACGAAAAAAAAATCAGGATTTGAACGAAAATACCCACAATGGCATTGTTAACTTTTAAGTTGTTTATTTTATTATAGAGATCTATAATTGATATCTGAACTTAGTCACAAGAATCTCATATGGTCAGATCGATTAAAACTATAAGATCAATACTAGATTATACTAAATTAAAAGTAATAACTAGATTAAACATAAAACCAAAGAAAAAAGATCTTATATGACTTCGCAATTATGAAATAATTAGTTTACCATTTATTATTCATCTAAGTAATTATAGTTGGTTAACTTCTGCGAAAAAGAAACATAAATAAATAACTACTGTTCATGACGTTTTAAGAAAAGCCACAAAAAATACATACAGGATGTGTCCTTTCCCCCTGACATTTAAAAAAAATAGAATTAAGAAACGTATCACTGCGTCAATGCTCTTTCAATTATGGCCACATTATGCCATTCAAGGTAAAAATATCAAATTTTATTTATGGAACTACAATAGAAACAGTTCACCTAGGCAAGATCATTTCTATCTGCCATACGCTTTTTATCCCACATAAAGTACATGAAGTCACATAAAGTATACACATAAGTAGGTAACCACTACAATAATTACCACCAGAGGGCATTATTAAGCAATAATACAGATGATGTTATCCTCATACTTCTCCTTAATTATCAATGTAAATATTGTGTAGTCAAGTCACAAAACAATACATTACTCGAATCGTGACGGCAGGTGGAGTACGTATCTCTTTGCCAACCTCATTTGTATTCAATTACATACATCAAACCAGTCTGGTAGCGGTTCTGTACACGCAGATCGAAGAGACAAGGTGAAGGGGAATCCCAGAGGTCAAAATCGGTCGTCTACAGATTGATTTCTGAACGCAATGGGTTTACTGCTCCTGGGTATTCACCGGGAGTGCTACGTGCTACGTCATTGGTTTCAATAAGCAGTACTTTTTTATTTTGATATTTATCAGTATGTATTAGTAATGAATTACTGTCAAAGTGATATAATTACTTAATTGCATTAACAATAACAGTATCCTGTTTTTTTTTTTCTACAAAAATTAGTACAACAAATACAGTGACTCAGATTAAGACGTACCCACGGACGTCATGGAAGAAGCCGGCAGGATGAAAGCTTATCGGCTCGACAGGTCAATGTCTTGGTACGAAAGATATTCATTACGAGGGAGGCAAAGTCGTTACTTTCCTCTCTAGTGAGGAAAAGTGGCACTTGCCACATCAAAAACATGGCAGACAAATGCATTCAGAAAAAAATATTGTTTTTTTTACCTTTTCACTACAGATTTTACAGCCAATTCTTTCAGCGTAAATAGGAATTAATTCAAGAATATCTATTGGCATGTAGAATACAATGACAATAATGGTCACTATAGAAATACATAATCATATAATAACATGCCCCTCTTCAAAGAAATTAATATTTCTTGAGAGTTGAATCCACACAGAGCCACTGTGGAGGTTTCCGAATTCGTTTTGGCGGTAACTCACGACTGGAAGACGATACCACAGATCGAAAAAAACCACTGACAGACATGACATGCCTCCAACATTCCATTGATCCTTTCTACAATTCGCTATTCTCCTACAGGAGCAACCTGAGAGGGGGGATTTAGCATCTCACTGACCCTGTGTGTTATTTTTACGGGTAAAGTTAAGAACACGATAGCGTCCAAATTGTATAACGGATCGGGCTGAAATTTTACACACTTATTTAGAATTGCCAGGGGATAAACTGGGTTGTTTTTGGCCACAATCTGACAAAAGGAAGTGGCAAATGTTACATACATTTTTTTAGAGATTTATCCGATTTTGACCAATTTGATAGTTGCTCGTTCTCCCGTGACTTTAAACATGTATACAAAATTTCAGATCAGTGGGATGAACGGTTTAGGTGCTATATGTTTATAGAAGCAGTTTTACAGAATCCACAGTCTTCATCGTTGTGTTGCAAATTGTTAGATTGTGACTAAAGTCGTGCCACTGACAGACATGACATGCCTCCAACATTCCATTGATCCTTTCTACAGTTCGCTATTCACCTACAGGAGCAACCTGAGAGGGGGGATTTAGCACCTCACTGACCTCTGTGTGTTATTTTTACGGGTAAAGTTAAGAACACGATAGCGTCCAAACTGTATAACGGATCGGGCTTATTATTATTGCACACTTATTTAGAATTGCCAGGGGACGAACTGGATTGTTTTTGGCCACAATCTGACAACATGAAGTGGCAAATGTTACATACATTTTTTTAGAGATTTATCCGATTTTGATAGTTGCTCATCCTCCCGTGACTTTAAACATGTATCCAGGTATCCAACAAATAGTCATTTATCCACCGTTTTTTTTTTCATGCAACCACATAATTTCCAATATTCTAAATAGAAGATAATGACAGTTAAAATTACCCAAATCGCACCGCTGAATAGCCGAAACTGCAGAAAGGGAATCAGAAAAAACAACCACCTTGTTAATAGCATTATCGACTGCAAATTTTAAAGCCCACCAAATAGCAAACACTTCCACCACAAAAATTGAGGCATCATTGCGAAATCGACCTCGAAATTCTAAATTTATCTGAGGAGCATAAACGCCAAAGGAAACCGCTCCTGAATCATGCTTTACAGACCCATCTGTAAAAAAGTAGACATGGAACGATGACTCAAAGTTTGAGGCAATGTCAGCGGAAAGCTTACTCAGATACGGCAACTTAAGAATAGCATTTGGCTTAAAAAATCTTAAGGCAAATGGGTATGCATACAGATCCCTTATTTTCATTCTCCTGATTGAATTAATGGTTTGGCCAAGATCACGGAATTATCAATGGCCAAATGTTAGAGGAAGGTTTACTTTTGGTGTCATATACAGAATGCAATTTAAGGAAAGAGTAGAAATGGGATTTGGATGAACGGAATGATTTTTAACCGTGAATTTTTTTGCAAGATAAGAAAATCGAATTTGTAAAGGCAATTCTGCAGCTTCAACTAAAAGAGCGTTTGTAGGCGAAGAACGCAAAGCTCCAACTACAAGCCTAAGAGATTGGAACTGGACACAGTCTAATTTAGCCTGATTACTCTTAGTTAATGAGGTTAGTGTCCAGGAACTGTATTCCAACCTAGATCGGATTAGGGCCTTATACAACAATGAAATAATGTTGGGAGAACAACCCCACCTGCAGGAAGATAAAGATTTAACGATATTTAATGCTTTAAAGGAGGATCTGCACACATAATTAATTTGGTCATTCCAGGAGAGTTTTGAGTTTACGCTAACACCAAGGTATTTAACAGAACTGACAAATTGAATTGAAGAATGATCATAAAGGATCTGGGGACACGGCTCATGTCGTCTTCTCCTAGAAAAAATAACAGCTTTTGTCTTTTCAGGGGAGAGGGAGAGTCCACGTAAATCAAAAAATTTAGAAACTGAACTTAATGCTAAGTTTAGGCTCTCAATTGCTGCCTCAATTGAGGCTTCCGAAATAAATACAATGTCATCAGGATAAACCAAAGCCTTCACATCAAATTTCTCAATAATGGAATTTAGACCAGAAACATATCTATTAAACAAGATAGGACTTAGGGCACTTCCTTGAGGAAGACCTCTGAAGAACATTCTACTACCAATATTATTAAAATCATTTCTAAACTTAATTATCTTCTTAGAGGAGAGCCTTTTTATAATATTAATTATGTCAAAAGCAATTTTGGGCACGTCATTCTGCTAACGATGTAGTTGGAAAATTGGGTGATAACGGGTGGTAAGGTGTATGTGCGGTCTCATTTCTTTCTGTGTGTCACATCTGATCGCCAACGCGATCACCATCGCGGTCGTGGTCGTGGTCGCGTTTATGAGTCATACCCATTACCGCTTGAAAGGTATACTTGGTACATGTAATTAATAAGTGATCATAGCCGGCCAGCACTGGCCAAAAACCTGTTGCCTGTAACTATAACTGTCATAGTTAACATATGTCATTAGGGTTCCAAACACCTAATTTCTGCTTGGTTTAAACGTGTTTAATTAACGTACAAAGGAAACTCGTCATGAATCGTGTTAAAATATCAGACGTGATAGAGGACGAAGATTCCTATGTCGAAATTGATCCTGACAATATTGGCGAGAAAGTGGTAGACTGGAAAGACATCTGCTTCATACCCTTCAAGATGTTATGGCGAGTTATCATTGTGGTGATGGTCTTTGTCAGTTGTTGCATGATCAGTTATTTCCTCACTTTTGAAAAGCATCAACCTAAAGCTTTTAATTTTTGCTACTACATATTTGAGTGTGCATACGTCGTTGACGTTGCTTTATCCGTGCTACATAGGTAAGCATGCAATCAGTATTATTATACAGGATGAGTTATTTGAGTCACCATGGTCTCCAAAACGTGTATGTCCGCATAAATTCTCTTGTTTTTTGTTCGATTACAATACTTTCCTTCTAGGGTACTAGTGTTAAAAGCTAGGGTACTAGTGCTAAAAGCTTGGGTACTAGTACTAGAAAGTATTAACACAAGTTTGGTGTGCCACGCTCTTGGAAACAACCAATATAACTCTTGTCTAAAACATTGACTAAGTAGACTCAAATAAGTCACCATATTCTATGGATAACTGTTTAGGTGTATTTTTGAGTTCTACCGGACCAACGCTATGCGATCAATAAAGCTACAAACAGAGATCCTCAAAAGCTTAGTTATAAAATTTTCCGCAGTGGTGTTCTGCAGTAAATTGTCTTTTTTTCCAGGTCGCTCACGTCTCACCAAAAAACTGACATTTACCCACCAAAGCGAGCGTTCACTTTAGCAATAGACATAATCAGCCTACTGCCATACTACGAAATGTATTACCTGCTTTGTAGAGCTTCTAATGGTAAGAACTATACATTTATGGAAGATAATGTGAAATGGAAGGTGCTCCTTAGACTTCACGTCCTCCCATCGTTTTTCTCGTACGTGGGAAACACACCCGGCATGAACCACATCGTCGCCACAACGGCGTCACACCTTTTCGCTTACATCCTGTATACCACGATTGGAGGATGCCTTTGGTACGTAATGATGTTATGGAGCCCGAAGTCGAATTGGTCGCAGCAACTCACCTACCACGACTTTGACAACACCTTGGCTCTTGCATGGTTTGCTCTTTCTACCAGCGTAGTTGGAAACTGTATTGGTCACAACTGGTCAGGTGAGTCATGCTGAGTACATATTTTGAATAAACATTTTATTCTTTGACGGATTTTTAAAGTTTTTATAAACTTTCTCTAAAATTCTCCGAATGTTCCTCCAAAGTTTCTCCAAAGTCTCTTCAAAGTTTTTTTCAAGCCAAACGTTTCTCCTCAGCAGTTTCTTCGAGATTTTGGCAAAGTTTTCCCCAAATTTCTCCCAAGTTTGTCAAGTACGTTTCTCCAAAGGTTCTCCAAAGTTTGCCGAAGTTTCCCCAACGGTTTTCAAAAGTTTTTCAAACGTTTTTCCAACGCTAGTAGAGGTAACAAGCCGATTTGGGAACCTCTTCATTTACCTTTACCTTCCTTAGCCTCAAGGTCAACAGCAAGCCAATTTGGAGACTCCTCATTTTCAAGGTTAAAACTGTAGGTCAAGGTCAATGAGTTTCCCCCAAGTTTCTCTCAAGTTTCTCCTAGCTTTCTTCGAAGTTTTTTTTAGTTCCTCTAAAGTTTATAAGAACACAATTATTCTAGGTTTGGTTTTTGGCACTAACTTCGAAGAGACGACCTTCCTGATGGTAATCATGCTCATCGGATTCCTAAATCACTTCATGATATTCTTTGGGAGGATGACAGCGCTCTACATGAAGAAGATCATCGACCAGTTCAGCTTCTCCTACAAGATGAACGTTATCAAGGGCATGATGGTCGATTGGAAGGTCGGTCCGGATGTTCAGAAAGAAGTAATGGCCATTTACAATCACTTTTGGGAGCAGCGATGCGGCATCCAGCAAGCGCCAAAGATGCTCTACACCTTACCCACAAGCTTGAAGACTGAGATCGCCTTGGACATCTTTTGGCCCGTGCTCAAGCATTCTCTGCTATTTAGGGACGTCGATATCGCTGCGAAACGATTCCTCAGCGCGAACATGAACGCCGAATTCCTAATGCCCGGGGAGTACCTGTGCAAAGTTGGGGAGACCAGGTCAAAGTTTATCTATATCGTCTCTGGTGTTATACAGGTAATGTATTTTCCACCTCATTTCTTCTCTTTGTCATAATTTTCCCTAACACTCTGTTGGCATATTTTTTGCTTCATTGTTTTTCTCTCGGGGTTCATTTGCTATTGCCTCTCTAGCCTCTGGCGATGCCACCATTTAATTTCAATATTTTTTAATTCTTCTTCCAACTCATCTCTTCCTTTCATTATAATTCTGCTTCTTTGGGTTTTCTCTTCCGGAGTTCATTTCTATATTGTTCAATAACTCTTCCCTTTATCTTTTTAGCATCCATTGTTTACTTTTGCTCTGTCAGTCTACACCTTACGTTGAAATTTGTTTGTATATTTGTGCATATTCCCCATTGACAATGTGCTCCCAATGGCCAATGCAGTTCTTCATTTCCACTTCTCTTCACTTTACTGTCTTCTGGGTTTTGTTATTCTTTGATTTTGACTTTTTTTTGCTTCAGATACTTTCACAAGAAGATCAGAAGTCTCCAGTGGTGTCATTCTCTGGTGGTACTCTCCTAGGTGAAATATGTCCCTTACTTCCCACAAAGAGCACCGTGAATTTGAAGTGCGCCTCCTACTGCGAAGTGCACACTTTGGACCTGCAGGCGTTGACCAAAGCAATGCTGACATACTCTTATATCTGCGAACCACTTCGCAACAAGCTACAGGAACGCATGACTCTGGCGAAACAACTTCAAGACGAAGATATTCTCAAGATGAGGTTAAAGGATGCCAAGACAACCGCAATTAGATGGGTGAAGATCCAGTGGAGGAATATCGCATTTCAGACCAAAAACCACAAGAAAGTCTTGGATGAGAAGCACCAATTGGTCACTATATATCACACTTCGAGGTGATAATAACAGCATAATAATAAATAGTCTCTATTGAGGTTTCTTTTTTCAGATATCTAACCTTGTACGTATTGAGTGAAGAGGTCGAGTTAAAAGTGAAGACGATCTGTTTAAAGTCTACGTGTCCTTTTATAATGGATCCCAACAGCAGTTTTCGAATTACGTTTGAGTATCTAACACTGGTTACAATTATACTGCAGACGTTGTCACTTCCGTACATAATATTCTTCGAGTCGAGATTTACTGAAATTAGTTCTGGAATATTATTTTATGGTTTGGATGGAATCTACGTGCTGGGTGTGATCATTGATTTGACGACTGCTATTAAAAGGACTGACAGGCTTATCGCTACATTCGGCGAGATTCTTATCTACAAGGGAAAGCAGTTTAGTTTCTTGGTAGATATCGTTGCCACTATACCTTGGGAGTTGCTGACGATCACGGCAACAAGTCCACGAGTATTTTCATTGTTGAAGATGAATAGATTGCTGCGGCTCTACAAACTATTCAAGTATGCAACGATTCTATTTCGGTTTTAGTATTGTTTCGTTTCTATATTTTATATTTTTTATCAAACCTTATAAACTTTTGGTTTTGACCAGTCTTTGCTAGTCTATAGTATCTTTTTCAAATCGTATTGTTTTGTTCTCATTGTCAGAAGGCTCTCTTACCACTGTTTGATTTCCCTGTTCTTTCATACTTCTTCCACCAGATTTTTTTTCTTGCATAGACATTTACCCATTTTTGGTTACACCTTTTTCCTTTTATCACCATTTTAAAACTCATTTCTCATTGTTTCTATTCGCCTGTGTTATTTGTCTTTCTGATCTGTTCTCGTTTGCGTTTGCTTCGATGTTAAATGTACATATATAGTTTAGACCAAAGCAGACTGGATCATGCATCAATGTTAACCGAAACTTCCTCATTTAAGGCACTGTCAGGAATTATTTCTTTCTTGTCACATTGTCTTTAATCAATTCTCTTTTGATGCCTCAGATTTTCGTTTTTTACCAATATTTTGTTTCTATTCTTTTTGGTTCTCCCTCTTAATTTCTTTCTTTTAATTTAAGGCTTATACACAGAGCAGAACTCAACGTTTGGTCGGGCTACATCCAGATCAGAATCTTAAAATATTTCGTGTTGGTATGTTGCTGCATATACTTCTTGACGGCCCTCATGTACGGCTGCACGAACTTCATAGAACTAGATCAGCACGGCTGGCTCTTTTACAACATCCGTCTGAAGGAAATCCTGAATCCAGTACCCAGAGAGACGATGGCCCACTTCTGGTTGTCTTTGGAGTACGTCCTCACCGCTATCCTTAGCCAGTCTTGGGGCCAATTTTTCGCGTATAGCATGAAGGATATCCTCTTGGAGCTGATAACGGGAATTCTAGGATATTTTGTGTACAGCTTTTGCTTTGCCGAGGTTGGTGCGTGCGCAGTGCTCTCTCATCAGGCCAAGATGAACTATCGACTGTATCTGACGACATTAAGAAATTTCGTCGTCAGAAGAAAAATTCCGAACCATATCAGGAATTTTATGTACTCGATGGTGCAGTGCCATTGGCAATACAATCAAAGGTACGACAAGGATATTCTTTCCAAGGAAATCCACTATAACTTATATTAGTTATATATATATAACTAATATATATATTAGCCGCTAGTTGCTGGTGCTGCTAGCATCAACAGCAGCCAGCGTCTATTTTGTGGTCACATTACGCTGTTTACCAGCAAAAGTACGGCTGCCGCTGGTGGCTACTATTTTTGGGGCATGTTATATGTCACCAGGTAGGTACATACAATAGTGATACAATGTATTGTCTTTTATCAGGTGAAGGAGTCGCAACCATAAATTTACCTCCCTAAATTAAATTTTGAAAGCACTATATGCGAGTGTAAATAACATAAGCAAAGCCACGATGACAATAAAATTATAAATTCTATATTTTAGAAGTATTTAGTTGAAAAGTCAATGGCTCTACTACAGTTAGTTATTTACAAAATTATTTTAATTATTAATTAAATCATTATTTCAATTATTATTAATTTCCTAGCATATTGCTAAATAACGAATTGTTCAAAAGTTACTGCTTTCATCCGTAATTTAGTTTCTACTTTATATTTAATGTTTTATTTATATTAACTTCAAACACAAAAGTAATTCAATCAATTTTCCGTCCAATTTATTAATTAAAATATAATATACAATTATACAATTTAATAGACAATTGATATAATTAAAATCCGATATATTTTACAAAATATATTAGTAAGTATATATGAATTCCTACTTCAAATGAAGCTCAACACGTCACAGCAACTCACTCCCAAATTGGCAAAACAGCGCTGCTGAGTGGCCACACTATCCTATTAGCAGCCAGTAGCAAATAGCACGCTAGTAAAACAGCCTAGTGTGACCAGGACATTACCATTTTAATATTTTCAACATCACAGATTTGATATCACTGGCTCAAGAAGCGTAATCCGCCATCTTCCGGATCACTTGAGGAATGAAATACTCACCTCTAGAATAGCTAGGTGTCTCAGGCTTGTACCTATTTTCTTCGAGTACGACGAAGGAGTATTATGGAAGATAGCTTCCAGAGCTACGGTGAACATATTTCCTCCCAATACCGTCATCGTCCGCGAGGAAAACTATTGCAGCGACCTGTTTGTCATCATGAGAGGATACTGTCTGGCAGAGTCATTTATACCGACCGACAAGTACCATAAAGCCAAAATGACATTTTCAATAGGTAGTCCGTTCAATACGATTTTTTTGCTTTAGGTGTATCTGCATCACATATCGTTGTCGTTCTGCCAAAAGTTACTAAGTCCAGTATCTTTGCCTTAGTAGACGTTTTTGCCAGAACGCAGACGATATATTGTGTAGGTCAAAATGGCGGGAACAACCGCGACGCCCTAACATGGTAGCATTTGGCCAAGCGCGGTTTAAGGGCTTTAATTACTGGTCAAAATTCTAATTCATCAAATCTCTTCCAATTTATTCGAAGGCAAAACTAACTGGGTTCTTTTTCTTGAACCTTGTGAACACATTTTCTGACTACTAACTGACGCGTTTAAGTATTTAACATTTAATAAGGACTGATAAAGCAAGACTACTGAAATGAAACGAAACACTTATCAAAACAATAACATCTATTAACAATAATAATCAACAATCCCGTTTGATAGGTTACATAGAAAAATGAATGAAGCTTTGAACATATTGACGTTTAAATTAAACCTAGGAATTGATTTAGACAGACACACTTTTAGCAGAAATATGAATAATTTAATTTACAATGAAATGCGAGACGAGTTGAAAAGACTTACCAGGGATAAACTTAAGCGCCTAAGAACGCTCCACAAAAACGTGTACTTTACATGACGGTGGTTGAAATGAGAAGAGCGAGATCTGTTCGTTTGCATCCCTCGACCCCAAAGGAAGCCGGAAGCATTTCTTCTTAGCCAATGACAACTCTTCAATTTTAAACTTATAACACACGGTCAAAGCCTAAACCAGATGTTCAACCCTAGCAAAAACCTTTGACATTCCCGAATGTTCTTACAAATATCTCGCTTAATTTGATCATATCTTAATAAATAAATAATGGGTTTCCGACCCATTACAATTGTTTGTACCTACTATTACTGATTTGTGGTGTATTAGGATATTGTCAATCCATCGCTAGATTTTGTTTCCCCACTACCTAACGTCTTTATTTCTAACCCACCTAAGGAGACTGTTTCCCCGTTCTGGAGACGATGATGAAGATCAATTCGTTCCTAAGCGTGACGGCGATTTCTTTTGTTGAGATCGCCGTGGTTTCCTACCATGATATCTTAAATGTCATGGATAGGGACGATCCTATGTATCAAGATTTGGTGTTCATCTCTCAAGATCATTTTGAGAAGAATAAGATCATTCTGAATAGGCAGAAGGGAAGGCTACCCGAAATGGTCTCTGTTGAGAAGTCTTTGGGGAAAGGCGATTTCTTCGAATTTGATATCAATGACGAACTTATTTCCGATAAGGATAAGGTCTTTCACGTGCAAACATGGAGACTTTTAGGTGAGTATTTGATGATGCGCCCTTCCAGTAAAAGCAACATCAGAACTGTTTTTCCTTTGTTTCTAGGTCCATGGAGCTGTTTAAGACACGCATTCTTCACTCGAACGTTGGACCCCTCGAAGACTTTTTTCTTGATATGGGAGTGCTTTAGGTGCACCATTTCAGCAATGCACCTTATCTACTCTTTATACTTCCTGCACCTCATTGTTTTGGAAGGATTTCACCGATACGTCCATCATTGCTTCCAAATCGTGGCTATCGTCGATTTCTACATACGCATGCACTGCCAATATTACAACCAGGAGGGCATTGTTGTATCGCATCCGCGCTACACAGCAAAGCATTACCTGTGCACGTCGTTTTTAATCGACTTTTACGCAGTTTTTCCATTCCAAGAATTGGAATTGCATCACTTCTTCGGGAAGAACAGAAAGCACGGTCTACTCTTGCTGACTATATTGACCAGAACCTTCTTGATGCATCGGATCTTCTACGCACTAACTTATCTCCAGGAGAAATCGAAGGAAGGAAGGGCCGTTCTCTTCCACAATATAAAATATGTAATCGTGGTTTTTGTAGGTTAGTAGTTAGTAGTTAGTATACTTTGGCTCACAGTGGCTCCATACGTAATATAAATATCTGGGGTAGCCCTCACCCAACTTTCCGACTATGTTGACACATTTATAAGCTCTCTAAATGTATAGAGGGTTAAACATCAATTAAACGAATGTCCGTAAGACAGTAATAACACTACATTATTAGATTATACCACAATGCACCTCTCGATACAAATAACCATAATATATTGTCGGATGAATCCCTAAGAAAACGCTTGTAAAATCCAGTTCGTCCTCTGGTAATTCTAAATAAGTATACCAAGCCCGATCCGTTGTTCCGTTTGGGCGCAATCGTGTTCACGGACATACATACACACATACATACACACATACATACACACATACATACACACATACATATTCCAGAAATCATTGCAATGGATTCAGGGGACCTCAAAACATTCTAGGGACTAGTCAGAAAGTAAAAATGACATAACAGGTCAGAATTTAATATAATTTAGGGAACCCAACCCACCTCTTGCCGGTTATAACTCTGTTAATTGTAAAGTCAGCTAGAAATGCAATAGAAGAGAAACTTTTATAGTGAACCTTCAGTATTTATTTTGTTTGCTCCGAAGAAATAAGCATCAATTCCAGGCACCTTCATTCTTCATATTTTAATTCGCAAAACTCTGAAGCATTCATTCTCCAAACCATCTTATAGTTGTTTTATAAGAATTACTATAAACGCTGTTATTATAACTATGTCTATTAAATCATATAATTACACGTTGTTATTATAACTATATTAAATCATATAATTTTACTCCCATAGGTGTTGGTGTGGCGGCTTCACTTCTTGAAGGTCTGAGCTGTAAACACGAAAGTGTTGACAATGCGTTTGAATGCGGTGCAGATTCCTGGGTGTACAATAGCTTGTTTAAAGGACAGCAGAACAGTTGGATGACAAGTATCATTTGCTACTACGTTGTGATGTCCGTGTTTGCGACAAGTACAGTCGGGTTATTCGTCTTTGAGAGTCGACGAGATGTTCTTACGATGTCGTTCTTGAGCTTCTTCCTACTGGCTCTGAGATGGTTTCTACTGGCTAAAATTACCAGCTCTAGAGTAAGTAGAAACGGGTCTGCGAGTCTGCACTTCTCAACATATGCCTACACCTTTCTATATAATAATAATAAGATAATTTTATTCAGCGCATGGCAGGAGTTAGTTACAACAGGTGCAAAGTTTACATATTCAATAATACAACATATAAATTCAAATCCATAGATACAAATTTAATTCAAATTCAACCAATTTAAACCACAGTATAAAACAAATATACAATCAACAGCATTTATCATTTACTTACTGTATTACTGTTACGTCCTGAAGATGCCTCTTGCAACAGAGTGCGAAACGTAGACTACTTTATCGTCGTTGACGCGGTTTTCTCCCGGAAATCTAGAACTTAGTGATTCGGACCGCTTAAGTCTCCAATTCTTGCTACATCTTTCTACATGTTTCTACGTCTTTCTATGTCTTTTTACGTCTTTTTACGTCTTTCTACGTCTTTCTACGTCTTTCTACGTCTTTCTACGTCTTTCTACGTCTTTCTACGTCTTTCTGCACCTTGCTACATATTTCTACATTACAGATCTTACCTTCTCTATATCTTCTCTATATCTTTCTACATCTTTCTACATATTTCTACATCTTTCTACACCTTTCTACACCTTTCTTCATCTTTCTACATTTTTCTACATCTTTCTACATCTTTCTACATCTTTCTACATCTTTCTACATCTTTCTACATCTTTCTACATCTTTCTACATCTTTCTACATCTTTCTACATCTTTCTACATCTTTCTACATCTTTCTACATCTTTCTACATCTTTCTACATCTTTCTACATCTTTCTACATCTTTCTACATCTTTGTACATCTTTCTACATCTTTCTACATCTTTCTACATCTTTGTACATCTTTCTACATCTTTCTACATCTTTCTACACCTTTCTACACCTTTCTACATCTTTCTACATCTTTCTACATCTTTTTACACCTTTCTACACCTTTCTACATCTTTCTACATCTTTTTACATCTTTCTACATCTTTCTACATCTTTCTACATCTTTCTACATCTTTCTACATCTTTCTACATCTTTCTACATCTTTCTACATCTTTCTACATCTTTCTACATCTTTCTACATCTTTCTACATCTTTCTACATCTTTCTACATCTTTCTACATCTTTCTACATCTTTCTACATCTTTCTACATCTTTCTACATCTTTCTACATCTTTCTACATCTTTCTACATCTTTCTACATCTTTCTACATCTTTCTACATCTTTCTACATCTTTCTACATCTTTCTACATCTTTCTACATCTTTCTACATCTTTCTACTCTTTCTACATTTTTCTACATTTTTCTACATCGTTCTAAATCTTTCTAAATCCTTCTACATCCTTCTACATATTTGTGCATCTTTCTACATATTTTTACACATTTCTTCATCTTTCTACATCTTTCTACATGTTTCTACATGTTTCTACATCTTTCTACATCTTTCTACATCTTTCTACATCTTTCTACATCTTTCTACATCTTTCTACATCTTTCTACACCTTTCTACACGTTTCTACATGTTTCTACATCTTTCTACATCTTTCTACATCTTTCTACATCTTTCTACATCTTTCTACATCTTTCTACATCTTTCTACATCTTTCTACATCTTTCTTCATCTTTATACATCTTTCTACATCTTTCTACATCTTTCTACATCTTTCTACATCTTTCTACATCTTTCTACATCTTTCTACATCTTTCTACATCTTTCTACATCTTTCTACATCTTTCTACATCTTTCTACATTTTTCTACATCGTTCTAAATCTTTCTAAATCCTTCTAAATCTTTCTACATATTTCTGCATCTTTCTACATATTTTTACACATTTCTTCATCTTTCTACATCTTTATACATCTTTCTACATCTTCCTACACCTTCCTACGTCTTTCTACATCTTTCTACATCATCTTTGTACATCATCTTTGTACATCATCTTTGTACATCATCTTTGTACATCATCTTTGTATATCATCTTTGTACACCATCTTTGTACATCATCTTTGTACATCATCTTTGTACATCATCTTTGTACATATTTCTACATATTTCTACATCTACCTTATTCTCTTGTATGTTAAGATTGGCGGTAACACCACATTGGTCCATTACCAGCACAACATGAAGGAGTTTCTCAAGTTTGCAAAAAACAACTACCTGAAACAGAATCTCATCCACGAAACTGTCTCCCACTACGAGTACATATGGAAGAAGACCAAAGGAAATCCAGGCAGCAATATCCTCCCCTCCTTTCACCCTGTTCTTCGGGTGGAGTTTTCCTCATACTTATACGAGCCGACTATAAAACTTGTCGAAGTTCTTTGCAATCTGGACTCGAGCACCATTAGATATCTGTCGATGAAGTTTACAGAGTGGCACTTTAAGAAAGACGCTTGCATAATCAGGTGCAATTGCGTCAGTGACATGCTCTACATTGTGCACAGGGGCAGTGTCGAGCTGACCGTCGCTAATGATCAGTTGGCGTTATTGACGCAAGGTGGTATGTTTGGGTGCTTCAGTCCATTCGGGAAGACTAGGTTGACCATTACGGCGAACGCCAAGTATCATGTCGATGTTCTGTGCATAAAGACCAAGGAATTCTACAGGTAAATTTCCCATTGCTAAGTAATAAGAAGTATTGCTTATGCAAAATGTATCTCTTCCAGGGTACTCTCAAGGTGCAAACGTGCCTGGAATAGGATGCACAAGAACAGGTTGCTGAACGCCGAATTCATATTGCCACTACACGGATCCATTCAATCAATCATTCAGTTCGACGCTAAGGATCTTTTCTCGGACATACCAAGATGGAAAAGGATCGCATACTTCACCTTGAACCCGAACAGCAACTGGTACACCATATACAACTATATTATGAACGTTCACTTTTCCATGATAACGTCAATGATCATATCGACGCTAATCGTCAAAGTTGGCGATTTCGACATAATGAACTGCATCTGGGCCGCAAAATGTTGCGACATCATCTTCTCATCGAAACTATTCTTCTCATTTCACACTACGTACATCGATCCCGAGTCGGGCGTGAGGATATCGTCGATGAAGAAGATAGGCAAGAGATACGTGAGGAGTTTCAACTTTTGGTTTGACCTGTTTACCATATTTCCGTTGGAGTGGTTTGCGTACTTTCTTGAGGGTAACGAACTTATCTGCTATCGGTGGCTGTGGTTGAATAGGGTGCCCAGGTTCTACTTTCTTGTGAAACATTACAACAACTCGAAGAATACGCTCACCGTCAGCAAGCATCTACGCTGGACCTATCTGATGTATTATATGGTCTTCTTGATTCACGTCAATGTTTGCGTTTGGTAAGTTTGTGGATATTACTTCTTTTTTAAATGTCATTAATTTACAATCTTGACTAATGAGCTAATTTAACTTTGACTTATATTACCACTTATTCTAATAGGCACCACATCTTACCAAAGTCATATCCCTAAACAGTTATCCCATTTCCTCCATATGAAAATCCCACCAATCACAACCGCTGTTCTTCACTACATCCAAGGTACGACTGATCGCATTGGTCAGATCCTCCAAAAGTACAAGATCAAACACATTTTCAAACTCTTAACCAAAATTTCCTGATTTACTGCCATCCAACAAAGATAAACTTTCTCCACTGTTAGCCCCAGGTGTATACCGTATCCCATGTGCTTGTGGCAGTGTCTACATTGGTGAGACAAAGCGCTCTGTCAGCGTTCGGGTTTCAGAACATGAACGTTGTACAAGGCTGCGGCAGATTACCAGTTCGGCTCTTGCTGAGCACAGACACAACACGGGTCACACAATACTTTTCGACCAAACAAAAATCATCTCCCAGGAATCACATTATTATCTTCGTAGAATCCGTGAAGCGATCGTAATCTTCAAACATCCCTCTAATCTCAACAGAGACCTCTACGACCACCACAGCCAATCACAGCTACCTCCAATCGCCCTCCCAACCAATAGTTGTTTGACAACTGCGCCATAAATACCCTCACCCCTCCACATACACACGTTCATTTTCTTCGTAGCTGTCTTACTGTTACATCCTGAAGATGCCTCTTGCAACAGAGTACGAAATGTTGACTACTTTATCGTCGTTGGCTCGGTTTTCTCTCGGAAATCAAGAACTTAGTGATTCGGACCGCGGAAGTCTCCAATTTAAATATGATTACACTAATTCTAAGGCTAAAACTTCTTTCTCTTGGGTTTTTATGGGACCGGTGTTGAAGGCAAGCTGATTGACATCAGCATGTCTCTTCGTGGCTTCTAGCAATTTTCTGGATTTGGCTGTCTATCATCTACATTTTGAGCTACATGCCGAGATCGTAATTCTTAATGTACCAAGAAGCATTAACAACATTTCTTAGCATTTTGTTTTGGGATGTCTACATGTTTTTTATATATTTTTAGGTGCAGCGTCAGAGTTTAGCATTATACGTCCACACCGGTCTGTCTTTGCTGATACAAAAGAATTTATACTGACAGGACAGAGTTTCTTCCCAGTAGCCACAACATGCCAACATTTAGCTTTTTTTCGTTGGGTACTATGTATTCATCATTTATCGTTATCAGGGTGTGCTCTATATTCTTGTTTGTAACGTCAACATGTACTGACTTAAGTTGGGTAAGTCTAACCCTTTTCTTCTTTGCGTATTCCTTGACCTTGGCTGTCTGGAGATTTCTTGTCGATTCTCCATTGTTGACACAGATTGCGAGAAGGACTGTCATCAACAACGATGCCACGACGTTGTCTTGTAGTTCAGGGAGATCGCTTTTGTAGAGACTGTAGAGTATCGAAAAAGACAGAGACTACATGGCAGGCACATTCAAATTATCAATGTTTTCAGGTGGTATATAGCATGTCCGAATGACACCTGCACATACTATCCAAAAGTTTCCCACGAACCAGTCCAGCTGCAGAATGCAACCACCGTCGGCTGGTCTTTTCAAATGGCCTACGTCTATATCATCAATGTGTTCACATCCACCGGACTGAGGATTGTCGTACCCACTGATCAGTACCAGCTGATTACATCAATTGTAATGGTGGGCATTGGCCAGCTGGTGCTAGTGGTGCTGACTGCAGGATTCGCGAGCATGCTAGTCCTGGATAAATTTGAGATGACCCAGTTTGAAAAAGGAGCTAGGAAGACGTTGACTTACCTACAGGTTCGATTACATTACATTCAGCCTTTTACATTGGTAGAGCAGGAGGCAATGTATCCCATCTCCATTACTATTTAATGTAATAACCCGTCGCCCCATTTAACATTTCTTTCCTTTTTAGAAAATTAACCTGTCCATGCCGTTACGTCGTAGGGTGTGGCAGTACTTTGTGGTGCAATGGACAAAATGTCACGGGCCATGGCTGCCAGAGCTCATCAAAACCGCCCCAAAAAATCTAAAGCAAGAGATAATGCTTGACCTGTACGCGAAGCATCTACTTCAGCACTTCCTGTTCAAGAAGGCCCACACTGACTTCCTCAGGCAACTGGCGTCTCATCTCGAACTCTGCGTATATTTGCCAAAGATGTACATAACAGAAAAGGGAGACATTGACAGCACGATGTATTTCATACACGAGGGCGTGGTTACGGTATACGACAAGGTTGAAAAGTTGGAGATAGAACAGATGGAGCTGACGCAGGGAAGTTCATTTGGGGAACCCCAGGGATTGTACGGTATTCCCCATGAGAGGGGTTATAAGGCTAAATATACATGTCAGATAATTCAGTTGAAAAAGAAGGACTGGGAATATTTATTGGCTTGGTTTCCTGCAACCAACCAGCAGATTATCGAACAAGCTGCTAGACATCTCAAGAGACCAAATAGTTCGCTTACTCAAATGACTGTTGTCTTTTAAGTTTCCTATTTTCCTATACGTGTTGTATAGTTTCTCTATAGTAATATACATTTTATGAATACTTTCGTTCATTTTACTTAAATATAAGGCCCGTTGGGGAGAGTGGCTCTAGCGGTACAGCGGTGCTCTCTTGCTGGGAAGTCTTGGGTTCAAATGCAGATGTAATGGGTCGGAAACCCATTATTTATTTATTAAGATATGATCAAATTAAGCGAGATATTTGTAAGAACATTCGGGAATGTCAAAGGTTTTTGCTAGGGTTGAACATCTGGTTTAGGATTTGACCGCGTGTTATAAGTTTAAAATTGAAGAGTTGTCATTGGCTAAGAAGAAATGCTTCCGGCTTCTTTTCGGGTCGAGGGATGCAAACGAACAGATCTCGCTCTTCTCATTTCAACCACCGTCATGTAAAGTACACGTTTTTGTGGAGCGTTCTTAGGCGCTTAAGTTTATCCCTGGTAAGTCTTTTCAACTCGTCTCGCATTTCATTGTAAATTAAATTATTCATATTTCTGCTAAAAGTGTGTCTGTCTAAATCAACTCCTAGGTTTAATTTAAACGTCAATATGTTCAAAGCTTTATTCATTTTTCTATGTAACCTATCAAACGGGATTGTTGATTATTATTGTTAATAGATGTTATTGTTTTGATAAGTGTTTCGTTTCATTTGAGTAGTCTTGCTTTATCAGCCCTTATTAAATGTTAAATACTTAAACGCGTCAGTTAGTAGTCAGAAAATGTGTTCACAAGGTTCAAGAAAAAGAACCCAGTTAGTTTTGCCTTCGAATAAATTGGAAGAGATTTGATGAATTAGAATTTTGACCAGTAATTAAAGCCCTTAAACCGCGCTTGGCCAAAATGCTACCATGTTAGGGAGTCGTGGTGGTTCCCGCCATTTTGACCTATTACACAGACATCAGATGAAATGAAGATCCTCGTCCCATCGCCTTTCGGAAGAGGCGTAAAGCCGTGGGTGCCGGCAACCAGTTGAACACCTCTGGTTGTCGTTATCAAACAGTAAGAAATGGGAAAGCGCACAGGGCTAAGACTGGCCTAGGTGCCGCGGAATAAACCGCACCCATAGCTATTACATACAATCCCAACACCTAGAAAACTCCAATAATCCGAATTAGTAGTAGAATTAGAGAAGAATTAGTTCGAACTATCGAGGTTTCTTTAATGCGAGCAAATGGCCAATCTGAACACCCTTCGCTTCGCATTAGTACCGATTATCGAGGTGTATTGTACAATTTGTACATACATTTTCCAGAAATCATCTCAATGAATTTCTGAGGAAACGTATATTTCCACAGAAATATTAAATTCGTCGATTACAATACTTTCCTTCTAGAGTGCTAGTCAGAAAATAAAAATCAGTAGCGTCGAGAATATTAAGAAAGTGAATAAAATGTCGGTTTATTTCAAAGATTAAATCGATGAATAAAAAAAATAAATAAAATCCAGTAAATTCAAGGGTTAGGCGGTCAAACGGGTTTTCCAATTGTTATATCACAAGTCGTGAAAATAATTATTAACTATCAAGTTTGGTATCCAATAATTATTTTAGAATTTTTTTTGATAAATACTACTACTATTTCCGTATGTGTTATAAAGTTAAAGGTACTTTATTTTAAACTGTATGTATAAAATCATGGGATATTTTATGTTCATACGTTAAATTATTTATTTTTAAATTTCCGCCTATTCCGCGCTACGTGTACGTGGTGTACCCTATCCGTTAATAGACAAACTACGCGCTGAGCGCTCAGATCGTGCTGAGCCAAGACGCAAACCTTCATAACCTTATTTCCCAGCATAACCTATAAATTTATATTCGCTAGTGGCAGGTTGAAATATAGTTCTAGTTCTGATTATTTTTCTCGGAGATTACCCAAACCATGTCTTTGTTAACACGTTTACTACCCACAATTACCAATTCCTTATGGTTTGTACAATTCCATTTCTCACTCACCGCATAATCTTACATGATATTCATTTCAGTCGCTCCTTCAACGTTGCACCTTCTGCACAGATGCATTCTATAACACAAGCCGCCGCAACTAATGTCTCTCCTGGAGGTTTATTCAGTATCAGCGTACGTAACGTCATCCGCTGCCACTTTCCCAGACCTTCGGAGAGGAAACGTATCAAACGTCACGGCTACAAACAACGAATGAAAACTGTTGCAGGCCAGAGAATATTAATGAGAGCCATTTTGAAAGGAAGATATGTTTATTCTCATTAAGTGGTATGTTACATTGTAAATAAAGTCGACATGTTAGTAAATAACTTATTAGAAAATAACGATGACTTTTATTATAAAATTGATACACTTTCATGGAATTTTGGCATGCTTTCGTATCCAGTCCATGTGTTTAGCCACATCTGTAAAAATAACATAGTTCTCTGTGTCGCACACAGCGGTCCCTTCGGGTCTTTTGCTTAAAGATACCACCCCTCTAATTTGCCAGATGGAGCTGCGTCCTGATGTACCGGGCATTGGGAAAATCATACCTCCTCCTGAATCTCCTGGGCAAGCAGTCACACCTGTGGAAGAGCAACAAAATAAACCATTGAATTGAAAATGTGGCTCAAGCAATACACATAAAATTCTTTATCCACTTGTATAATTTACTGCAGTCAGTAATAATTTTAAATTAGATTTATTATTTAAAACTATTTGTGAATTACCATTGACGCCTCCAGCACAGAAAGTTTTATCTGTTGTGTACTTGACATAAAATTCGTCTCTACTTCTGCAAGTCTCTAGGGAAACAGGGGATATTTTTGCTTCCATGAGACTGCTGGAGAATGTTGCATTCTTATTGTCTACGCCAAAACCTATTATGGTACCTGTAAAAAAAGGCGTTAAAACATTTTTATTTACAGTATGTTATATACAGGTGTCCCAAAACTCAACGTCAAGCGGGTGCCAGGAGAGATGGTGGTTTATGTACGTTCTGGCAAAATTAGTTGACTGATAATTGGCATTTTATCAAGAAAGTAGAAAAGCAACATCCTATACCACATCTTTAGTTACTGTGGCAACAAAGAATTCTCTTGCGGTTTTTTGCTAATATGATCTTAAATAACCGTACCATTAATTGCAGTCGCAAATCGATCAAAAGGAAAATTGTGACATTGATCAAAATAAGGTAGTTTGTTTGAGTTGTGATTTGAAAAATGTTTGTCACTTTGACCATTTATTACAGAAAAAATATACTGGACTGCCCTCGGCAAGTTATTTAAAAAAAATGAGCCATTTAGTTAGGATTTCAAAAAGGTACAACAATTAGTTGAGTGATAATTGGCATTTTATCAAAAAAGTAGAAAATCGACATCCTATACCACATCTTTAGTTACTGTGGCAACAAAGAATTCTCTTGCGGTTTTGTGCTAATATGATCTTAAATAACCGTACCATTAATTGCAGTCGCAAATCGATCAAAAGGAAAATTGTGACATTGATCAAAATAAGGTAGTTTGTTTGAGTTGTGATTTGAAAAATGTTTGTCACTTTGACCATTTATTACAGAAAAAATATACTGGACTGCCCTCGGCAAGTTATTTAAAAAAAATGAGCCATTTAGTTAGGATTTCAAAAAGGTACAACAATTAGTTGAGTGATAATTGGCATTTTATCAAAAAAGTAGAAAATCGACATCCTATACCACATCTTTAGTTACTGTGGCAACAAAGAATTCTCTTGCGGTTTTTTGCTAATATGATCTTAAATAACCGTACCATTAATCGCAGTCGCAAATCGATCAAAAGGAAAATTGTGACATTGATCAAAATAAGGTAGTTTGTTTGAGTTGTGATTTGAAAAATGTTTGTCACTTTGACCATTTATTACAGAAAAAATATACTGGACTGCCCTCGGCAAGTTATTTAAAAAAAATGAGCCATTTAGTTAAGATTTCAAAAAGGTACAACAATTAGTTGAGTGATAATTGGCATTTTATCAAAAAAGTAGAAAATCGACATCCTATACCACATCTTTAGTTACTGTGGCAACAAAGAATTCTCTTGCGGTTTTTTGCTAATATGATCTTAAATAACCGTACCATTAATCGCAGTCGCAAATCGATCAAAAGGAAAATTGTGACATTGATCAAAATAAGGTAGTTTGTTTGAGTTGTGATTTGAAAAATGTTTGTCACTTTGACCATTTATTACAGAAAAAATATACTGGACTGCCCTCGGCAAGTTATTTAAAAAAAATGAGCCATTTAGTTAGGATTTCAAAAAACACTTGCTACTTTTCTGTCCAAAAAAGATTTTATTTGAAATTATTGCAAGAAACTCAACCTAACCTAGTTAATCAATTGGAGAAATAAATTGAAAAATAAAACGAAAAGTATGAGAGTAAAAAAGATGCTTGTATTTTGCAAATTCAAATGCTCGAATTGTTTGCCTTCAGCACGAATACAGACTCGTCAGCAGCATCTGCACCTTTTTAATGCCTCGGCCACGAAATCGGACGCATGGGCGTTTTTGCTCATAGCGTCAAGGTCGAGCGGGTGAGAGCCTGTTCCAAATGATCCGTAGAAGAGAGAAAGGACCTCTACGCTTGTAGCGTTTCACCAAGAGCGAGTATTCCGTGGCCGAGGCATCGTTTGATAAATCGCATTGATCTCTTGTGTTGCTTGAGTAGCGAAGCTGGGCGATATTTTGAATAGCGTTGGAATAAACTTTTTCCTTTCTGCAGGCCCAGCAAAAAAAATCAATTGGGTTTAGGTCCGGAGACTGGGCTGGCCACAAAATTGCACCCTGACGCCCAATCCACCCAGTTCTCTGTAAAAATATTCACGTACAGGACGAGCATAATGCGTTGGGCAGCCGTCTTGTTAGATATTAAGTGGAATATCTTCTATTAATGTCGGCCACTGATTTCGGAGAAAATCCAGGCAGTTTTTTTTGTTGGACAGAGAATACTCTGGAAGGTGAATTGGGCGACAGGGTACAATTTTGTGGCCAACCCATCTCCGGACTTAACCGCAATTGATTTTTTTACTGGGGGATGCAGAAATGAAAAAGTTTATTCCAACGCTGACGAGCCTGTATTTGTGCTGAAGGCAAACAATTCGAGCATTTGAATTTGTAAAATAAAAGCATCTTTTTTACTCTCATACTTTTCGTTTTATTTTTCAATTTATTTCCCCAATTGATTGATTAGGTTAGGTTGAGTTCTCTAAATTCTCTAATTTTCTTTGGGCAGAAAAGTAGTAAGTGTTGTACCTTTTTGAAATCCTAACTAAATGGCCCATTTTTTAAAATAACTTGCCGAGGGTAGTACAGTATATTTTTTCTGTAATAAAGAGTCAAAGTTAAGGGGCAAAATATTTTCTAACCACAACTCAAAAGAACTAACGTATTTTTATCAATGTCACATTTTTTTGATCCATTGGTGACTGCAGGCAATGGTACGGTTATTTAAGATCATATTAGCAAAAAACCGCAAGAGAATTAGTTACCACAGTAACTCAAGATAAAATCTCGACCAATCAAAGACTCTGTGTATGATGTGTATTTTTATGAGCCGAGTAAAATGTGTTAAAACGGGAAATGTCTTCTTTAATAGTATATTATTATACAAGTTTTATAAGACGTCAAATTGGCGCATGAGTTTGGGGCACGAGGAGCGCCAGCGACGAGGGTCCCAAATGAACGAATGCGCCAATATGTCTTATAAAACGAGTGTAATATACTATTTTTTCTACTTTGCGTCATTAATTTTATAAAAATTTAGAATTATATATTAGGTAAAATTCCAATCTAGAGTATTTATGGGTGCAACCGTTGGTAACACTGTCATCTGTCACTTAAATTCAAATATCTGTGAAAAAGTAATTATTGATAATTATTATATACCATCATATACTAGTAGTACGAAACCTAGGATGCAACACGCATGTTTAAATATGTTTAAAAATATACATACTTCGCAGTTTGTGCGATTCTAAAAAATCAATTTGTGCTTACTTTTGTGGTTATGTGTATTTTCGTTTGACATGCATTTGATATCAATGTCACCAATCTTAGAAAAAAGTTACTAAAAACGGTGTTACAATTTACCAATTGTAACACCGAAAACAGTGTTACAATGTGTGCATTGTGAATGCAAAGTAGAAAAATAGTATATTATTATACAAGTTTTATAAGACGTCAAATTGGCGCATGAGTTGTTTGGGGCACGAGGAGCGCCAGCGACGAGTGTCCCAAATGAACGAATGCGCCAATATGTCTTATAAAACGAGTGTAATATACTATTTTTTCTACTTTGCGTCATTAATTTTATAAAAATTTAGAATTATATATTAGGTAAAATTCCAATCTAGAGTATTTATGGGTGCAACCGTTGGTAACACTGTCATCTGTTAAATTCAAATATCTGTGAAAAAGTAATTATTGATAATTATTATATACCATCATATACTAGTAGTACGAAACCTAGGATGCAACACGCATGTTTAAATATGTATAAAAATATACATACTTCGCAGTTTGTGCGATTCGAAAAAATCAATTTGTGCTTACTTTTGTGGTTATGTGTATTTTCGTTTGACATGCATTTGATATCAATGTCGCCAATCTTAGAAAAAAGTTACTAAAAACGGTGTTACAATTTGCTAATTGTAACACCGAAAACAGTGTTACAATGTGTGCATTGTGAATGCAAAGTAGAAAAAAGCTATTTTCAGCACATAAGCGAGGAGCGCAGCTAGGCTCTTTACTAGCAGCAAGGTGCAATACGATATACTTACCTTGTTTTCCAACTATGGCATTTTGCTCCATGTCACCCGACCACAAACATACAGGCCTGATAAAATCAGTAAATTCAAGATCAGTGGGCAGCTGAATCAGTGCTATGTCGTTGAAGAATCGTTCAGGATTATAGTCGTCTGGTATTATAACATTCTTCATGGTGGAAGTCTTAGCAGATGCTGGTATATGACTGAGTTTGGTCAACCCTGCAAGAACAAAATCGTGGTATAAACAGTGCAAATAAATATCATAAACGCGAACTGAAATTTTGGAACTTCTTACCAAAGTATATTATAAAAGTCTGCAGATCTACTAGTCTCTTCGTACGTTGTATCGTTACGCAGTGTGCTGCAGTCAAAATCATTTTCTTTGAAATTATAGAACCGCCGCATACGTAGTCAACATATGGAGGGACGATTTTCAAGAGTGCAACATGCCATGGCCACGCTCCTACAATCAGTAATAATAATAATAATAGTAATAATAATAATAATAGTAATAATAATAATAATAAAACGTAATGTTTGATTGATAAAATATCATTTACCCTCTTCAGCATCTCTTCCATTATAGATTAATCCTACAGCTTGTGGGACTGTGCCGCAAATTTCATCTTTGTTCCTCGGTGGTAGTTTTGGTGTGTCGTCTGTGGTTGGAATTCTAACATCAATATCCATAGGTTTTTGGGGTGGACGTCGATTGCTCTTTGGGCAAACCACATATCCATTGATGCTAATCCTCTTAATATTCGGTATATTATTTCGGTCTCCAAATTTGATAGTGAGTTTAACCGTTACCGGGTCTCCTATAGGTATCGACGCGTCGCTTTTTCGGATTATGTAGTTCTGATTGTTCGATGACGATATCTCCGAGAAATTGTTCTGAAAAAAAATACGATGCTGACAAATGGTATATTTAATGCTTTATCCCAATAAACTGAAGACTAGTCTATATCAGTTGTTCTTTTTATTTGGGTAGCTTAATAAGCGTCTGCATTTTCTCACATATATCCTAATTTGTAGCAAATAGACGAAAATGTTTCGGACAAATCGTCTTTCTATTTAAATTTTCCAATTGGCCGCCGCCCAAGCAACAGGGGGTGTGACGGTAGGCATAGTTTAGTACTAACGGGTGCTCGCCTTGGAGATATTAAGTTTCGCTTCAGCAAATTTTCTGTGCGATGCATATTTTTCGAGGAATGTAAGTATACAAAATTCCACGTTAAATGAATCACCCGGTATAGTACTACATTGATAAATATTGAGTAAATCTTAATATAATATATTTAGAACATTTTATCGATATTTATTTAGTAAAACACCGCTAAAATTCACACCAATAGAAGGTTCAATCATTTGAATAACATCAACGTTGGAATTCCACAACATGTCTTCATGGGTTGGCCTCATAGTGTAACTATTTTTACTAGTGTTGGCAAAACATCGATAGTACTATCGATAGTTTTCGATAGGTGTCGCTATCGAAGCTTTTCGATAGTTTTTAATATATCGATAGTTTTGTTTATTTGAAAAAGAACAAGTATTTTGTTTCTGTTTATATCAATAATACATTGTAAATTATTATTAATCTAAGATATATCCATAGGTTGGCATTTACATTGTAGTATAGGGTCAGTCTGCCATTAAAGTTGCCTACTACCGTAACCGTAGTGTAGTGGTAACCCTGATTTTGCGCTTTTCATGTATCCCGTCATTGTTGTCTTTGTCAAATGTCAGTTTTCTCAAAGGCTGGCCTCTTCATTACTGACAGAAAAAACAGAATTAAGCTAAAGAATCTTAACAAATTAATATTTTTGCGGACTGGTTATGCTAAAAATTTGTATTTTATGTTATTTGTAAAATTTATGTATTTATAAAATAATCTTTTATACAAATAAACGTTGTTTTGAGAATAAATATTTTTTTATGAATTTCTTTTAGTCGGAAGCAACCCGATAGTTTATCGATAGTTTTCAACAGTTTTTTTTTTTCTACTATCGATAGTTTTCGATAGTAAAAAGTTCGATGTTTTGCCAACACTAATTTTTTACATGTTACATGGTGGGCCAAGAACTCCCCACTTTTCCGGCAATTCGCAGAGGAAAGGGAAGTGTTGCCAACATACTCTGTAAGGAACAAACATAGGACAGTAATATTTTGCCCTTCAGTTGCATGCGTGCGTACAAATGCGAGATTTTGATTCCTATTTAAAAAATTAAACCATAATCTTGTCTTTCAACTATTCCAAATACTCTACATTGAATAACTTTGTTCAAACCGCAATGCATGGTAGTTTACAAAAGTTGTCGTTGCTACTATGGCCATCTATGGCTGCTACTCGAAGCTACATGGGTGACACCATTACAGTATTCTATAATAACTGTAATAATTTGTATTCTTTAAATTTTTCTTTCTGTACTACTATGGTCAATACGTCTTACAAAACGAGTGCTACATTTATCGTTTATAAATTTAGTAAATGTGACAGCTATATTGGTTGGTGGATTCCATTGTTACCAAAGTCAGAAGTAAACACTGAGAACTGAGTCTACTGAGGAACCAAAGTAGAAAAATTCGAAATTCTTATTGCGAAAATTTCAAATGGTAAATATTGTTCTAATTGTAAAGCACCGACCTTCGGTTACTATATATTAATAATGTTCTGGTGATATTTCCAATACTTGACAACACTTTCTGGTGTTTTTCCAACAATTGGCAAAATTGGGCTTTCTTAAACAAGGTAGATAGAGACGGACTGAGTTTTTTAGAAAGAGATCGTTGCGTTCTTGGTCCACCATGTAAAAATAGTTACACTATGGTTGGCCTCATGTATCCCTAATACTTTCCGTCATAACACTCACAGAGTACATATGTATATGTATGTGACAAATTTGACCCTGCAAATATACAGTAAGCTAATAATTCTCAAGATGATGTTTGTCGCTTAATCTCATTAATAACAGCATGTATAAAGAAAATAATTAATTAAAATTGCCTTTTTAATCAAATGAAGAAAAAAATAACCGATTGCTGTGTCAAAAAATAACAGTTATACATATCTTATTCGTGTCTCTTCGACAACAAATCATTCATTTAATATTCTGTTACATACATATACCCACGGGCAAAAAACGGCATCTAGCAAACAGTTATCTACAATTTATCAACATTATGTTCAAAGTTCTGTATATGTGAGAACGTTACACTGACTAACCTGTCTAGTCTCTTATTTAAATTTACATGTCCACGCTTTTTCACACTTTATATTTTACCATAATTTACCTTCATGTTTCCAGCATTTTTCTTCAACCAACTAAGACCGATGGATGTTATTATTATTGCAGAAATAGCTAATATTATTATTATTATAATAGTAAAAGTTCAGATTATATTAATTTTATTTATAACTGTACATTTTCAGTCAAAACTCATCAATAAAAAAGGTCTAGTGCACGTGTACCATGGAAAATATTACAAGTTGGCTACAATATGTCATTATCCAAGTTTTAGAGGTTAGAATTGATTAGTTTTGTTGTTTTCGTTAATTAAATTTTCAGACGTTTTCTATGTCAATTCCTGAAGTGTATAAAACAATAAATTTAAGAAAAAGATTAAATGAGGGCACACTAAATCATACTACATAGGTATATCATAATTTAAGAGCAAACAAAGACTTCCTTAATTACACTTCAATAATCTTTAAATTATCAGATTCTTTGTTATGTCTAGCACTTACAAAGAGAGCGTCTGCCTTTCGGTCGAGATTGACGTGAATCCAAACACCGTTCAGGTCTTCCGGTGCTGGTACGTTAAGAACTGCATTCCACCTGTTACTTCCTTCTTCCAATGGGCTATCACTGAGGATATCAGGGCATGGGTTTTTAATTTGGGCGCTGGTAGCGCCAACTAATAGGAACACTATTAAAATCATGGGACATTCAAACAAACTATTGCAGATATAACAGATCGAACATGTCTTTGTCAACAAGGAATGAAGACTGGTCATCCGCTGCTGGATATTCTATAATTTGGAACCGGTTGACGTTCCTTCAAGGTTATATTTAGACTTATAATCACTCCACATTGTGGATTAACCACACAAGTGATGAACTGTTGATCTGATTTACACAATTAGTCTTATTTACATACATATATTATCAATAATATACAAAAACATTATATGGCTGTAAACACTTGAAGAAACACATAAATATGGCGGAAACTTAAGTTTACTCAACACAGTGTTATAAGATGAGAACCCACAAGTTGTTTATTGTTGCATTTCATTATTTCATATCGTATGGTATTGAATGACTAATAATTGTTGTTCAGGAAGGTTACCGCAATTGTCGATGACGGGAAGAAAAAAACCCGTGAAAATAGTTGGTCATTGTAATGCATTCCTCGCGGAACTGATGTATTAGAAGTTTTTGGCGATTATTCCTTACCATTTTTCGGGGCAAAACGTTTTTCACATTGTGTGAGTATCTAAATGTGATCAAGGAAGATCGTGTTTCCAAAATGTAGAAAATTTTCTTCATTATTATTTTGGCTGCTTTTCGCTTGGTTTTCAAAAATGTGCTCAACGTTCAGCAACAGTGTGAACGTTCAAAAACAGAGGGTCCGTACGTTATATAACTTCTTTAATAAAGAAATCCATAAATCATTTTCATATTATGTGTTGGTACTCATATTTACGGAGATGTTGACTGTTAGCTGCTCATGCCACAACCGAAAAAGTTAGGTCAAATCCGCCTCAACCATAGTGTAACTATTTTTACATGGTGGGCCAAGAACACAACGATCTCTTTCTAAAAAACTCAGTCCGTCTCTATCTACCTTGTTTAAGAAAGCCCAATTTTGCCAATTGTTGGAAAAACACCAGAAAGTTTTGTCAAGTATTGGAAATATCACCAGAACATTATTAATATATAGTAATCGAAGGTCGGTGCTTTACAATTAGAACAATATTTACCATTTGAAATTTTCGCAATAAGAATTTCGAATTTTTCTACTTTGGTTCCACAGTAGACTCAGTGCTCAGTGTTTACTTCTGACTTTGGTAACAATGGAATCCACCAACCAATATAGCTGTCACATTTTCTAAATTTATAAACGATAAATGTAGCACTCGTTTTGTAAGACGTATTGACCATAGTAGTACAGAAAGAAATATGTAAAGAATACAAATTATTACAGTTGTTATAGAATACTGTAATGGTGTCACCTATGTAGCTTCGAGTAGCAGCCATAGATGGCCATAGTAGCAACGACAACTTTTGTAAACTACCATGCATTGCGGTTTGAACAAACTTATTCAATGTGGAGTATTTGGAATAGTTGAAAAACAAAATTATGGTTTAATTTTTTAAATAGGAATCAAAATCTCGCATTCGCACGCACGCATGCAACTGAAGGGCAAAATATTACTGTCCTATGTTTGTTCCTTACAGAGTATGTTGGCAACACTTCCCTTTCCTCTACGAATTGCCGGAAAAGTGGGGAGTGGGGAGTTCTTGGCCCACCATGTAAAAATAGTTACACTATGGCCACAACGAACGAAAGAGTCGCCGCTTTGGTGGTAGAAATTTGAACTAAACAATTCGTGGTAAAAAGGCCATCTACATGCGCTTGTTCTGGCGAATGGCGCATTTCATTGGCTATTCGCCTTAACGAGCGAAACAGTCCCACTCTGGTGGTAGAAATTTGAATTAAACAATTCGGAGTAAAAAGCGCCATCTACATTCGCCCGTTCAGGCGGATTGTAATCAGCACATCAGCATGACCTCTTGTAAGATGTAAATAAAGTGCCAAAGGTAAATTGGCTTAAATGTTTACATTCCAGTAACACAGTAGTTAAAACTGCACGTTTACCAAGAATAAATATCTGGGATTGCCTCCACCCAACTTTCTGACAACATCGTTGATACATTGAAGAGTCTAACCACTCTAACCCATGTCTATTTTGAAATAGTACATTAACTTTTTCTCTCTGTAACAGTAAATAAGATGTACTATCGAATTTTTATGCCAATACTATGCATACATACATATATGTATTTACAGTTAATAATTAAACGTGATAAAGTTCGGAACAAAATTCATAATAGCTGCTTTCCATTTGCACATTTCTGAGTTGATATTAGCTGAGCTGAGCTAATATAACTTATGCGTAGCGTTCCTTTTGTTTTGGTGAAGTAAGACAAGCTCAGACAAATTACCTTCCCCTTGCCCTTGGCTAGTCATGCGAAAAGGTAACTTAGATCGTCTGAGCTGTCTGAGCTAACCTAATAGGAGAAGAAGAAGAAGGAGAACCTAACCTAAATCCGCCATCGTGCGTGCGTGCAATTTGGTTTTTGTTTATTTTATAAACTATAAGAAGTTTCGGCAAGATGGATGAAGTTAACTTATTTTATGTGTGTGGCCTGATTACACATCTTTGCTACGAAGTGGAATTAAGTCACGAGGACGGTATACGCGTGCAAAGAAGCGGTTCTGATACCTATGTTTCTTATTTGTACCTATAGATGATAACATTGATAACACTTGTTGTCAGGCAAGTGGCGCCGCCACTCGCTGACATCAAGTTCCACGAACTTAGTTAGATAGAATGGCACCGAACGCGTTCCTTTTGCCAACATAGCTTAGCTTAGGTGAACTTGGACCAAGCCAGACGGTGTTAGATTAGCTCAGCTAAGATTAATTCAGAAGTGTGCAAATGGAAAGCAGCTAATAACACAATGCAACAGTCATTTTGTGACTTGGAGTTGCCAATCACGAAATGAAAGTGTAGTTACTATATAGCTATTCTTCAAAGATGGTTGCACTTAGTTAGCTAAATAAGATTTTTAAATAATTTTCAAAGTTTTTGAACCGGTGGTGTGTCTTATTACTTTAGAAAATCAATAAAATGTGAAATAATTGATCATTTTTGTTCATCAGTAGCTCGTTGGAATGATAATACCTTCCAAAATATGAAAAGAATATATACATATTTTTTTTTACACCGGGAGGAGTTTGAAAGCGGCCTGAAATTAAAAAATCTGATGTGGCCAGGCACATGACTTTATCATACGATACAGCCGTGTTCAGGGGGACAATTTGGAAGTTCAAGGGGCATCCGCTTACTATGATTTAATTTTTTTCCAAAAAAATGGAATGGACATAAATTATACAAAATTTTCTCTACTATAGTTTATTATTTAACTATTTTGACGAAATTACAGAAATGGCGGCTAATTTGCAAAATCGTTGTAAAATGATAAGAGTAAACCTCGAGTTCCTTTGGGCCCTTTTGGACAAAACTTCTTTCAGCTCTAAGTTTAGTCACGAAACTTCTAAATATGAAGTTTCGTCTCGATACCTTCAGTAGTTTCTCCGGAATCGTCGCCACAAAAAACGGGTACACACACACACACACAGACATTTTTTTGTACCTTGGTGAAACATGTTCAGGTGACTCAAAACGACATATTTCCGCTAAAATCTCAATTTCTTTCAAGTAAAAATTAAAAAGAATTACAAAAAGGCGTTTATAATATGTTTTCAAAATAAAAAAAAAATATTTTATTTTATTGAAATGTTTTTTTTTTTTAATACAACTGAAATTTATTTGAACAATAAGGCTAAGAACACACGAGGCGGCGCGCGACGAAGCGGCCGCCGATTCGTCTGCCGACTTGATAGACAAATCCATTTGCAAGCACTTGTAGAGGACACACGGCTCAGCGGCGGCGCGGCGACGAATCGTCGAACCAGAATACAGCAACGAAATGTCTCTGACTGCGTTTGTACACACGCAAGCGTCGGACGAATCGGCGCCGCGCCGCCTCGTGTGTTCTTAGCCTAAATACATCACACTAACTTTCTCAATTTTTTTTTGTAGTAGCTCTTAAATGTCTTAGTCTTAGTCATTGCTGCTTTTGTAATCGTCTCCAGCGCTTCCATGCCCACTTTCCATACCCAAATGAAAAGTAAAATACTTACCAGGATGAGTCCACATTGCTGGTATACCGAATTGCATCGCATACCGCTGTCCTCGCCACCATAACATTAACGAGGTGTAACAAGTTTTGCAAATTTTATCTGGAGCCCAAGATACACTATGTACTATCCGTTCATCAAATATTAGCTGCTTTCCATTTGCACATTTCTGAGTTGATATTAGCTGAGCTGAGCTAATCTAACTTATGCGTAGCGTTCCTTTTGTTTTGGTGAAGTAAGACAAGCTCAGACAGATTACCTTCCCCTTGCCCTTGGCTAGTCATGCGAAAAGGTAACTTAGATCGTCTGAGCTGTCTGAGCTAACCTAATAGAAGAAGAAGAAGAAGGAGAACCTAACCTAAATCCGCCATCGTGCGTGCGTACAATTTGGTTTTTGTTTATTTTATAAACTATAAGAAGTTTCGGCAAGATGGATGAAGTTAACATATTTGATGTGTGTGACCTGATTACACATCTTCGCTACGAAGTGGAATTAAGTCACGAGGACGGTATACGCGTGCAAAGAAGCGGTTCTGATACCTATGTTTCTTATTTGTACCTATAGATGATAACATTGATAACACTTGTTGTCAGGCAAGTGGCGCCGCCACTCGCTGACATCAAGTTCCACGAACTTAGTTAGATAGAATGGCACCGAACGCGTTCCTTTTGCCAACATAGCTTAGCTTAGTTGAACTTGGGCCAAGCCAGACGGTGTTAGATTAGCTCAGCTAAGATTAATACAGAAGTGTGCAAATGGAAAGCAGCTATTGTTCATATGCTATTTCAGTTTCTTTAGTGACGGGACGTAGGTAGGCTTGTCTTCACCGACCAGTTTCCACATAGGTATATAACAAAACTTCTGCCATTTCCAACAGTCATCCATGTTCTTATATTCGCTTGTACACAAAATTTTAAACTGTGACCACAAGCGCTTTGCCGGCTCTTCTATACTTTCCCGCCGACGATCGCGTTAAGGCGGCTCCACACGCAACGGAAAATCCGAAGGTCTGCCTTGAGGCTCTAGGCCTCCTCCATCCACACGTAGAGATTTCTCCATCCACACGTCGAGGTTTTCCTTGAGGTCTTGCGCCTCAAGGCATGCCTTCGGATTTTCCATTGCGTGTAGAGCCACCTTTAGAGTACAGTGTGTTGTTTGCAGTCGTCCATAAATAGTTTGAGCTTGGATAAATCGACAAAAAGTTTAAAATGTACATTTAGGTCATTATGTCAGTTTTTGGGCACAAATAAACTTCTAAATTTACACCCCAGGCAAGTTCCGTCAAGCATCCCATCCACAGGGGGACCAATCGGCCGGATCGGCCTGTTCGGACCGCTCGGCCGATCAATCCGCTCGTGCATGGTAGTGGGAGCCAAGTCCGAAATGAGTCGTGGTTCGGTCTGCGGTCCACTCTCAATGCAAGTGGGGTACGGATCCGCGTAATGTATGGGTACTGACGGATCGGTCCGTTGTCGTGTCGCGGTCGCAAACCGTGTCCGTTTCGCTACTAGATCAAATGTCTGCCAAAACAGGATTTTTTCGAGTATCTCAGATTAATAGAGCTTTTTTTGGAATCATTTTTATGAAATATACTATGTTAATTGTTTTGAGCGATGTAGTTTCTTTTAAGGAAACCAATAACGTTAAATTGTCAGTACTGTAACAGTGACAGAGTAAAGTCGGAATCGGTGGCTTCTAAGATAAAAAAGTTTTAGCTTTTGTTCACTCTTGTTTTTTTTTGTACACAGTCATGTATACATATAGCATCCATTATGATTAATTCAGGTTTAGCACTTGTACTTGTAATTTTTGTAAAAAACTGTTATAGTTCTATTTAAAATAAAAAAAATACACAATACTATAATTATAACACAAAATATATAAACATCTCATGTTCTACATTTTATTACCTTTCATAATTAATTATTTCATATGTTATTGATATTTTTAAGCAGGCCCGTTCCGACCCGGGGGTGCAGCGGGTGCGAAGCACACGGGCGCCAAGTCAAGGGGCGCCAAAAGAAGCCGCCTTGATTGCTAAAAATATGTAAACTCCAGTAAACTAATCCAGTAAACTAATTCACTGGATCAGCTGTTATTTGTTGCTCATGCGCGTGTAGTTAAAGGTTAAACTATCACCTATCGAATCACGTCGCGACGTGATTCGATAGTCGATGCAAGATTGCATCGTATGCGGCAGCTCGCAGCCACAGGCACATACGATTTTGCAGGAAATTACTTGATTCTGACCAAATCTATAAATACGCGTAACCGTGGAATATGTACTCAGTACTATTTCAGTTTTGAGGTTAATATTGTTAGACCCCGAACAAGAAAACGTTTATTTGAATACGAATGTAAAGATGAGGCTCCAAAAACTCTAGAAGACTGCATTATCGAAAATAGAAGAAAGATTCGAACAAATAAAACAACATCACACAGTTTTCAGTTTTCTCAACGAGTTGTATAATTTCCTTAATACTGATAAATCAAATAGACGTACCAAATGTGAATCTGTCGAAAGTATGTTACATGATCCATCTAAAAATGAAAAAGATATTATAGCTCAAGATTTGTTCGATGAAATTGACAACCTCGCACGGTATATTTCCCCTGAGATGAACGCGTTGAATGTGGTTAGATACCTGTTTATCTGTTCCCAAATTTAGCTATTGCCATACGAATTTTCTTAACATTACCTTTGACAGTGGCTAGCGGAGAGAGAAGCTTTTCGAAACTTAAATTGATAAAAAATTATTTGCGTTCAACAATGGGACAGGAAAGGCTTTTAAACTTATCTATTATCAGTATTGAAAAAGATATATCCGAAAATATAGATGTATCCGATCTAATATTAGAATTTGCATTAAAGAAGGCGAGAAAAGCCAAGTTTACTTGAGTTCTTTACTTATTTAGATTGAATCATAAATATTCATAAGCAATACATGTATATAATATTAACATTAGGTGTTTATTTTGTTGTTATATCAATAAATTAATTATTATGTTAGTGACAAATATTTGTATAATACAGTACAACTTCGATAGATCGGACACTCTCTATTACGGACATTCCAGCAATCCGAACGCTGTTGTCAACCGGACATTTTTGAAATTTTACCTCCGTAGTTCGGATACAAAATATATTTTCCAGTTAAAACCAGTCGAAAAAAAAAACAAAGGGTTACTTAACTTTCATGCATTGCTGTAAAGCAACCGGATCACATAAATTGGCACTTTTAATATTAGCCCCCACCAAATCCGCAAGCTTTTAAATGTGGAATGAGCTCAATACTAGTTGTATCCAAAGCGTATGATAAAGGATGGATGAGTACACCATTATGTACTGAATGTTCGAAGAAATGTTTTAAGCCTGCGGTTAAGACATTTTTAACTGGGGTTAACAGGCCCTAGAAAGCTCTAGTGTAGATGATGCCAATGCGTTTTCTTTGGGTATCAGGTCTGAAGGATATAATTTTCCCATGGAAGATTCTCAAATGGCTCAGAGAAAAATCTACTAATGTAGATGTATCCAAAAGAATATAAACAAACATTGATACATTTTTAAAAAATAACTAAAATGTTTCGCTTATTTTGTTCATTTATAGTCAGAATTTAGTTTTAATTTTAGCTTCCTTTTAATAACAGCGACGAATGCAGTGAATTCTGTCAAACTGCTTCTATAAACGCTTATTGCGCCTAAACCATCCATCTCCCTGATCTGTAAATTGGTGTTCATGTTTAAAGTCACTGTAGGATGAACAGGTATCAGTTAGGTCAAAATCGGATGAATTTCTCAGAAGACTCATTTATCACCTGCCACTTCCGGTTGTCAGATTGTCACAAAAAATAATCCAGTTCGTCCCCCGGTAATTCTAAGTATGTATAACAAATTTCACCTTGATCCGTTGTTCCGTTTGGGCGCAATCGTTTTCACGAACATACACACATACATATTACATACATTTTCCAGTAGTACTTAATCATTGCAGTGGATTCAGCCGACCCCAAAACGGGTATTTCCGCTGAAATCCCGAATTTTTCCGCCGATTACAATACTATCCTTCTAGGATACGAGTCGGAAAGTGAAAATCACCCCTCCCAACAAAAGCAAAATCAAACCTCCAGTAATCCGGATACCTCGATAGTCCGAACATGGTCCGGAACGATATATGTCCGGATTATCGAAGTTATACTGTATATGTAAAAAATAAATAAATAATCCATATCTTTTCTACATTTACTGTAGCAGGTTATTTTATTCAAGATTTCAAGGAATATATTCTAGAGAATTTAAATCAGGAGATATGAGGGGGGGGCGCCAAAATTATCGTCGCACACGGGCGTCAGATATCTCAGGAACGGCCCTGTTTTTAAGGTACCTAATAAGACACACCACCGGCTCAAAAACTTTGAAAATGACTTAAAAATCTTATTTAGCTAACTAAGTAAAACCATCTACGCAGAATAGTTATATAGTAACTACACATTCATGTGGTGATGAGCAACTAGAAGTCACAAACAAAGAGTTGAATTTTGTCGCACTGTATAATTAAACGTGATAAAGTTCGGAACAAAATTTATAATGTTTTCAAGAAAAACGTTCCGACACGTCAATTTGAATTAAATAGCCACCTTATGGCGTAAAAAATTCAACTATGACGTCACATACTTCGGAGCGATGACGTCATGCATATTTTTTTAAATGGCAACCCCAATTTTTTGCTGTTTTTCGGTAGAACTTGTTATTGCTTAAATGACGATGTAAAATAAAGGTACCAATTACATAACCTTTTTTTTTAATTGCACATTCAGTTTAACAAAAACTTAATTTCAATGGAAAAAGTTATTATTGAACCCAAAAAAAAAAATACAAAATGTAACGCAAATGTTTAAATTGTTTTCTCCAGAATCTACAGCAAAGGATTTTCACAGAATTGGAGTAAATTAATGTTGATAGTTTGGAGAGCACTGTACAGTGTTTAGTCTCGTATCGTGGAGAACAATTTGAACATTTACGCTTAATTTTGTGTTTTTTTGGGTTCAATAATAATTTTTTCCATTAAAATTAAGGTTTTATTTTGATAAACTAAATGTGCTATTTTTTCCAAAAAAAGGTTATCTAAGATACTAATTATTTTACATCGTCGTTTAAGCAATAACGAGTTCTACGGAAAAACGGCAAAAAAATTGGAGTTGCCATTTAAAAAAAGTATGGATGACGTCATTGTTCCGAAGTAGGTGACGTCATAAATGCAATTTGTACGCCATAAGGTGGTTATTTAAAAGTTAAAATTGACGTGTCCGAGCGTTTTTCTTGAAAACATTAAATAACGATATTATGAATTTTGTTCCGAACTTTATCACCACTCTGTATAATAAACATCTGGGGTGGCCCTCACCCAACTTTACTACATCGTTGGCACAATGGAGTGTGTATAGATGTTTCAAACTAAGAAGAGCACAGTTGTATATGCAACCAAATATACACAGACAATTTATAAACCATACACTGGGTATGATTGGTTGCATATACAATTGTGCTCTTCTTAGTTTGAAACTACTCTAAACACTTTTGCAATTATTCAATTTAGTAAAGCCAGAGCCATCTCTGGACGGTACGTAACGTCAGTTTGTATGACAGAATTACATTTGTCATCCTGACATTATGTCATGTCATGTCAGTGGCAATGACGTTTGTCCACGTTTGGCGTTGGACGTTTGGCCACGGTTGACTTCGCTGACCGCACCCAAACATTCTATAATGCCGTTTGGATACATCCTATACGAGTGCTTCATTAAAAAATATGCATTAAAACGTCAAAATTCTGTCAGAGTGTCACATCGCATAAAGTACAATATCAGGAAATAATTTCTTCAGTATGATCAAATTATAAATTTCAACGTGGGTTCTGTCCATAGCGCAACACGGGATTTAAAAATTCACAACACTGATCCTCCAAATTCTTTCGCTAAAAGGGTCTTTCATAACAAAAATTATGAAAAAGTCATTGTGGAATCGGGCTGTTCAAAATATTGTAAAAACAGCTGTTGTATGCAGGAGGATAAACAAGAACGACTTGCAAATCTCCGAAAGTCTATAATGAGCAAGATATTTGGAACAGTTGAGTGATATTCGGTATATTGTATATATTTTGGTTAATTTTGTGTAAATATAGTAACACGTATTTATCTGACTTATATTATTTATTTTTGACAATTACATTAATCAACGTCAAACCACAAACTTGACCGTCACTCATGACAGTATACGTCACGCTTTACTTTAGTTTGTCTGTATGTGAAAGGTGGTCAGTACTGTGGTGGCCGTCAAATTTTCCTTAGCATATGAAAGAACGAAATCTGTTATGCAGACATAACCTAGTTTGTCTACCCAATAATAGATGCCGCTAGCAACGAGTTTTTACAGTATTTTACTATCTCGTACTTCTTTCGCTTATCGCTCTTGATTCTGGATATGCAAACAATGTTATCGATTTGATAAAAGGCAAAAATCGATTGGATTATTGAAAAAAACTGTCGATATAAACTGTCGTTATAAAATTTTGCAATAAAGATCAGTTTTGTGTACTGTGAAGAGAGTGGATCGCTTGCGCGTTGAAGTCTCAGAATTGGATAGCCTTGTTGCTATGCGCTCTGATTGGTCGAGTCTGACATTCCATACCAGTTATTGGACGTTTCCGGGCAACGGGTCGATATACGACGACCGCTTTAGAAACCTCATTTGTGATCTCATCGCTAAAGAGAATAGTCGGTTACCTGGTTTATACCATGAAATATGCGTAAACATTTTGAAAATTCTGTCCCATACACACATCAGGACAGATTATAACAGTGAATGAGTGACTCTTATGCCATTTCATACATTTTCCTGCCTAGTGAACTAAACTTAGGCCAGAAAAATGGCTCTATGTGAATTGAAAAGGTTTGCATAATTTTTACGCCAGGAGTTAAATCAGAAACGTTTTCGCGGCCAGAAATACGTTTAAGCACGCCAAAATAACGTAAACTCGCGTGGTATTCCGTCGCGCCTCGGTCCGCCATCGCCGCTTTGTTAGGGCGTTGTCCCTCTTGTCAAGACGAATTTCATCGCTAAAATCGCACCTTGGACCACCAAACAACATGTAATTTATTCTTACTTTGCAGACACATCACTGGCAATTGCTAGTACTCGTTAGTTTCGGTTTTCCCGATCGTAAATTCAAGAAATTTCACAATGACGTGGCATGCTTTTGTTTCATTAGTTACATCAGTTACATGTCATTATCGACAGAAGGTAACGAACAATATTTTATTTTCTAAATTTACGCCGAGGTCGGACATGAATCGCGGAAAGTATTACGTTATGGGCACAAAATGCGTACTTCTTGCCGAGAAAATGGATATTTTACAAGGTTATTTATAGTTTTGTCAACATGGCCTCCGTTTGCCGTTATATCACGCTGTGTTCTAAAAGCGGTTGGGCCGTCTCGATATTCGGGTTTCTATGTTTATATTTTCATTCAATTATATATGGATATTTTGTATTTCGCTATTTTTTTCACAATAATTATACCAGTTGTTTATCATAAGTACGGACACGGGCTATTTATAAAGTGTATGACGTGTACATAGTTGTTTACTTTGGGACATGCCCTCCTTTTAGAACACAGCGGTCGATTTGTGGTGCGTGCGATGAAAAAATAGGTCGCGAAATCGATCATTGATCAAGCATCACCTGGCGGCCATCTCCGCCACTAACCAGTAGTTTTGGCGCGACTTTTGAAAGTCCACAATATGGAAGTAGTAGTCACTAACATAAATTGAATCATTTTATAATACCTCAGAACCCCACCGTGAAAAAATACGCCGATCGGCATGAACGTAACAACGACTCTCTTTTTAAATGCTAGTGAGGAGGTAATTCCCGCCGAAATTGGAAACGAGGACCTCGAGGATGGAGAAATTGAGGACGACGAAGAAGAAATGCCCCCAGCGGAAACACCATCACAGCCGGAACCCGCCGACGTCGCCCCAGTCGCTCAGGCAAACGGGGGCAACAAATTGTTGATTGAAAAACCAACGCCGAACCCGCCGCCAATCGTCGTCGAAAAACAACACGAGAAACACGATCGACAGAAGTTTGAACGTCGCTCTAAGCACGAAGATGGCAAAAAGAAAGGCCACCTAACTGAAGCTGAGAAAAGCGTCATGTTCCTCCATAAATTGGAGCGCATGGAACGGGAGAAAAGGGATAAATATCGTAGGGAGCCAGGTAGTGCTGGAGGAGTCGAAACGCCGTTTCCTAATTTTACTCACCACCATTTTAACAAATTTGCAGTTGACGATTTTGCGTCGAACATTGAAAAACAGATCGCGAGCGTGCTTAAGAAAGAGCGCACAATTAGCGACGAAGACAAAGATGACGATAAGCGGGGCAGGAAACGGAAAAAGAAAGATCGCGATCGCAGAAAGGTATATAGATAATGGTTTATTTTGTAGAGAAAACATACTTTTCACTTCCACTATTTCGAACTTATTTAAAAACTTTTTGATGGAGCTACTCATCAGAAATTACATGGACTTGAACTCATGGAAAAAAACTATCGTTTTAGTCTGTTGGCTGGTTACTGGCAGAAATTTCGAATCAAAACCGAAAGTACAATTTTCTTTTAATTATAATGAAAGGGGTTGTTAAGCAAATCAAAAAATTATGGATGTAGAATAATTCGTTGGAATAAGTATTTCAAATAAGTAAAGTTTGTTAGAAAGAAACGAAGCAAACATCATGCCAACTTGTTGCTATAGGATAAATTAAGTGTTGATAACATTTGATAAGAAAGTAATGAAATGATTACACCTATGTGACCTAGTTCAAGTGCCAAAATGATTTGGAAAAATATTCTCTTCATATAGATTTAATAAGTAAAGGAAATCATGTCAATGTCTGGAATATCACCACCACAAAGTAAAATCTTCCAAATTTGATCATAAAAAAAAGAAAAGACCTGCATAGTCACCATAATGACTTTATGGTGGCATTAATTGACAATGTAGTATTCTTATACCACTAATAAAAGTGATTTTTTAAGAAAATGATTTTAAGAGAAAATATTGATTTTAAGGCACGACAGAAAAGTAGTACTTAATAGCAAAAATGTCTAATATGTGGTATTTTACAGACTGTGTAAATTAGTGATTATATCTTTTTGATTTTTGAAGAAAGTTAAAGAAAAATAATAATGCTAAAAATGTCGTATATGTGGTATTTTACACATTGTCTTAAATTGATGCTAAATTTGACCTTTTTTTATGAGCAAGATCAAGAACAATAATAATGCTAAAAATACCTAATAGGTGGTATTTTACAGATTATGTAAAATTACTTGATTGTATAAACTACACATGATAAATTTAACCTATTTGATAAGAAAGATAAAAAAACAGTAATGGTAAAAATGTATTATATGTAGTATTTTACAGATTGTGTAGATTAGTGATTGATTATACCTTTTGATAAGAAAGATAAAGATAAAGAAAAATAATAATGGTAAAAACGTTTTATATGTGGTATTTTACACATTGTCCTAAAGTGATGCAAAATTTAACCTTTTTATATGAAAGATCAACAACAATAATAATGGTAAATGGGGTATTTTACAGCTTATGTAAAATTACAGATTGTATAAATTACTCATGATAAATTTAACCTATTAAAAATAAAAAAGTAATGGTAAAAATGTATAATATGTGGTATTTTACAGATTGTTGTAATTATTTACGATAAATTTCACCTATTTGATAAAAAAAGGTATACATAATTGTAAAAATGTAAAATAATTTTCAAATTGTGTAATTTAGTGCTGATAAATTTGGTCTTTTTGATAAAAGAGACAAAGAAAAATCAAAGTAAAAATGTCCAATATGTGGTATTTTATAGATTGTGTAATTAATGCTGATAAACTTGGCCTTTTTTTATAAAAAATACAAAGAAAAACAAAGTAAAAATGTCCAATATGTGGTATTTCATAGATTGTGTAATTAATGCTGATAAATTTGGTCTTTTTTTTTAAAAAGATAAGGAAAAATCAAGGTAAAAATGTCTAATATGTGGTATTTTACAGACTGTGTAAATGAGTGATTATATCTTTTTGATTTTTGAAGAAAGTTAAAGAAAAATAATAATGCTAAAAATGTCGTATATGTGGTATTTTACACATTGTCTTAAATTGATGCTAAATTTGACCTTTTTTTATGAGCAAGATCAAGAACAATAATAATGCTAAAAATACCTAATAGGTGGTATTTTACAGATTATGTAAAATTACTTGATTGTATAAACTACACATGATAAATTTAACCTATTTGATAAGAAAGATAAAAAAACAGTAATGGTAAAAATGTATTATATGTAGTATTTTACAGATTGTGTAGATTAGTGATTGATTATACCTTTTGATAAGAAAGATAAAGATAAAGAAAAATAATAATGGTAAAAACGTTTTATATGTGGTATTTTACACATTGTCCTAAAGTGATGCAAAATTTAACCTTTTTATATGAAAGATCAACAACAATAATAATGGTAAATGGGGTATTTTACAGCTTATGTAAAATTACAGATTGTATAAATTACTCATGATAAATTTAACCTATTAAAAATAAAAAAGTAATGGTAAAAATGTATAATATGTGGTATTTTACAGATTGTTGTAATTATTTACGATAAATTTCACCTATTTGATAAAAAAAGGTATACATAATTGTAAAAATGTAAAATAATTTTACAAATTGTGTAGGTAATTTAGTGCTGATAAATTTGGTCTTTTTGATAAAAGAGACAAAGAAAAATCAAAGTAAAAATGTCCAATATGTGGTATTTTATAGATTGTGTAATTAATGCTGATAAACTTGGCCTTTTTTTATAAAAAATACAAAGAAAAACAAAGTAAAAATGTCCAATATGTGGTATTTTATAGATTGTGTAATTAATGCTGATAAACTTGGTCTTTTTTTAAAAAAAGACAAGGAAAAATCAAGGTAAAAATGTCTAATATGTGGTATTTTACAGACTGTGTAAATTAGTGATTATATCTTTTTGATTTTTGAAGAAAGTTAAAGAAAAATAATAATGCTAAAAATGTCGTATATGTGGTATTTTACACATTGTCTTAAATTGATGCTAAATTTGACCTTTTTTTATTAGCAAGATCAAGAACAATAATAATGCTAAAAATACCTAATAGGGGGTATTTTACAGATTATGTAAAATTACTTGATTGTATAAACTACTCATGATAAATTTAACCTATTTGATAAGAAAGATAAAAAACAGTAATGGTAAAAATGTATTATATGTAGTATTTTACAGTTTGTGTAGATTAGTGATTGATTATACCTTTTTGATAAGAAAGATAAAGATAAAGAAAAATAATAATGGTAAAAACGTTTTATATGTGGTATTTTACACATTGTCCTAAAGTGATGCAAAATTTAACCTTTTTATATGAAAGATCAACAACAGTAATAATGGTAAATGGGGTATTTTACAGCTTATGTAAAATTACAGATTGTATAAATTACTCATGATAAATTTAACCTATTAAAAATAAAAAGTAATGGTAAAAATGTACAATATGTGGTATTTTACAGTTTGCTGTAATTATTTACGATAAATTTCACCTATTTGATAAAAAAAGATATACATAATTGTAAAAATGTAAAATAATTTTACAAATTGTGTAGGTAATTTAGTGCTGATAAATTTGGTCTTTTTGATAAAAAAGGCAAAGAAAAATCAAAGTAAAAATGTCTAATATGTGGTATTTTATAAATTGTATAATTAATGATGATAAATTTGGTCTTTTTGATAAAAAAGACAAAGAAAAATCAAAGTAAAAATGTCCAATATATAGTATTTTATAGATTGTGTAATTAATGCTGATAAACTTGGCCTTTTTTATAAAAAAGACAAAGAAAAACAAAGTAAAAATGTCCAATATGTGGTATTTTATAGATTGTGTAATTAATGCTGATAAACTTGGTCTTTTTTATAAAAAAGACAAGGAAAAATCAAGGTAAAAATGTCTAATATGTGGTATTTTATAGATTGTATAATTGATGATGATAAATTTGGTCTTTTTTATAAAAAAGACAAGGAAAAATCAAGGTAAAAATGTCTAATATGTTGTATTTTATACACTCAGATGCAGAAAAAACGGGTCATTGGGTAATTTTTGTAAAAAAAAACAGTTAATTTTTTTGTTTTAGTACTGTCAATAAGAATTTTAGTGTTTGACAATCAAAGAGACAACCATCAGAATGAAGAAAAACACAACATATGGTACTTTATCAGTTTATGTAATGAACAAAGCGAAAACAATGTACGTATGCACGAAAAAAAATGACCCGTTTTTTTTGCATCTGAGTGTAGATTGTTTAATTAGTGATGATAAATTTAACGTATTTGATAAGAAAGATAAAGAAAAATAATAATGGTGAAAGTGAAAATTTAATTTATCTGATACGAAAGATAAAGCATTTAGATCTTTGTGCCATTTTAAACATGTTATTCAATCTTTTATGGGTTTTACACAAATTAATTTGAATGAAAGCTTATATATAATTTGATTGCTGGTCAACATTTGAAGTCTTATTTTTGAATATTCATTATTCGTCATCGAGTCACCAAATAAGAGCAAAATATAAAACATAGAAAACAAAACGTTTTATACACTATTGTAGATATTTTTACTTTAAATTCTTTTAAAGTATAGTGAATTTGCTTACGCATAAAACGAAAGTAAATTAAAACAATAAATGTCTGTATAAACTATAAATACTAGTAATCAGAATAGACATTTATATTTCTGTGTAAAAATGCCTCGACATTTTACACAGAAAATTATTTTTACCCAGTTTATGATTTATTTTGACTAGCTATTGAAAAAAAAATACCACATATTAGACGTTTTTACCGTTATTTTTCTTTGTATTCTTATTAAAAAGGCCACTAAATTGCATAATTTGTAAAATACCATATATTAGACATTTTAAAAATTATATTTGTTATGTTTCTTATCAGATACATTACATTTATCATCACTAATATACACTATCTATAATATACCACATACTAGACGTTTTTACCATTATTTTTCTTTGAGTTTTTTTTTATTAAAAAGGCCACATTCATTATCACTAAATTGCTCAATTTGTAAAATACCATATACATATTAGACATTTTTAAAATTATATTTTTTATCTTTCTTATCAAATACGTTAAATTTATCATCACTAATTTATACAATCTATAAAATACTAGACGTTTTTCCATAATTTTTCTTTGTATTTTTTATTAAAATGGCCACATTTATCATCATTAAATTGATTTCAATTTTATCATGCGTAATTCATTCGTTCTTTATCTTTCTTATAACAAAATAGGTAGTTGAAAAAGTTAACTTAGGAGTATTTTTTTAATATATACAAAGACACATCAACATACATTTTATTGTGAACTGTGTTTACAATTTTGAGTCATATTTTTACATTTTGGTCACTCAAGAGCTGTAGTATCAGCTCAAAACATTACACAAAGTATTCCACTAAAATACAATATCAACCAAATTTCACAAACATATTGACAAACCAATTTCTCTTTCCTATCCTCTAGCAAAAGCAAAGACGGTTGGAGTCTCCAAAGAGCGAAGAGGTGATGGATGACGCAGACATGATCAACATGCACGGAGGCAGCCCCGATCAAGGGCCCCTTCACCACGGAAAGGAAATGCTACCGAAGAGTGAGGAGTCGCACAGCGAAGACTCCGAAGAAGTGGCATCGGACAGGAGCAACGAAGAGCGCAGAGAGAGGAGACGCGAGAGACGAGATAGGAGATCAAAGAATCGAGAGAGGAACAGGGAGAGACGCGAGATGAACCGCGAGAAGAAGAACCAACAACAGCAGCAACAGATGCAACAGCAGCATCAGCATCAACCTGATATCCAGATGAAGGATGCACAGCATTTGTGCGTCTATTACTTACAAGGAAAATGTCAGAAGGTGAGATTTATGTTTTCTTTTATTAAGGAACATTAAAGATACTGAATGATATATAAAATGATATATTTTTCAGTGTTTAGTATTATTTAGAGTAGTTTTAAACTAAGTAAAGCACAGTGACATATGCAACCAATTATACGCAGTGTATGGTTTATAATTGACCCGTGTATATTCGGTTGCATACACAACTGTTCTCTCCTTGGTTTGAAACATCTATACTTCCAGTTATGCAACATAAGTAACATTAGTGCTTATGAGATAATCATAACACCTCAATTTTGACAAAAAAGTGATATTATGTCTAAAATGTATTGGCATGTATAATTTATATGTTTTCTTTCTTTTCTGTAGGGTGATGAATGTCCGTACTCGCATGATTCGCAGCCACCGATGAAGTGGGAGCTGTGCAAATTTTACCTAAATGATTGTTGTGCGAAAGGTGACAAATGCTTATACATGCACTCAGATTTTCCATGCAAATTCTACCACACAGGTCAGCCGTGTCTTGAGGGCGAGAATTGCAAGTTTGCTCACGGGAAGCCCCTCAGCGATAGTAAGTAACTTCCTTGTAAAATAATATTAATAATAATCCAAGCCTTAACATCCCCCAACAACTTTTGCTAAACGTGAATAAACCGCCCTAAAAATAGTGATCTTATGTTGCAATACCAACGTTGCCACCTATACTGCTAGCAGAAAATCACCAAGAGTGTAAAGTGTAAATATTTTTAGATTACATTTGCAATAATATCAAAACTGAAGGTACAATAAGAATAAATTAGATGGTATTATGTATTGATCTAAATTTGAGAGACATTAGTTTTTTATATGACTATTTTCACTAATATGTTTTTTGTTTGTTTACAGGACTCAAGCAGATCCTTTTCAAGCATATTGAGACAGCCCCAAAGGACATTCTAGGTAGGTTTCCAAGAATGAGCAGGGACGAGGCAATCTACAAGATCAACCAGACGCAGATGGGTCTTGAGGCAATGTATGGAGGTGGGAGGCAAGATGATGAGAACATCCCGTCGCTGTTTGATCTGAGTGTTCAGATGCCGATGGATTTTGGTAGGTTTTTTTCAAGAGTTTTTTTTTATTTTCATTTTATTAATGCTCATTTTTATTTTATTAATGCTCATTTTATTGTTTAGATTCTAAGGATAAGGATAAGTCGAACAGGAATAGGCCGTCGCGATGGCAGGATCCCGAGATGCTGGAAAAGGGCCCGTTCCAGGATCAGCGCAACGCGCCTAATTTTAATAAGATGCCGTTCCCACCTGGTCAGGATTTGGACATGAGGCTTCCTCCATCACTTCCAAGGTAAAGATATTTTTTAGTTAAATTGTTAACAAAGAAATTCTTTCTGACCTTCTTTTTCTATTTCATTCTTCTTTAATTGTTTCAATTCTTCAATTCTCTTTGTTTTCATACAGTTTTATCTTCTTGTGTTTCTTTATATGGGTAAGTGTCAGGTATTGCGATAATTTGTTAAATTTATTTTGAAAACAAAAAATTAAAAATCGACTTTACATATTGTACTTATTATATCTCTGTTGTTAGCAGCGATCAAAATTGGAGAACATTGTAATATTTCTATAATTAAAGAAGTCATTTCGGTAATGCATAACATCATTACGGAAATGACACATGGTGGACAAAGAATAGCGCTTAATGAAAACAACTATATAATTAATCACGGACATTTATACCCATGTTCTATTAGTAGGACTATTCTACTCTAGAAAAATCACAAAATAAGGGTAGTTAATGCTCAGGTGTAGAAGACAATAAATAATATTACTTAATAAATGAAGTTTGGAACATTGCTGATATCATATACAGTACAACTTCGATAGATCGGACACTCTCTAGTACGGACACTCCAGTAATCCGAATGCTCTTGTCAACCGGACATTTTAGAAATTTTACCTCCCTAGTTCGGACACAAAATATAATTTGCAGTTAAAACCAGGTAGAAAATACCAAAGTATTGTTTAATATTAATGTCTTACTGTAAAGCAACCGGATCACATAAATTGCCATTTAATATTAGCAATAGCGGCAAATCTAGATGCTTTTAAATGCAGAATGTGCTCAATACTAGTTGTGTACAAGGCGTCTGATAAAGGACGGATGAGTAGAACATTGCTTACTGAATGTTTCGAAAAATATTTTAAGCCTGAGGTTAAGACATTTTTAACAGGGGTTAACAGGCCCCAAAAAGCTCTAATGTCGATGCTGCCAACGCGTTTTCTTTGGGCATCAGGTGGTCTGCAGAAAACAATTTTCCTATGGAAATCCTGCTTCTCAAAAGGCCCAGAGAAAAATTTACTAATGTAGCTGTATCCAAAAGAATATAAACAAAGATTGATATATTTTTAAAAAATAACTGAAATCTTTTGCTTATTTTATCCATTTATGTTCAGAATTTAGTTTTTAATTTTATGTTTTGGTTATATGTGACCTCGGATGCGAAAAGGGACCTATTGTGCGAAAATAACGAGCAGCATAACGGTACATATCGGAAGAGACCTTATGTGCGAAAATATTGTGCAAGATAACGTTACGACAGGTCCCTTTTTGCGTCCGGGCTCACATATATTCAAATATTCCCAGTTGTTTTCATCTTCATCATAAAAAATGACCCTTCCCAACAAAAGAAAAAACCTCCAGTGATCCGGATACCTCAATAGTCCAGACATGGTCAGGAACGATATATGTCCGGATTAGCGAAGTTATACTGTAATATAATGGTTATTTAATCTTGAGATATTTGTAAAGAAACTCTAATATTTGTGTGAACTACATGTGTTACAAACTTTACGTACATTTTACATTTTTTCACATTTTTTGATAGAAGAGATGCCTCTTTTGATCACAGCATAGCATGGAACTTATATTCTCCCAATACTTGAGTTAAAAAACATAGTTTGTTCACATCTGCATCAAATTATCTATCTAATAGTACATCATTTCAAAAATGTTCAAAATAAATTATACCATAATAATCCCCAAATTTTTCAGTAATGGTGACATCGACATGAGAACCCTCCAGATGAGCATACCGCCTCCGACAATGCTTCCTCCGATGCTAGGCCCCCCAAACATGTCCGTCCCACCGCCAAACATGATGATGATGATGCCGCCTCGTCTCGAGGACCCGCGCCCCCTCGACATTGACCAATACAAGCGCGAAGCCTCGAAGATGGATGTGGACATACGTAACCTCCGAGGCGACACTGACATCCGTAAACTTGAACCGTCAAGGGGCGATACAGACTCGAGACAGATGGACTTCTTCAATAAGAAGGACGTCGACAGCAGGCACTCCGCTCCACCGACTAACACGAACAACACAAATCAATGCCCGACTGACGACGATGAAGCTGAACCAAAATTGCAAATCGTCTGCGATGATGAGCCGGAAAAGACTGAGGAGAATGAGGAGGACATTCCGGCTAGTCTGCCCAAGAAACAGCGGGAACTCTTCATGAGGATACAAGCCCAGCAGAAAGAGAACCTCTTGGAGAATCAGGAGGAGAAATCTGATGCAGAAGAAAATGCGATCGATTGGTAATAATAATATTAATATAATAATAATTACACTGCGGTTTTATAATCATTTATTTTTGGAAAATAAGCGCCATAAATAAGCACTAAAAATTCGAGAAAAAGTATTTTATTAAAAGAATATTTTATGAATTTTATTAATTCAGACTAAATTATTGGAAAATATGAAAAGAATAACCAAGAAGAGCGTCAAAATATGGAGAATTTAATGGACCAACACAATTCTCAGTTATTGCTAATTTAGTATAATTTATGGACGCAATTATTGACCCATGATTGTATACTTCAAGTTGAGGCTTAACATTTAATTACAAAAAAAGCAAAATAGAGTGTAAAAAGTCACTGCTCTGGATTTCTTTCATTTAAAACATTATTGTATTTTAAAAATTATGGGTAAGAATATTATAAAAACACAACTTATCGGTTTCATGCTGCTTCTGCAAAATGTGTTTTTACTATGAATGGCCGCTCCAGGAATATTTGAATATATATGAGCCCGGACGCAAAAAGGGACCTGTCGTAACGTTATCTTGCACAATATTTTCGCACGTAAGGTCTCTTCCGATATGTACCGTTATGCTGCACGTTATTTTCGCACGATAGGTCCCTTTTCGCATCCGAGGTCACATATAACCAAAACATAAAATTAAAAACTAAATTCTGAACATAAATGGATAAAATAAGCAAAAGATTTCAGTTATTTTTTAAACATATATCAATCTTTGTTTATATTCTTTTGGATACAGCTACATTAGTAAATTTTTCTCTGGGCCTTTTGAGAAGCAGGATTTCCATGGGAAAATTGTTTTCTGCAGACCACCTGATGCCCAAAGAAAACGCGTTGGCAGCATCGACATTAGAGCTTTTTGGGGCCTGTTAACCCCTATTAAAAATGTCTTAACCTCAGGCTTAAAATATTTTTCGAAACATTCGGTAAGCAATGTTCTACTCATCCGTCCTTTATCAGACGCCCTGTACACAACTGGTATTGAGCTCATTCTGCATTTAAAAGCATCTAGATTTGCCGCTATTGCTAATATTAAGTGGCAATTTATGTGATCCGGTTGCTTCACAGTAAGACATTAATGTTAAACAATACTTTGGTATTTTCTACCTGGTTTTAACTGCAAATTATATTTTGTGTCCGAACTAGGGAGGTAAAATTTCTAAAATGTCCGGTTGACAAGAACGTTCGGATTACTGGAGTGTCCGTACTAGAGAGTGTCCGATCTATCGAAATTGTACTGTACATGACCATTATACAGCAGGGTTGTTATAAAAAACTTTTTTTTTATTTAAAACAAAAACAACAGTTTTTTTTTGTTAAAATGTGTTTTAAAACATCAAACAATGTTTTAAAACACCTCCAAAAAAACATGTTTTAAATCATGTTTTTTTTTACTTTTCAAGCCAAAGTGTCAAGAAAAAAATAAATTATTGTTTTCGAATATAAAGAGATTGTCATGGATATTTAAGAATAATATAAAATCTATCCGTTTACAAATGTTGGCTCTCTTGAGTTAGGTTGGGTTGGGTTGGATTCCCTGACTGTTAGGGGAATACCTCACGGGTAGTTAGTTGGATTTAATACAAAACAATTATTTACTGTTATTTATTTTAAAAGGTTTTTAACACTGCTATTTTTAAACAATCCTGGTAGTCTCTAAATGATTTTATTGAATGTAGTTCGGAAATAAACAGTAACAGTAGAAAAAAACATGTTTTAAAAACTTTGTTTTAAAACATTTTTAAAACAATGTTTTAAAACATAACCAACCCTGATATACAGGCGCCATCCGAACACTTCAATTTATTGGTTTTTCACAAGATCACACAATACAAAAAAAACTATCGGATCATTCTTTCTTTTTGTACTTTTTATTTTACATTACAAATTATACATTATTAACTCTATATTTATTAAATATTTACCTAACCGTTCAAATTATCCATTCAAGGTATTCGGACGATTCGAACGAAGGTCGACTGACGATAAAATGCGACGAGGACGTCGTGAAAGACAAAGAAGACGAAGAAAAGGGAGCTCCAACTTCGCCGGTGAAGCCGAACGATTTCATGCAGAAGTTGGGCGATCTGTCGAAGATCATGATACCGGAGGAGGTGTCGAAGTTGCTGAGCTCGTTGTCTGCAGGCGGCGGTTCGCCCTCGACTAAAGAGAAGCCGCGCGATCCGAGGCAGGCGACGTCTACTACGAGTTCTGCGGAAGAGAGTAAGCCGGCGAGGGTCGACCCTAGGAAAGCAAGGTTGTCTTCCACCGACGAGAAACCTCAGAAGGAGAAGGTCAGCATATACGAGCAAGGGTGTATCATCGCCAGTCCGACGGGGAAGGATGTCGATCTTAGGTCGGTGAATTCGGGAGATTCCGATCTGAGACCGGATTTCGGCGACTTGGATTTAAGAAGTAAGTTTAAAAATTGATTAATAATATTTTTTTAATAATATTCTTTATTTATATTGTTCCATTATAACTCATTTTGTAAAATAAAATTACAGAGTTAAAATAGGTTTTATGTCATACTGCTAGTTTTTGAGGTTAGAATTTACCAGCTTTATTGTTTTTGTTACTTAAATTTTTCTTGATTTTTTGACAACTGAAACAAAGCATTGAGGTAATGTATGACGTTATGTGTTAAAAAGTGCGTTAAAAATTGTCACTATGGCAACCAGTTTCATTGCTTAGCAACGTATCACTGTACACTAGAATATCAGTTTGACGCTTGTATCCCGTGGAGGATTCTTGTTTAGTTTTGAGTTTTTACCGCTCTGTAAGTATATTTGAATACGTTTGTAGAAAAAATATTGTATTGATGTTTTATAACAAAAATTGTATTGATATTTGTGGGCAAAATTATTTTATTTGGATAAAAGGTTTTATTTCAAAGCTCGTAGTGCTAGCGAGACTTTTTGCACTATACTACGTTCATGTTTACACCAAAGTGGTGAGTGGGGAAATCTAAGCCAGTTTTACAGACGAGTAGTATCCGGTGTCAGTTTAAAGCTCAGGTTATGTCAATTGCATAACCTCCAAATTGACAATACATTTTCTTCTGTAATAGTCAAGCATTTGTTCTGACACCCATAGGCTGAAAATGACTTTATAGAGATATACATAGTTCCAAGTCAACACTTGATTCTTAACGTAAACACACTATAGCTATTTCGACCTTTTCATTTTAATTATTGTTGTGTTATAAGTAAATATGACATTTCTTAACAGTTTGTTACAAATTGTGTTATAGCACAGAGATATTCGGGCGTACTACGTATCCCTCAACAAGCAAATAACAACCACGTTACAGGTTAAAAAGTAGTGCCATCTCTCTCTATATAGTATATACAGTGTCCCATAAATCTATCTCTTTCTATTTAACAAAACTATGTTATGTTTAACGTGGCGGGATACATAGTACGGCTAATTAACACATACTTAATTTTAGTATGTCCAAGTGTCTGTTAGGCCAATAATTCAAATATCACTAATATTTTAGACTAAGGGTGGATTTATCAATGCAGGTTTAACACATTGCATGCGGGGTCGATATATCTATTGACTAGTGGGCGTTTTACAAATGATGCCCTCGATATAAGTATTTAGTGTGCAATGCGCTGAGTACCAAGTACAAAGAATTTTGTCCCTCTACCAATTTTCCTCTCAAACTAATTTATCAAAAAAAAACATACAGTACAACTTCGATAGATCGGACACTCTCTAGTACGGACACTCCAGTAATCCGAACGCTCTTGTCAGCCGGACATTTTAGAAATTTTACCTCCCTAGTTCGGACACAAAATATAATTTGCAGTTAAAACTAGGTAGAAAATACCAAAGTATTGTTTAACATTAATGTCTTACTGTAAAGCAACCGGATCACATAAATTGCCACTTAATATTAGCAATAGCGGCAAATCTAGAAGCTTTTAAATGCAGAATGAGCTCAATACCAGTTGTGTACAAGGCGTCTGATAAAGGACGGATGAGTAGAACATTGCTTACTGAATGTTTCGAAAAATATTTTAAGCCTGAGGTTAAGACATTTTTAACAGGGGTTAACAGGCCCCAAAAAGCTCTAATGTCGATGCTGCCAACGCGTTTTCTTTAGGCATCAGGTGGTCTGCAGAAAATAATTTTCCCATGGAAATCCTGCTTCTCAAAAGGCCCAGAGAAAAATTTACTAATGTAGCTGTATCCAAAAGAATATAAACAAAGATTGACACATTTTTTAAAAATAACTGAAATCTTTTGCTTATTTTTTATCCATTTATGTTCAGAATTTAGTTTTTAATTTTATGTTTTGGTTATATGTGACCTCGGATGCGAAAAGGGACCTATCGTGCAAAAATAACGTGCAGCATAACGGTACATATCAGAAGAGACCTTACGTGCGAAAATATTGTGCAAGATAACGTAACGACAGGTCCCTTTTTGCGTCCGGGCTCACATATATTCAAATATTCCCAGTTGTTTTCATCTTCATCATAAAAAATGACCCTTCCCAACAAAAGAAAAAAACCTCCAGTGATCCGGATACCTCAATAGTCCGGACATGGTCAGGAACGATATATGTCCGGATTAGCGAAGTTATACTGTACTTTTTTATCACCGGAAACCATTCTTCTGTTCAGATTCGAGACCGGACATTGACCTACGTCAACTGGGCCTTCCGTTCAAAGCGATGCAGAACTACCAACCGGCCACCGAGATAGACGCGAGCTACAGCTCGCACCTCCCCATCACCTGGACGGTCCACATCGTGGACATCCCGAAACCGGATTACACCGGGCTCAAGTTGAGCGCCCAAGAAGCCCAAACGACCGGCGACCCTCGTCTCCGAAAAATCTTCCGACTGGATCTGGACGAGAAAGACAGCCCCGCCAGCCCTAAGCAGAGCCCCAAGGCAAGTACGAGCTCCGTCCGTGTCGATCCCAGAATACGTAAAACCGAGGAGAACAAGACATCGGACCCCGCTGCTATGAGTTACGCCCAACAGATGAACATGCTTCAGGGCTCCGTCTTCTATCAGAATTTAACCAGTAACCAGAAAGTTAAGCTAAACCAAGAGTTGGCAATGCGGGATTCGAATACCGGAGGAAGTAACGAGCAAATCCTAATTGGAATTCTCTCGACGCTAGGGCTTATCCAAAATCAGGGCCCCGCGAACATGAGTGGAACGGTCTTAAGTTTGCTGTCGACGATAAGCAGCATGGCTCAGATGGGGATGAACCAAAATATGCCGAATCCGGCTGCAATCATGGGAAACGTCCCGGGAATCATGCCAAATCCCAACATGGGAATCCCCCAGAATCCTATGATGAATCAGCAGGTTAACCCGAATATTCTACAGCAGAATCCGAATATGCAACCCGGTATGGGAAACATGGGGGATTTCCCGATTAATTTTGATCCGAGGAACGGTGGTTTGCTGGGAAACGCTCCTCCGTTTGTGAATTTCCCTCCGGAGAATCAGAACTTTAATAACTTTGCCGAGGATAATTTCTACCCGGAGAATCCGGGTGGGAATTTCAACGGGAATCGGGACAATCGATTCAATAGGGATAATAGGGGTGGCGGGAGACGGGGTAGGAACTTTGGTAGGAATAGAAATAATAATTTTAGGAATAGGAATAGAGCTAATAGGGGTCACGCCGCCTCATAGGGTTTTTCGGTGTGCTTTTGAATTTTGTGCCAAACCGACGTAACTTTTCTTTTTTTTGTATACGATGACTAATTGGTGCTGAATTCGTTATTCATTCCGTTTTGTTTCTATATTAATTACGATTTGTTTCAGTACGTTGAATTGTTGTGGCAGCTTCCGTCAATCTATAGGTACCGTGATTTTGTTAATATTGTAACGTCACAACTCTTATTGGATGTAAATAATATGTATAAAAATTTAGATTTAAAAAAGATTCTTGTTGTTTTTTCATGCAGTTTGTTTTCGTTTCATATTATTCCTAAGAGATGTATTTATTTTTATATGACTTTCCCCTCCTTCTTTATTGTAATGCATAATTATCATGATATTCGTTACATTGTCCGTAACAACTATTACAATAATTTATTCTGATGTCTATGTCTGTATATAAACAATAAATATTGGATAGTTTTTATTTATGACTTTTATTTCGAAGATTTTGTAGTTTTACATATTTGTTTGTGACCTTAGCTCAACCTTGTTAAAAGCATAGAATATCCAGATGAACATAAATTGAAGTTTACCAACACTTCAAGTTTACTATTCCAATCAAAATACATTGATTCAAAAATAGATAAATCATTTTACGATAAAAACAGTTATATAGTTGTCCAGGAAAGTCCGCACCATATGGAAAAATCTTTTATTATCCACTTCTCAGAAAATTTTATTCTTTACAAAAGTTGGCGGTAGGTCTGAAATCAAGAATACCATCATAAGATCTTTAAAATATCGCACCATATACCGGGTGTTTAAAAAAATGTGAAACGCACATAAGAGTAAAGTACTTGAAATATTAATATTATGAAAAAATTTATTTGGGAATGTTGCTTAGAATTAATAACTACGCTCAGATTTGAAATCACAGCTACCTATGACAGAAAAAAATGCTTTTTTTTTAAATTTTCACTATTTGAGAACAGTTTTGTAGCGGCTAGTGATTTAAAATGATTCTCGTTAAACGGTTTCTTAGATATTTCTTCAAATTTCGTATGATACTCGCGATTTCGATAGCGTTTCCAGTAATTCTTTAAAATCATGGCAAAAATTACGGTTTTCTTGGTGCGCTTATGATTTTTCAAAATATCATGCAATACGCAACACAGGTAAGTGTGCTGATATTGCTGATAACACTAGTTTGTCAGCTATTCACGTATTTGTATGGTATACATGTAATAGTAGGATGGTGGGTTCTTGGAATGTGATTAGTGCATGACAAAAAAATGTTCTAAAACATTTAAAGTCAAACACCACGACCCCCCAAACACAATCCACCACTATTATTGCTCTTACACTCGCTCTGCACGTGAGTTCTTGCAATGGGACCAGTGCAGCATTTTAGCAGGCAAAACTAATTAAATTACTCATATTGATATTTAACTCAAAGAAAAACACTTCTCAACAAAATAACAAATTTATTAAATTAAAAAAACATAAAAATGAATGATTACAAAATATAAAAGAGACACTTAATTCATCCTTAAAATTACCATCTAGAGGAGCTGTTAGATTCTCGTAAAAATACAAAGAAGTGAAAACACAAAGGAGGAAATAATAATCAGCTTACCATTTACAAAACACAAAACACTACACTAAGTTACATTATAAAAATAAATGAAAAAAGTCTACATCTTAAGTAGAATGCCGAATGTCGGCTGTTAATCTCGACTGTTCTCTACAGAATGGTTTTCTCTTCATCTTTGTGTCTTGAACTTATACCTCTCATGTATAAACTATCTCGGTCCACGATACCATAATTTATAATTAAGCAAATAACACACACACAAAATATCAAGACACAAAGCACTTAACGAAAGGGCCCTACTGATTTGGGCCATGAAAAAGAAAGATTTACGAGTCTTCTAAGTTGAAAATATAACAAATCATACCCATGCGTGTGAAAAGATCAGACAGTATCACCCTTCACATATCCGGCATCACATACAATTTATCTCAAATTACAATGAACAAAATATGGATGCAGCTGAAATCCCCAATTATTACATACATACACCTCAAAAAAAGACGAATTCGAAAGGAAAGCATAACAGCGTCCTGAAATTGTTTTATTAATGTGTACACCCCATGCATTTCCATAATTAATTCCAGTTTTTATGGTTTACCTGTGTATCGCATGATATTTTGATATTTACTGGGTGAAAAATGATAAGCGCACCAAGAAATCGGTAATTTTTGTAATGATTTTAAAGAAGCGCTGGAATCAAATCAAATCAAATCAAACTTTATTGAAACCAAAAAGGTTCAAGTACAAACAGAATAATGCAATATAATATGTAGTAATTCAAAGTAACGTAGTAATTCAACTGAAGAAAATCAATTCACAGGGCGTGATTGGCGAGATTCTCCGACAAGAACTTTGCCTCTTGAAGTGCCTTGAATTTAGTGTCTTCCAGTCAGATGGTAATTTGTTATAATATACCATGCCATGGTTCATTGAGTTGGTAGTTTGGAGTCTGTTGTAAGGGACATTTAGATGATCTTTGTTTCTCAGATTCAGGTTGGTGATGTCTTGGCGGTTTTGATAGGAGGTAATATTGGCTGTGGTTTGAATTAGCTGGGAGAAGATATATGCGGATGGGAGGGTCATAACTTTATGTTTTATGAAAAGGGGTTTTGCGTGGGTTTGGGGAGGCAGGTGTTCCACGGCTTTAATGGCGCGTTTTTGGAGGGTGAATATTTTTTTCCGGTGAGGTGTGCTACCCCAGATAATGAGGCCATAGGTCATCCGTGAGTGGAAAAGCCCATAAGCTGTGGGAGCAGCGGCCGTATCAATTAATTTCTCAATTTTCCTTATGGCGTAGATGACAGTTGAAAGGCTCCTTTCCAGATGGTCCACATGAGTTATCCAGGTCAATCGCGTATCTACATGTATTCCAAGGAACTTGGCTGACGTCTTGAGCTCTGGTTCGCATTTTCTTGAAGCGGTGAAGCATGCCCTGGTCGTTTTGTCTTGGTTCAATTTCAGCTCATTTGCTGTGAACCACTTAGTTGCTCTCGGGGACTCAGGAGGAGGTCAAGGCTCTGAGGAGCCTTGACCTCCTCCTGAGTCCCCGCACTGTTAACGATGGTGGTATCATCTGCATAGAGAGCTGTAAAGGCTTCTATGAAACTGGGCAGGTCGTTGACAAACAATATAAAGAATAGGGCTCCAAGAACGGATCCTTGAGCTACTCCCCTCTCTATGGACATTACGTCGCTGGTATCGTCCGGTTGTGATACATACTGATGTCTTTCATTTAGGTACGATTTGAGTAGGTCCAAGCAGGTGCCTCTGAAGCCATAGTACTCCATTTTCTCAATGAAGAGATTGTGCGGCATGCAGTCAAATGCTAACTTTTGAGAGATCAAGAAAGAAGCATTCAATTAGAGTTTGACTCTCCATACCATCCAGTATCTTTCTTATCACGCTTTGTAGGGCGTCAGTTGTACTGAGACCCTTCCTAAAGCCAAATTGATTTGGGCTCAGATAGTTTTGCTTTTCCACAAAGTCGATTATTCTCACCGCCATGGCCTCCTCAACGATTTTGGACAGACAGGGAAGTATCGAGATTGGACGGTAATTTCCAGGATCTTTCTCTTCTGAAAAAGCTCATTTCCACACCACCATGAGGTACCCTACCTCACTTTTTTTATCATGGTGTTCCCAGTACGCCTAATCCACATGCAATGCACTATTCCATAATTTAGCGCATTCTCATTCGCTTGGCTGTTCTTGATGAACCAGGTGTTGCAAGTTCATCGTCTACAGTACCGATCGAAAAGTCACAAATAGATATTTCTTCCACATCATCCGCGATGGGAATATCAGTTTCATTGCAATTCTCTTCGTCCTTGATTTTATCATACGTTTGCTCGAGAACAGTCCCCGTTTTTTTCTCTTCATCGCTACCTTGTAATGGAACTTGCGAATTACACTAGTCAACAAAATAATAAAAAAAAAATGTACATTAGATGCCACTATTTTTTTCTTAGATACCATGGCCCGCTAAACTCAAAAATCGCATTAAAAATTTTTTGAATGGATACGTTTTCGAGTTATGAATTTTTCACGAGTTATGAATCACCAATAAATGTTATTAATATTGTTTTACAATCGCTTCAGTGGTTTCAGTGCAATTGACCATAATTTGAATTCTTTTTAGTATAAATGAAAATCGAACATTCATTTAACCGTCAGGGAAAGGTAGAAATAGTAAAAATATGCTCAGTTTCTTATTTTTTACGTAGAGTTTGCCCTTTTACGAAGAGAACAAGGTATTTACGATGAAAATCTATGAAAAAATACCGAAGATATGATCAATTATGACCAATGGGTACGAAACTACCAAAATTCGGCCTTTTCTCTATTTTGTATTTTTCGTCATTTATAGCAATTTAAATGCATGGTAGAGGTCGGATCCATTCGGAAGACGAGTACGTCACGTGATTCGCATCAAGATGCGCATATTTTAGTCAACGTTTCGCACTCTGTTGCAAGAGGCATCTTCAGGACGGAGAGAATGAACGTGTGTGGAAGGGTGAGGGTATTTATCGTCGCTCAAAACACGTAGTGGCATATCTCACCAAAAAATGATATTCAGATATGTCAGTACGTGTTTCGATCGACGTTATATGTACCTGGCGCAGGTGCCTGCGCAGGTAGTCAAACAACTATTGGTTGGGAGGGCGGTTTGGGGTAGCTGTGATTGGCTGTGGTGGTCGTAAAAGTGATTTCCAGCTATGATGCAAATGCCAACCGTCATCTCGATTGAGATTGGAGGGATCTTTAAAGATTTCGATCGCTTCGCGGATTCTACGAGGATAATAACGTGATTCCCGGGAGATGATTTTTGTTTGGTCGAGAAGAATTGTTGTGTCTGTGCTCAGCAAGCGCTGAACTGGTGATCTGGCGCAGCCTTGTACAACGTTCATGTTCTGAAACCCCAACGCTGACAGAGCGCTTTATCTCATCAATGTAGACACTGCCACAAGCACATGGGATACGGTATACACCTGGAGCTTGACCTGGAGCTAGCAATTGAGAAGATTTCATCCTGAGAATCTTGGTGACGTCAGTGACGAGCATGGTGAGAGGTTTCACTAGGAAATGAAGACTATTGAGCGGCGCTACCAGGGATTTTGGATTGAAAAAATGATGGGCTTCTTCTTGTTCCTCATAAGAAAAACAGATTTCGACAAGAATATAAAGCGAAGCAGCAATCAAACTCACTTCTAATCTTCTTTATATTGAAAACATCACATTAAAACTAAGCACAATGAATTAAACTTGTAAACAGAGAAAAAGTAGAATTTTGGTAGTTTGGTACCTATCAATCTTAAATGACCATAACTTCTCTATTTTTGCATAGATTTTAATCGTAAATACCTTGTTCTCTTCGTAAAAGTTCAAACTCTACGCAAAAAATATTAAACTAACTAACGATTTCTACTTTTCACAGGTGATAGAGTAAATGTTCCATTTTCATTTTGGCCAAATTTTTATAATATCGTGGCCTATTGCGCTAAAACTACTGAAGCGATTGAAAAACTATATGAGTGACAATTGTTGGTGACACAATTAGCTTCAATTTTATGTGCCGGGCGACCAGATTGGACGTTCCTAACTCGAGATATGCTCCAAATAGTCGAACTACCTCCGCAAAAAAAAAACAAAAAAAAGAAAAAAAATTGTAACTCGAAAACGTATCCATTAAAAAATTTTTTTATGCGATTTTTGAGTTTAGAGGGCCTTAGTATATATATAAAAAAAATAGTCGCATCCAATGTACATTTTGACTGTTGACTAGTGTTATTAAAGTTACCACTACAATTCGTGCATATAATGGAGCACTTTAATCCAGCTTTTCTGAATCCACAGGCTCTCTCAAATCGCTTTTTGCATTTGCAAGAAATCAGTTTTAACAAGGTTTGTGGCACTCGTACGCTAAAACTATTCATTTTACCAAGAAAAAAGGTTTTTACATAAATTATAGGAAATGTTCTCTAGTTTAATTTATTATGTAACTATTTTTATCGTAAAATGAGTCTGAAAGGCGATATTGTCAAAAATCTGTAGAAATTCGGAAAGTGCACATAGAAATCTATAAAATCACATCTTCAAAACTCCCGAAAAACTTTCCAAGTACTCATTACTTGGAACATCTTTTTGAGCACCAAATGACTGAATATGAGCCTGTTTTCGGGAATTTCAATTAACAGCTTGCAATATTCTTGAATTCTTGGTTCAAAAAATGCCATTTATAGTAGAAAAAGCTATAGCTTTAAACTAAATAAAAAATAAATAAACAAATAAATGACATATTGTTTGAAGTCATAAATGGCTAAAAGTTTGATTAAGATTTTTCGCCGCCCTGATAAAGGAATAAAAATATTCCGAAATCTGTTTTTCCAAATATATGTATGGGTATTCCCCCAGCAAGACAAAAACATTTGAATTCAAATAAGGCGCTCACTCGCTCCGTTTATTTTCTTTTGCGTAAATGTCATCAATCAATATTTTTTTAGGTTATATTAAACAAACTTCATGGACGGCCTCGTCGTATTTATATTGTTTTTCAGCGATTTAAAGTGAACATGTCACACAAGTCTTCTATTTGGAAGAGCTTTAGAAGGTTGAGCTGCACCTCCCATATAAAAGGTATGATCCCAAAATGCGCATTTCAAATTATTAACGTATTTTAGTTCGAAGTTGATGTGATGGCTGTAATTATATTAATATGTAGAAATTATTTGTATCATTCCTTAAATCCCAAGTTTTATCTGACTTGTCTGTACATACCTAGATATTATTTTCACATATGTTCTCTTTATTGATATTTTATTTTCCATTTCGGCCTCTATGATAGCTTTTTATCGTATATATCTGTTCCTAAAAAAATAATAAAAATGTGATTCAAAAAATATTACTTACAATTTGAAAAGGGGGGCAAAATACAACTGCGAGAAAAGCCGGTAGATGTCGCTCTCACGTCAAGAATATTTTATTACGAATTTATTTACATTGTATGTGGATAGTTAATAATAAATTCGATTGATATTTTATGACAATATGCATAAAAACCTAGAAAACATTTCGGTTTAGAAAGACAAGACGAATGTCATTCTAACAAAATTAACAGATTTGTGGCCACTGGTGGAATTACAAATGGCGACTGTTTACCAACAAAAACTGAATTTTGTGGTGATTTTATGTAAACCCCAAACAACACGACGATGTCAGACGATTCGGATATAAATCAAATAAACCACCTTGTGGATTTAGAGAATGGTCATTTTACGGATGACACAAGTTCATTATCATCTACGTCGGACATAGGTTAGGATTTTTAGCAAACATTGTCAATTAAATTCTTCATCTTTTATTTTATAGAGGAGGAATCAGACAGGTCTGCGCAAGAAGAGGCGGGCCATTTTGATACAAACTTGCCAACTACGCATAAGGTTTATAATTATCCGTGCAAAAGGTATCGCATAATAGTTATAGTGATATAATTTTAGTATTTGGGAAAGTTAGATAACGTTGGAGGTTATACTCTTTACGACGATGGACAAATCATACCATCCATGCTGGCAATACACACAAGCACCCTGGTATTTCCCGGATTTACGTTACCGTTAGTGATTAAGGAGTTCGAAAATGAACACATCTTGGATGAAATACAGAAGGGAAACACATTTGCTCTTATTTGTTTTAAGTAAGTTTTGGGTAACTTTTTAGTTTACGGGCACCGAAAGTACACATGCACCGGCGATGCAAAGGTGGGCGGACAGAATCCAGAAGCGTGCCAGAGGTTCTAAATCGGTTTTGTTTGGCAAATTTAATTAAAAAACTGTGATTTGCTAATGCATTTCAGAGATGTGTGGGTAGGGCGGAAAATTGTCTTCAAGGAACAAATTTGGATTTTTTGTTATAAATAAATACGTTAAACACTGATAATATTTCGGATTTTTTGCACATCTATATTTTTGTCTGACATCAGGGTGAGAGAACAAAAATGACTTTTACCCTCACACATATTCATGTACAATCACGTGGTACTCAACATTTACGCATAATATATTCCATCGATGCACAAAAGCAGGTCATAAAAATGCACAAAAACACGTCATAAAAATCATTTTGTTACCTTGTGGTGGTTAGTAGAACTATCACGCTATTACGGGTTACACTCTGTATTCGGTATCAAAAATGACAAGACAACATATAAAGACATAACTTGTCATAGGCCAAGTTTTTCAATACTGGTTTAAACCACGACCGAAGTTCAGTACTGTTTTTTACTGTCTAATAACTAGGGCAACGAAAAGTTTGCAAGGGTATATCTTTTTCTGAAATCCTAGCATGAAATTGGTTAGATATAAATCTGTTTCAGAGAAAGCCGAACATTTTAAGACATATTTGTTATAGCATATTTTTGCATATTATGCCAAAATTCGACATAAATGCATATTTTAATAATTTTAATTTTTAATGCATATTTTGATCATTTTTTATATATTTGCTTAGTTTTATCGCATATATTGTTTTTTTTGTGGATTTTAATGTGTATGTTTTTAAATATTTGATTTGGTATCAAATGAAAATTACATTGTGTAAGTTGCATAAAGATTTTACTCTATTATGAGCTGCCCAGTTAGAGGATATTTTCAGTTTTAGAGCATATTTTCGGTTTTTAAAGCATATCATTTCTATTTGGATGCCCTAGTATTACACATTTTTTAGGTCTAATTTTCATTTTTTAGGGCATGTTTTTGGTTGCCCTACTAATAACCAATCAATCTTCTCTAATCTGACAGTTACCACGGTTACCGAAGAGTTCAGTAGAACTAGAAGAAAGAAACCATTACTGAAAATCTGAATTTCGGATTAACAATACTATGGTCATTATTTTGTCGTAAGTAAACTAAGAGCAATAAATGGTAGTAAAAAGTCAACATTGGCTTGTGCTGTCTTTGGTGGCGTCATCTAGCGCCTAACTAGCTGCACCAGAAGCTATTAATCTAGGGTAGACTCATGGTATAGTATAATCCACAAAAGCTGCAAATAATTAAACGATTCCTGCTGTTATTTTTGACGTACACGCCAAATCTGGTTTCACCCATCATGCAAGCTAGAATGAAACAGCCTTCTTTTTGTATATCTATTTCATAACCTTAAAAGTCACATGTTATTTGCAGCACAGACTAGACAGACCGCGCAGTAAACGTTATTTTCCATGACCCCCGATATCTCGTTCCTCTCTTCAACTATCGTCTATTTCACTCTAAAAGCATGAAACCGTGACATAGGGGGCGCTTGGGGCACGTTGGCGCCATATTTGAAATAAATCTGTCGAATTAATAAGCTAGTTAAAATTTAGATTAAAAAATGTTTGTTATCGCAGTCTTGACTTCTTGCATATTATTATAAATAAAAAATATAAAGGAATTTATTACACATATTATATCAATGTAATATAACTGATTATAGCAAAACGAAAATTTATATAACTGAATGCAGTTGCGGGATACTACAAAACATATAAATAAATAATTTTAGGCCACATAAATAATAAACATAAATAAAACAATATTTTATTAAGACAATAAATTAAAATTTATTAGTCGAAAATAGAGGTTACACATAAGTACATAAGTATACTTAAGTACGCACCTATCCAGATTCTTCGGTAAACAGAATAATTTCTCTTTATCGGTTTTTCCACAAATTATACCAAAACATTTTACTAAATGCGCAAATATTGAAATTTGACGCTTGTCATAAGTAGTGAAATGACATACTGATGACATATAATTTATAGATTTCTGTGGGAACTCTGTCCATCAACCGAGCGCCCCCTGGGCAAAGGTTTCACAAAAAACGATAAAGATGTCAATATACCGATTTAATTGGATGGAAAAAAAGACAGAGGGATGTGCACTTATTGCTATCTAGCTGCGGTATCTGTCTAGTCTGTGATTTGCAGCTCTCCTGGATTATACTGTAGAGTCTGTAGACTGTAGAAAGACTTCAGTGTTAATACTTTAAAAAAACTTTGTCAGAATCAAATAATAAATACAAAATTTGCTTTCACATAGGTCAATTGTATAAAAACATTTCATTAATAGTACTACAGGTTTGGGTATATAATGTTTTCTTTGAGGTTTTCCTTCAGTAATTTTTTTATCACGTCATAAAAATTAATATTCCTTAAAACATTAACTTCCATACATAAAGATAGACTGGAGTATCTTCAGTATGGTTTATAATCAATTTCAAATGTGGAAATGAACGTTCTATCAAACAACTGATTATCAGTAATGTTCACGTTGCTATATCATATTATTTTCTGCATGAGTAACTTGTTGATTGTGGCATATTTCATCCCGCTAAGCTCATAGTGTATGTATGAATGGTACTGTTCAAGAACAACTGCTAAATTATTCTCTGGATAGACTTTAATTGGATTTTTTTGCTACCCTTAGCGTAATTTCCATCTTTATACCTTTACAGATTACTTATAGGTTTTGCCTGTATAGTTTCAAATTTCAACGCATTTCGCCTATAATTAGGTACCTACAATTTGCTATCAAATATAAGAAATACCGTAGTTTTATGAAATATTACTTATTTATTTTGCATTAAACAATTTTATCTATTATGCAGTGCTCCCTGGTGCAGTTTTTCTTTTTCTGTGCGCAGTGTTAAACGAAATTTCCTCTGTATCATTGTGGTGCCCCTCTGATGGCCACAACAGATATTTTATTTATATTGATGTACGTATTATTAATGTTATTTTATTTGTGTACATGTTATATTTTACACAACACTTACACAATAGTTTAATAAAAACATTTTTAAGTAACTTTTCTTTTAATTATATTGACATATTCTTGTTTATTTCCTTTGCAAATATGTTATATAATATATTAACAGGTTAACTGCCAAGCTAAATTTTACCCATAACGTGAGAGGTCATTATGACCTGTACGGCAGTTAACCTGTTAAATCAAAATCTACATCGACACCAACACTACGTAAATAATTTTTTTAATTAATTTTGTCAAACAAAACCGATTTAGAACCTCTGGGCACACTGTCTGCCCCATCACTATCAGCGGCAAGTGTGTGCTGTGTTGAAGACCGTAAACTTAAAGATTACCAAGTTTTGTATATTTCCTGGTTCTCATTGCCTTTATTAAAGAAGCAGGGCTTCAATCCATAATTGATTCAAAAACCAAAAAAAAAAGAATCATTACGAAAACTGGAAGTGAACCGAAAATGTATCGTTTTATTGTGGTTTGCAACAATTATGTTGCACAATACGTTTATAGTTACATTAAATATAACCAGCACATAAAAATCTCCCACCAAAAAATTGTTACAAAATTCTCTATGTTTTTTTTCATCAAATTTATTCATTTTCCCAGTCAAAACTCGACAAAAATATATGAATATGGTGTCATTATGGAAGTATTCGAGACAAGTTACAAGAGAGGAACGATCAATTTAAAGGCTAAAGGTCGGCAACGTTGTCGGATAATACCAGACGAACGTAATCACCGGATGTTCACATCCCGACTGCAGAAATTGACAGTTAAGATTCTCCCGGAGCCCCAAATCCCATCACCGATATGCAACACCCAGCTACGATCGCTGACGGCAAGACGGACCGATTTCGAGGGGAATCACGAGAGCATGGTGCGCCATCAAAAATACAGAAAGTATGTGGGTTTTTGCTTTTATTTGGAAATAAAACTATTTTATTGTGATTTTATTGCAGGTATCATTTGAGTCAGTATCCGTATGCATCGTGGGTTTATGATCATAATGAGTTATCTTATTACATGAACCTGATTGTTGAGGGATTGTCGCAGAATTATGATAGAGGTTTGTTTTATATGACTTGGTTTCAACATGAAATCTTGAATAAATTTTAAATTTACAAGAATGTTCTGGAAAATCCACTTTTGTACTTACAAACAAAAAAAATGAATCGTCAATATTATCCTTCCATAACAGAAAAGATATTTAAAATTTTGAAATGTTTGCAAACTGCCATTTTCTCATAATATTTTTAAATCAAATAAAATATTTATTGTGCTGATAAAGTGAATTAATTTGAGAAATTCTGGAAAATCAAATTTTATTTTAAAATATGTACTGAGCTTAAGAAAAAGTGTTATGTCCAAGGTTTTTTCTGAAATAATTGTGATGATGTCTACCTATGGTTTATATAACAAATGTTACAAAATCATGTACAGTATAACTTCGCTAATCCGGACATATATCGTTCCTGACCATGTCCGGACTATTGAGGTATCCGGATCACTGGAGGTTTTTTCTTTTGTTGGAAAGGGTCATTTTTTATGATAAAGATGAAAACAACTGGGAATATTTGAATATATGTGAGCCCGGACGCAAAAAGGGACCTGTCGTAACGTTATCTTGCACAATATTTTCGCACGTAAGGTCTCTTCCGATATGTACCGTTATGCTGCACGTTATTTTCGCACGATAGGTCCCTTTTCGCATCCGAGGTCACATATAACCAAAACATAAAATTAAAAACTAAATTCCGAACATAAATGGATAAAATAAGCAAAAGATTTCAGTTATTTTTTAAAAATGTGTCAATCTTTGTTTATATTCTTTTGGATACAGCTACATTAGTAAAGTTTTCTCTGGGCCTTTTGAGAAGCAGGATTTCCATGGGAAAATTGTTTTCTGCAGACCACCTGATGCCCAAAGAAAACGCGTTAGCAGCATCGACATTAGAGCTTTTTGGGGCCTGTTAACCCCTGTTAAAAATGTCTTAATCTCAGGCTTAAAATATTTTTCGAAACATTCAGTAAGCAATGTTCTACTCATCCGTCCTTTATCAGACGCCTTGTACACAACTGGTATTGAGCTCATTCTGCATTTAAAAGCTTCTAGATTTGCAGCTATTGCTTATATTAAGTGGCAATTTATGTGATCCGGTTGCTTTACAGTAAGACATTAATGTTAAACAATATTTTGGTATTTTCTACCTAGTTTTAACTGCAAATTATATTTTGTGTCCGAACTAGGGAAGTAAAATTTCCGTACTAGAGAGTGTCCGATCTATCGAAGTTGTACTGTATTATCTCATTTTTACTTTCCGACTAGTCCCTAGAAGGAAAGTATTATAATCGAAGGAAAAAAATTTCGAGATTTTCGCGAAAATACGCGTTTTGAAGTCCCCTGAATCTATTGCAGTGATCTCTGGAAAATGTATGTATGTATGTCCGTGAACACGAAGGGAACAACGGATCGGGCAAAAATTTGTTATACACATTTAGAATTACCGGGGGACGAACTGGATTGTTTTTGGTGACAATCTGACAACCAGAAGTGGCAAATGTTACATGCATTTTCTTAGAGGTTCATCCGATTTTGACCAAACTGAGACCATTTCATCCTGCAGTCATTTTAAATATGTATAAAAATTTGCTGATCAATGGGATGAGCGGTTTAAGTGCTATAAGGGTTTATACCCATCGGTTTGTGATGGAGGACTGACATTATAGGTACACGTCAGCTCAGTATCGTTGGCTCGCGATTGAAGAATGCATAAACAACGTAGCATAATAAAAAATCTCGCAGGAAAACACATGTATACATGACAATAGTTATTTGTATCGAGAGGTGTATTGTTATAATCCCAATATAGTTATTATTATCTTAGGACATTCGTTTAATTGGTGTTTCATTCTCTATACGTTTAGAGAGTTTATAAATGTGTCAACAGTTGACCAATGTAGAGTTAACCACTTTTGCATAGATGTTAAATTATAGATTCTGGTTGCAAAAATTCCGCACAGAAGACATATTCAATATTGCAAAATTACCTTTATTTTTTTTTATCATTGCTATATCTTTGGTAACAGAAATATCCTCCGTTTTATTTTCAAAATTACTGTTATTGCATTGCATCAAAAATATTTTGTTTTTCGCCCAATATCAAAAGCTGCCATCTCTGTTCAGCTTGGTTTTGAGATAATCATTTTAATTTTATGGTAAATAACTCTTCCTTTACTGACAACTAAGTGCAGAAACAAAGAGGTAATTATTTAAACTGGTACAAAACGTTGATTAATAAACTGTTAAATTGATTAATAAATTGTTAACATTAGAAAACATTTAATTATATAACACTTAGTAAATATTTTTCTCCCGTTCTTAGGAAGCCTTCCGCAAGATGCTGTAAATTTATCATATTGGTTTGTGCAGAATTACCAGCTGACTTACGCGGAGAGATTGGAAATTTTGAAGTGTAACAGCGTTCTTGAAAGACTGAGGTTAGAGTACCAATATTTAAAAATGGTGAGTGGTAATTGAATCCCTTGCTACAAAAAAGCACAAAAAAGAACTATTTTACATTTTATAAAAATAGGCTTTCTTATTTTTTTTCATTACAAGACCACTGTAAGATTGGATGTCAACATTTAACAATTAAAAAATAAATTTGTGGGAGGTGTTTCCTTTTTGCAGCAGGTTCTTCAATTTGTGGTTAACATTTTACAACAGACTACATTTATTATCATATTTTGGTGTTTTTAGGACAGAGCAATCACTTGCGGAAACTGTAATCAAGTCATTGCATTGCAAAAAGATGTCTTTGCCATGTCAAAGGATGGAGTACAGAGTAATTACTGCAACCCAGGTTTGTACCTTGCTAATTAACCTGGTTTTAAATCTGACTAACCAAAAACTTAGATTCAATAATCTTCATGTAGATTTCTTAACAATTATTGTACTCGATTTTCTTTACTAAATAAAAATTTAACAATGATTTTTTTAGGTGGAAATGTCTATGAGACAGTGACTGTAATGGAAGCGAGAAATTTCACTCTGGTTGGAGAACCATCAAAGCAATTCAGTTGGTTTCCCGGATACGCGTGGACAATAATGCAGTGCCGTTGGTGTAGAGGTCACCTCGGTTGGAAGTTCTCCGCCAAAAATCAAAACCCGCAAAACTTTTTTGGTCTGGCTAACAGTTCACTTGATATTAAGATACTAACCGAGAACCAGGATGTTGTCGAAGGACCCGAACCGCAAAGGCGCTGGGTACATCCGTGGATATAGATATATTTATTTATCGCGAGTTTATACTTTATTGTGATTGATATAATGCGTTGAGAGTTTTGTTGATAATAAATTGATTTTATGGTAGGAATATGAGTTTTATTGTATTTATTTTACGCAACTATAGAAAACTATTTGGAAATGTGTAGTATCACTTTCTGACTAGTAACCTATGGATCCTATGTTGACTCTCTCATCAGTTTTAACAAGGTTTGTGGCACTCTTACCCTGAAACTATTCATTTTACCAAAAAAAGGTTATTACATAAATTATAGGAAATTTTCTCTAGTTTAATTTATTATATAACTGTTTTTATCGTAAAATGAGTTGGAAAGGAAATATTGTCAAAAAACTGTTTATAAACACAATACGAGGTGGCAAAGTAGAAGTTCGGAAAGAGGACACCAAAATATATAAAATCACCAATTTTCAAAACTCCCGGAAAACTTTCCAAGCAAAACTACCAAATCACTGGACTAAAAAGTAAACTACAACTTGTAGCATTTATTAACAAAACAAAATCAACAAATTAAACTTCTACAACTTTGCGGTAATAATATTCGTCTCCCAAATGGGATTTTCCGGATCAATTGGGTCTTTCATTGTCGCTTCGTAAAATTCGACGTTCCACTTATCATCCACCAGGATAATAGAATGTGTCCTATCAATAATAAATTAGGTATTAATGAACTATAATATTTATTAGTTCTACCCTTACCTAGTTCCATAGTTAACTTCAACTGCCTTTACATAAACACACGTTAAATACTTGTAGAAAACCGGTTGTCGTTTCTCCAACTCGGCGCATGGTAAGTGCCTGATAAAAAATAACAATTCCCAAATTTTGCAAATATGTACTGCTGAATAACTTAATTTAAAATTACTCACTGCTTTTCCCATTTTAAGAATTTTAACAGTTCCTCAATAAGTTGTTCTTTTTGATCAACTGAAGTAAATTCATCCACGATTGTTTTAAATCGTTCTCGACCATTCACAACTTTTGTCGGTGGTGTTTTGGGGATTGTGTTGCCAAATCCCAAAATTTGTTTACCGTCATATCTATTGTATGTGTGTGGTATATTACTGCAATGCTCGGTTTTACTTACGTTATCACTAAAAAGAACAAATCTTAACATTGCTGCATACTGCAAGAAATATACTCAACATCAACAAAAATCTATAATTATTGTAATTTTTGGTCGTATTTTTAAGATTCTTTCACCAAATTATTGACAAATATCTTCTAGCTATTAAAATTTTTTAAAAAATCTATGGCCAAACATCTACATTTTTAACGTTTGAAAGTTTGAATGTCATGTGACCGGCTAGTGATTTTTTTTCGTAGTAAATTTGTTTGTCTGACGTTGGCAGAAAGTTACTGAAACACGTCATTTATTTCCATGGGCGCACGGTGTTATTTTTTTTGGTGTAAAATTGTGTAATTTCGATGTCAGAATTTTCGAAAAGATGATTTGTAGCTTACTTTAAGAAATGTTTAATGGTTTTACCGGGCTTTTATTTGTTTATTTAATGGTTTGACCGCGTTCCCATAATAAAAATAATATGATACACCACTGCCCTATTTATTTACGGAACGGGCGCAGTAGTAGAGTAGTTTTAAACTAAGTAGAACACATATGCAACCAATTATACCCAGTGTATGGTGCATAATTGACCCGCGTATATTTGGTTGCATACACAACTGTGCTCTCGGTTTGAAACATCTATACCATTTGGTTGCCTACATCGGTAGTCCGTCCAATATGATCATAAAACATATTTTACACAAAAATGCTAATTTGGACAAATTAGAAAGAACTATCTTTAATTTTAACAACATTTACGCCTTTAATCTCAAAATAATTCAAATTTATCTGATGGCTAGTGGCACTTTCTAGTGACTTTTTTGTAGTGTAAACCTGTCTTTTTGGTTATGTCCGCATAGTTTAAAAATAGACCATAATTGTATCAGATTGTTTGATATTTATCCAAAAATCGGTGTATAAATTTAACACTACTTATTTTTGTATGATTTCAAACATTGTCTAAGAATGACAACTTACTTTGCTTCTAAAGTTACAAAGTTAAATGCGTTATAAGGAATGTCTGAAGCCAGGAGGGCGTCCATATAATCCTTTGCTTTACTATCACCCTCCAAATAATCGGTAACGATAAAACCTCTTCCTTTCAGGCCAGGCTTACGATCCTCTCCAGTGACATTCAGCAAAGCACCAAATTTCAATTTTGCATCTTCCGTAGGGTTTAGGGAAACCCCAAACCACATACCACCAGCACGACCTTGAAATAAATCTCTACCTACAATACAAACATAGAAAAACTCCCACAAAAATAAAATAGAATCATTTTAGTCACCTCCTATAACATTTTTGATTTTCGATACCGGTTCCGATGGCCTATGATAAAATTCATCTCTATTTGATACAATGATCAACCTGTAGCCATTCGGTTGTGGATCTGGATCTGTGTATATAAATAAAATACACATTTTCTAATATTAACCTAAAAAAAGTTAGGTTAGATATGGTTAAATACCCCGTTAATTATTTGATCTGACGAAAAATAGTTTAATTACACGCAATTTGTTTAAACGTACCATGACTAGCAATTCTTAATCTGAACGTTGATCTTTATAAAACAGATGAACAGCCAAAACAGCTGATTTTGAAGTTTGGAGTTTAGACACTTTCTTTTGTTACATAAAAAACCACAACATAAACAAATGAATTCAAATCTGTAGGTTGACGTTTCAACGAACGAAAATACTGATACAAACGGTCCAAGGTTAATTAAAGTGGTTCTCCTTTGACGATATTCACGTAAGGAAGGTAGTGTTACGAAATCAGCATTGAACTTCTTAATTTTGACCTTGTTTTCAATGCAAAATTTACAGAATGGAAGCCACTTTACGATTTTTCCTCCGTCTTCCCAACAAACAGTTGCCGTGCGCGCAAAATGGAATGCGAAGTCCAACAGGATGAGAAAACAGGTGAGAAAATCCAAAACTACTTACCGACTGTCCTATTTATAAATATTTTTTAGTATACACTAACTTATATTTATTTTTACTGAGATAATTACAATCTTAAAGATAACCGACTATAATCATAAAATATATATAATTACTTTACTGAAAATATCCATTTTTAAACCCGTCTACAATTTCCACCAACAGGTGGCGTTCAAAATAGTCGATACTGGAACTTGTCCTGAAAACAAGCTGAAATCTCCTATTTGTCTGGTTATTGTTCTGTGAAATACTGATTTGTTATAACGTGATTCCGAAAACTGATATAAACGATAAGGCAAGTGTTTTATCTAGATAGTAAATAAGGCTAGCAACGTTACTCAATGTGAGTAACAAATTGGTAAAATGTGAATACTGGTGGTGCATTACCTATGTAGAGTTAAATATAGTGCCAAGTATTTGTAAATAATTGAATATGGGTAGATACTTCAGACAACCTGGTATTGTATTTTGTATTTACTTTGACCTAATTACTACTAATACTTATTTATTACTTAGCTGGACAACCGGAGTCTCTACAGATTGCGCTGTACCACTTCAAGCAACGGTTCAATTGGGATTGCGGAGTTTCTTGTGTGCTGATGGTGTTACCGTTGAATGACAGGCTCGAGTTACTACAGAATTTTAATGAGATTTGCAAAGACGAAGGCTTCAATAAGAGGTGAATACGAATAATAAATATTTCAATACTAGATAGTTATAAATATATGATTGATTGAGGATTTTTTTTTTTTTTCTGGTTTTAGTACCTGGACAATAGATCTCTGCTATTTATTACATAGATTTAATATTAAACATAAATTTTACACCACAACTTTAGGGGTCCATCCTGGTTATAGAGGAAATTCCTTCTATCAAGGAGTTTTGACAAAGGTAAGTCACAGATATACAAATAAAATAAAATAAAAGTAGAGGCCTCTTTTTCTTTGTATGTATTTATTTTTTGGGATTAGTTTTGACCGTCAAACCATATTCAACCAAATCTATAAGTAAAAACTTAAGTTGTTCATTTACTTCCTTCTATAAAGAAAAAATTTAAAAAAAATCATCGTATTTTTGGGCACTAGTTGAGAACCTCCCCTTAAAAATTACATTTTTTAACAATATGCTGACAAATAATTGTAAATAACCCAAGCAGAGAATTGGGAAGGAATTTATTGTTGCAATATTTTTATGGTGATAATTTTAAATAAATTACAGATAATTTATAAAAAAAAGTTTGGGTTTCATGCTAAAATATTATAATTAACATTTTTATCCAAAAGAAATTTGACCCAGAAAAATAAATGACTCAAATAAATAAAAATTTATAAAATATTGCTCCTAAAAAAGGAAATTTTTGGTGTTTTAATGGAAAAAGTCTAAATTTAAGAAAATAGTAATAAATGCAAGATTTTATAAATTTTTAATTAAAAAAGACATTTATTTTTGACAAAAATCAAATTTCAACAAGTGAATTTTTTTTTATTTTTAGGACGAAAAACGTGTGAATAGAAAGTTTGAGAAGGCAACACAGAATGGTCTAGAAATCCGTAAGGCATCCGTATCGGCAAATTTCATCATCGGCCATCTAAAGGACGGCCCCATAATACTGCTGACAAACGCTCAGCTATTGAACTGCGAACGATGCAAATTCAACAAGGTGTGTACGGAAATAAGACGTTGCATCCCTTGGCCGGCCCCATACCAGGGACACTACATCGTAATCTGCGGCTACAACACAATTTCCCAGAAGATTTATTATCGGAACCCCTCTTTCCATGAAAGTTAGTATATTAAATTTGCTAGAAAAATCTAAGTTGTTATTATTATTATCAATTGCATTTTTACTATTATGTTGAACACTTAGCATCGTTTAATTTTATTTTAACATTTTTTAGGACTCTGTGTGATGTCTCTGGAAACCTTTGAAGATGCTAGAAAAAGTTATGGAACTGACGAAGATGTCATACTTGTGTATAGTAATTGATTTGGATAAATGTATTTAAAATATTTTTTGAATGTGAGATGCTATTTAATATTTATAATAAATTATTTTTTTTTTGAAAATGCTTGTTTTTGTTCGTAAATAATGACATTTTAGGTGAGCTCAGTGTTTAAATATAGCTTACAGACGAGAGAATAACAAATTGTCACTATCTAATCTCTGATTGGCTTACAAATATTAATTTATATTATAATGTAGTTTGTTTAGGTACTCATTTCTTTTATGTAAGTTATGTTTAAATATTGGGTGGTAATGTAGCATTCCAGTTTTGAAAATTGGTGATTTTATAGATTTCGATGTGGTCTTTCCGAATTTCTACTTTGCCACCTTACATCTTTGACGCTTGCGCCGCCATATCTCCTTTCCAGCTCATTTTACGATAAAAACAGTTATATAATAAATTAAACTAGACAAAATGTCCTATAATTTATGTAATAAGCTTTTATGGTAAAATAGTTTTGGCATAAGAGTGCCACAAATCTTGTTAAAACCGATTTCTTGCTAATGCAAAAAGGGATGTGAAAGAGGCTGTGGATGCAGAAAAGCTGGATTAAAGTGCTCCATTGTATGCACGAATTGTAGTGGTACATTTAATAATTCGCAAGTTTGGTCAAAAGATAGCGATGAAGAAGAAAAAACGAAGACTGTTCTAGAGCAAACATATGATGAAATCAAGAACGAAGAGAATTGCAATGAAACTAATAATCTCATCGCAAATGATGTGGAAGAAATTTCTATTTGTGGCGTTTCGATCAGTACTGAAGACGATGAACTTGCAACACCTGGTTCATCAAGCACAGCAAAGCGAAGGAGAATGCTATCTAAATTATCGAATAATGCATTGCATGTGGATTAGGCCTACTGGGAATACCACGATAAAAAAATGCCCCAATTACTCCACCTCATGGTGGTATGGAAATGAGTTTTTTAGCCAAACGCATGTTGCAGTAAACTTTGAGGCACTCTTACGCTGAAACTATTCATTTTCCAAAAAAAAGGTTATTACATAAATTATAGGAAATTTTCTCTAGTTTAATTTATTATATAACTGTTTTTATCGTAAAATGAGTCGGAAAGGAAATATTGTCAAAAAACTGTTTATAAACACAATACGAGGTGGCAAAGTAGAAATTCGGAAAGAGCACAGCAAAATTTATAAAATCGCCAATTTTCAAAACTCCCGAAAACTTTCCAAGAAAAACTACCAAATGACTGGACTAATAGTAAATAATCTGTATTTTAAGAATGATTAATTTTTAATGGAAACTTCCAAACACTTCACTTTCAGCTGTATTTTTTCTCTGGAAGTTTATTAACTGATCTCATAATGAGATATTATCTATTTACTTTCCGACTCCTAGAAGGAAAGTATTGTAATCGACGGAAAAAAAATTTGAGATTTTAGCGGAAATACGCGTTTTGGGGTCCCCTGAATCGATTGCAATGATTTTTGGAAAATGTATGTATGTCCGTGAACACGACTGAAATTTGGCATACATATTTAGAATTACCGGGGGACAAACTGGATTGTTTTTGGTGACAATCTGACAACCGGAAGTGGCAGTTGTCAAATACGTTTTCTTAGGTATTCATCCGATTTTGACCAAACTGACACCATCTCATCCTGCAGTGACATTAAATATGTATACAAATTTACAGATCAATGGGATGAGCGGTTTAGGCACTATAAGAGTTTATACCTATCGGGCGCCTTCGGTTTGTGTCGTAATGAAGGGCTCACGGATGGCTCACTGTATGTGTCAGCATTTATGCAGCCACATGTTTTCGGCTCGCGATCGAAGAATAAATAAACATCTCGCAGAAAAATACAGATACGTGACAGTATAATATTATGGTTATTTGTATCGAAAGGTGCCTTGTGTTATGATCTAATAGTAGTATTATTATCTTACGGACATTCGTTTAAATGTCAACATTGTAGTCGGAAAGTTGGGTGAGGGCCACCCCAGATATTTTTTTATTATATCTATACGATTTTGATACAAAAAAAAAACACAAGCACATCTCTGTTGTAATTACCAAAAATATTCTCTGAAAAAAAATTGCAACTGTTCAAAACTGCCCAATATGGGGGCATTTTTGAACAGGAGTGCTGAACCGTTAAAATACTAAAACCCATTTAAATTGTTCATTTATATGTCTGCTTGTATATTAGTACAAATGTTGCCATATTTTTTCTATTTTATGACTAAGTATATTATAATTTTTTTTAATAGTGAGGTTATGTTGCAATACCAACGTCGCCGCCCATCTACCTACTAGCAACATCTACAACGAAACATGATGTGATGGATTTTATTTGTAGATATGATTTTATCTGTGTTTGTGTTGCGTTTTGGACATTTCTTGTCCTTGCTTACCTGTACTCCAATTATTTTTGTTACCGCGTTCGAACAATCAAGCTTCAATATTAAAGAATACACAAAAAACTACATTTGTTTTAAAGGTTGTTTATTATAGAATTTATCAGGTAGAAAGTTTATACAAATATAATTTATATAGAATATATCAGAGCTTAACACAAAAGAACATTTTGCAAGATGACAACACGCTACCCTAGACAATCGAAAATCAAACATCTATAAAAATTTCAAACACGTATATTCGCAAACATCGTCCTTACCAAAATAAAATGACTCAGTGAGGTGACGTTATTACAATAAACGCAATACAAAGACGCTCGCGATCAATAGTACTCACTCTTACGAGACGTGGTAACGGCAAAGGCACAATTTCAATTTGTCAATTCAGATATAATTTCTTTTGTATTGTATAAATCTATAGAGTTGCATCAGTATAATAATCTTTAAAAAATATATCAATTTATGTACAAGAGCTCTACAAGACATTCTCGGCAATTGATACTCTCACATATATGTAACCTATAAATACGCAAACGTACGATTCGAAAATCAAATTACATATCTAGAAAACTATACACATTAGGTAGCAATTCTAGACTAGAGGTGGGGGCAGTATAAAATTGAATTTTTTTTTTCAATTATTACAAATTCTATAAAAATATCATTTATCAGAAAACATGCTCAATAAATGATGATAAAAAGAATTCTGGAAAATATAGAGAGCGTAAGCAACAAATATGATTGTTATAAATTTTTTCATTGTCTTTAAATGAATTTTATGGAAAAAACTGTAATTACACAAAAATAAAAATTTTTTACTATAAAATAACACCTCTTACAATATATTTTTTCACTTACACCCTGTATATTGAAATAAAAGGAAAACTCTTTTTTTGTAAATTTCCCAACCCCATTCTAGATGGCTATAATAAAACAAAAAAAATCCATTTGGTTTGTCATCGTGACATGCTGATTAATAATTAAAAATAAAAGTGGATCTTAACACTTTGGCAGAACGCAAAAAGAAAGAAATAAGCAAATCGAATAAAAATGAAGTAATCATCTGACAAAAGTGTTACTTTTATTACATCACCTTACCTCATTATATAAAGTGATAAAAAAATTTAAAACAGAATCTAAAATAGCACTAATAAACATATTAGACAGACTCCTAAGACTTTGTAAAAAGTCCACCAAAGTTGATATAGAAAAATAAAAACAAATCTTAATTTACGGCTAAAAAATCAAATCAACAAGTAAATATCATTTCTTCTTACCCCTAGAGACGACGTGGTTCCTGAGCTTTCTTAAGTAACCGACGCGAAGCACCCTGTTCTTCGCTTCCGACTTCACTTTCCTGGTTTTTTTCTGCGCGACCTCCACCAACGGTTTCCTCAATGCCCGCCTATCCTGATGGTTCTCTTTATTCATCCTGTTCACCACCTCAACGGTAGGTTCTTCTTTTTTCTCCCGCAAACCTGTCTTCTTCTTTTTCGCTGCCCTTTTCACTTTGGCCAGTAACTTCCTTTCCGCGAGCTTGTGGGCAATTTTTTCCTTCAGATTCTTCTTCACTTTCGGAATTTTACACTTCCTGCTCGGCCGAATGATTGGCGTTTTCAAGTTATCCCCGTTATCGTTCTTGTCGACCAGCACCGTGCTCAGACGTCCGTAGTTTAGCTGCTCGCTACGTTTCGATATGCTCTCCAGAACGCTCATCTTCCTTATCCGGAGATTGTGAATGGGCTCCTGCGACACCTGTTGGAATTGCAATAATATTTACTATATATGGCTAAGTGTCAGGTATTGGGAGAATGTAAGTCCCATGCTAAGCTCTGATCAGAAACAGGCATTTCTTCTACCAAAAATCAATGTAAAGTTTGGCCAAAGACGTTTACTCTTGTGTGTGAATGTAGTGTTCACATAAATATTAGAGTTTCTTTACAAATATCTCAAGATTAAATGACTTATATATGATTTCAGCAAAGTCCCAAACCTCATTTATTATGTAATATTATTTTTTTCCTCTACACCTGAAGTCCTACTAATAGAACATGGGCATACATGTCCATGATTAATTATACAGTTGTTTTCATTAAATGCTATTCTTTGTCCACCATTTTTGTGTCATCTCGGTAATGTCAAGCTTGGCATGTGGTTACCTATACACCACAACCTTTGATGCGTCAATGTAGGGTGGAGTAGTTAGCATCATTGACGGTACACCAATGTTTGATTAGTAAGTTGTTGAATTTTTATGTACATATTTGGATATCAGTTACGTAGTTAATGTTACACCTTGAAACTGTATATTTAATACGCGTCATATTGGTAATGCTCTATGTGATTAGAGCTTGTTGAATGAACAAAAATTAATGTAGAGATAAAACAAGCTATATAACTAGAGTCCGACCGAAAGTCAATTTTTGACCGAAGCCGAAGCCATAGCCGAACTTCGGCTTTTCTCATTGGCTTCGTCCGAAGCCGAAGCCGAAGTCGGAAGTATTACGATTGTACGTATAAAAAAATTGAACAGAGTAGAGTAAAATAGTAAAATATTGTCAAATAATAACGTAAGGTAATAATAACATATCATTTGTGTTTCCAACTCTACAAAGCGTACCTACTTTTTAAGTCCTACTGTAATTAAAACATGAGAAATCATAAGAGTTATACTTATATTTTCTAGCCATATAAAAACCACTGTTTTTCTCTTTGGGACTATCAAATATGGATAAGTTTTTAAGTCCTTTAGGTTTTAAACAAACCTAACGGACCAACATATGTACATGATAAAATGGCAAAAACCACAATTAATAAAAGAAAGAACAATGAATGTCACCGTCAAAGTTCGCCGATTTTAACCGATAAGCCCAGTATGACCTTCAAAAACATTTTGCTGTTTGATATGGCTGAGTATCTGACTTTATGCCTAGACTTACGTTTTTAATTTTGCTATTAAGTGACATATCTTATTATGTGAAATATTATCGTAAAATCGCGAAATTAACAACAGTACGTCGTGGGTGTTGTGAGTTGTAACTTGTTTGTTATGTGCACTGTGACCGCGCAAGCGCTGTGCAAACCTTTGACTTCGGCAAAACCTTCGGCCTAATTTTAGCCGAAGCCGATTATTTAACCGAAGGTGTATTTTTTGGCCGAAGGTGGCCGAAGCCGAATGTTCGGTCGGACTCTATATATAACCATGAATGAAGTCTCACTTTTATTGTTAAGTATTATCGCATGAGAAGGTAGCGTTTTTCACTTTTATATAAATAGATTGTCATTTCGGTAATGGTTTCACATTCCACATGACGTAATCATTGTCGAAATTTCTGATTTTCATTTTTTATGGTTTTCCCTTAAATGTTTTAACAGCATCTAAAATTGAAAAAAGTGAAAACGATAGAACCTCACACAAAAAACTGCAAAATAGCAAGATTAAAGAAAATTTGTCTGAAGCTGGTTTAAAATAAAAATGGAGAAAAGACCGAGAACGATATCATAAGAAAATATCTGGGGTGGCCCTCACCCAACTTTCCGACTACAATGTTGACATTTAAACGTATGTCCGTAAGATAATAATACTACTATTAGATCATAACACAAGGCACCTTTCGATACAAATAACCATAATATTATACTGTCACGTATCTGTATTTTTCTGCGAGATGTTTATTTATTCTTCGATCGCGAGCCGAAAACATGTGGCTGCATAAATGCTGACACATACAGTGAGCCATCCATGAGCCCTTCATCACGACACAAACCGAAGGCGCCCGATAGGTATAAACTCTTATAGTGCCTACACCGCTCATCCCATTGATCTGTAAATTTGTATACATATTTAATGTCACTGCAGAATGAGGTGGTGTCAGTTTGGTCCAAATCGGATGAATCACTAAGAAAATGTATTTGACAACTGCCACTTCCGGTTGTCAGATTGTCACCAAAAACAATCCAGTTCGTCCCCTGGTGATTCTAAATATGTATGCCAAATTTCAGCTCGAACCGTTGTTCCGTTTGGGCGCTATCGTGTTCACGGACATACGTACACACATACACACATACATTTTCCAGAAATCATTGCAATCGGTTCAGGGGACCCCAAAACACGTATTTCCGCTAAAATCTCAAATTTTTTTTTTCCGTCGATTACAATACTTTCCTTCTAGGAGTCGGAAAGTAAAAAGAACTGGGACTGATAAAAAGTATAAAGGAGTGTGATGCAAGAGAAAAGCGTATGAAGAAGAAGTGGAGAGTCGCAACAGCAAGAGAAAACATACAGAAGAAAGCAGACCTTAGAGGTAGAGACAAAAGTCTTATTGAATCGAAATACACCACCATCATCGGACAATGAAGAAAGTCACATAAGTGTGAAACAATTAACGGGTAGTTCTAGAAGAATGAGTGGCAGAAATAAGGTGATCGAGCACGAGCATACAGACACTTGCGGACAGCTGAATTTCTTTAATAGTTTTATTGATGTTTTATTTCATTGTTGGTATTAACATAGGCTATTTAATAAAATAAAGTACATTAGCAAAATGGCAGCATGCATTACCGAAATAATGTTATGCATTACCAAAATGATTTTCTGACATTTCATATGTTAATTCCTAAAGTGGCCACGCTGGACTTTTTTATTGAATTTGAGCATCTTTGCATTCAACCAATTTCAAAACTGGATTAGTAGAAACAGTAACGTAAAAACCAGAATTTTAAAACGAAAAATTAACAAACCTTGGCTCGTTTTGCGACCGGCGCCTCCTCCTCCGCCTCAGAGTCGATCCGTCGTTTTCTGCAGACGCGTTTCCCCACACGAAAGGGCTGGTGTCGGGTCAGTTTCCGTTTCTCGACGTTCTCCACCGCGGAATTTTCCAACTCGCCCTCGCTGTCGAAGAACTCGCTAGACGACGATGAAACCTCGTTGATCTGTATGCTCTCCTCGAGGACGGACTGGCTGTCCGAAGCCGTCGAGCTGACCTCGGAGTTCGAGGACGTTGATATGTCGCTGTCGGACGCCTTGCAGTTGGCGTAAGAGTCGGTGCTTCTCGTGACGCGGGGCTCTATTGTCTCTGTGGTTTGTTCAAGCTCAACAGGTTTCGGTCGGGTGTCTTCAATGGCTGTGGACGTGACGGCCTTGCTTTCATCCTCGGTGGTAGTCGGTGGTTCCTATGGGAAGGAAAATAGTTCAGAGAATCTTTTCTCGGTAGAATATAGCAAAGAACACTCACAATAACACTAAATTTTTATTTAGTAAGCAAATTATTAGGTAGTTATATATTATAAACTAACAACCATTCTTGCAAAAATTGCACAGGAATGTTAAAATTCGTAGTAATTAAATGCATATTTCTGCCAATTTTTTTGTAACCATACTGTATTATTTATGCTTTTCTACAAAAAGATTATTTTACAATGTATGTGCTGCAAAATAGTTTTATGAAAGATAAAACTACTATTTTGCCAAAATATTGCAGTAGCCCAAGCATTGCAAAGAAATTTGTGGTGTATTATTCCATTGGCTTTTATCATGTATAATAAAGTCCTTTCAATTCTAAAAGGACTGTTGTTTGGTGCTCAAATTAAATTGAAAAGTTAATGTTAAGTTAAATGTACCAGTTTTAAGCTAAAGAACCGTAATTTTGTATTTATGTATTTGAAGTTATATGTTATAATAATTATTGAATATGTAAACCTTGCACCTGTTGTAACTGCTACCATGTGATGAATAAAGTTATTATTATTATTATTATGTAAAATTGTATTTATTATATTATTTCAGTTGACTTTGGCAGAAATGCAGCATTACTTTTGTTCATACAGTTCAAACAGAATACTAATAATATATAATGTTTTTTGCTTTTGTTAAAATATGTTGTTTTGTTGTTGAATGTACCCTTTATTTTCACACTTTGCACGCATGTTAGTAAAAGTGTAAAACGTGCTTTTTTAGTGAATTTTCTCCTTTCTTACATTTAGGCTGGTATCCTAGAAGGAAAGTACAGTACAGCTTCGATAGATCGGACACTCTCTAGTACGGACACTCCAGTAATCCGAACGCTCTTGTCAACCGGACATTTTAGAAATTTTACCTCCCTAGTTCGGACACAAAATATAATTTGCTGTTAAAACCAGGTAGAAAATATCAATGGATTGTTTAACATTCATGCCTTACTGTAAAGTAACCGGATCACATAAATTGCCACTTAATATTAGCAAAAGCGGCAAATCTAGAAGCTTTTAAATACAGAATGAGCTCCATATCAGTTGTGTACAAGGCGTCTGATAAAGGACGGATGAGTAGAACATTGCTTACTGAATGTTTGGAAAAATATTTTAAGCCTGAAGTTAAGACATTTTTAACAGGGGTTAACAGGCCCCAGAAAGCTCTGTCGATGCTGCCAACGCGTTTTCTTTGGGCATCAGGTGGTCTGCAGAAAACAATTTTCCCATGGAAAATATCCTGCTTCTCAAAAGGCCCAGAGAAAAATTTGCTAATGTGGCTGTATCCAAAAGAATATAAACAAAAATTGATACATCTTTAAAAAATAACTGAAATCGTTTGCTTATTTTATCCATTTCTGTTCAGAATTTAGTTTTTAATTTTATATTTTTGGTTTTATGTGACCTCGGATGCGAAAAGGGACCTATCGTGCGAAAATAACGTGCACCATAACGGTACCTATCGGAAGAGACCTTACGTGCGAAAATAGTGTACAAGATGACGTTACAACAGGTCCCTTTTCGCGTCCGGGGTCACATATATTCAAATATCCCCAGTTGTTTTAATGTTCATAATAAAAAAATCACCCTTCCTAACAAAAAACCTCCAGTAATCCGGATACCTCTATAGTCTGGACATGGTCAGGAACGATATATGTCCGGATTATCGAAGTTGTACTGTATTGTATTGTAATCGACAAAAAAAAATTTTACGTTTGTTTATGGTGCAGCATGTCTGTGGCCACTCCAGATACTTCTTTTTTTTATGTAAGCATTTGATTGAACATTGATTTTGACACTTGAGGTTTATTAGTCAATTTTAGGTAATTCTGGTCTACTAAATATGAAAATAACAAAATATTTGTTAAATTGACTCCATCTTTTGAGATAAAAGCAATCCATTCATATTTTACATCACATTAACTAAAAGTGCCCAATATATTTAAAACCTTTTACTCAAACATTTCAAATTAAAATAATGCTATAAATTATCGTCGGTATAAAGTGTTAACCTGTTAAGTACATATTCAACGTAATTTGAATTTTTTTTACCATTCGAAAGCATGAGGTGTATTACACAATTCTGAAATTAACAATAAAAAAATTAAAAAACCACAAATTTAAATTATGAAAACGTTTTGTGTGTAGTTTTCTATTGTATTTTTCATACTTTTCATTGCATCGTTCATCACGAGAACTGGAGTCAATTCAAACAAACTAATTATACAACGAGTACTTCCTTCATAATCATAGTCTATCAAAATTTGTTGCCCTGTGCAGTTATTGTACCAATACTGAATGAAAAATGTTTCTTATGCTTTTCACTAAGCACATTTGTTGCATTCATTGAACACAGACGAATATCTGATATATTATGTTAAGACATATAACCTAATATTACTACAAAAAAAAAAAACTTAGTCCACTACAAAACAAACTCGTTTAGTCACCACATTCACTTAATATTTCCTTCATTTTTATTTATTTTTTCCCTTACAAATCAAAACTATTTTACTATTTTTTTAAACGTTTTTACGAAACCTAATAATAAAAGCACACACAATCACCAACCTCTTTCTTAGGCTCCTCCTCCCGGGCCTCCTGACCTTCGTTCTCCGCAAACCTCGTGACTATACTCAGCCCCGTCAACGGAACGCTCTTCTTCTTAATAGTCCTGAGCACCTCGGCCCTGGGGGGTCCCGGCGGATCCAGCATCAGCGTAATAACCGACGTATTATCGGCGCGCATCTTCGTGTTCGACCAAAGATCAAGCGCCTTCTCAACGAGGCACTTACTCGGGTTGAGCCAGTGCTTCTTAGGAACATCACTGAGCGCCGCACGCTCGTTATGCGTCTCAGCTGCCTGAACGATGCTGACCGCCTTCTGAGCTGTCAACATATTGAAGAGACCGTCCGTACCAAAGATGAGACAACGGAAGGTGGATGTGTCGATTGGGACCACCATACAGTCTGGATCGGGCGACACGACGAAGGCGTCCAGCTCTGAATTATAAGACCAGAGGTCGCCAAGAGAGCGCGCCACTGCCAGGAAGGGGATTTCGTCGATTGGCGTCGAGCGACGAACGGGACCTTTGTGACCGATACGGGGCCTGTTCCAGACCACCCGAGGTACACCTGTTTGTAAAATAATCAAGAAATTCTAAGATTTATCGAAAAATGGAGTATTCATAGAAGATTTAAAACAGTATCAATTTTTCTGTAGAACAACAAATAAAAACATTAGAAACAGACTATTACCTTATTAAAATCTAAAATTTGTTGAAAAATGGCGTATTCATAGATGATTTAAAACAGTGTCAATTTTTCTGTAGCACAACAAATTAAAACTTTAAAAACAGACAAAACTTATTACCTGACTTAGCGACTACTTTTCCTCCGCACTGTTGAATACGAGACATTTCCATCGCACACTCTGGCTTGTGATCTTTGGTCAATGGCCGAGCTTTCCATTCCTGACAGCCTGGCTCCTGATAGCCTAGCACAATCGCCGAATCGCCGACGTGACCAATGTAAATCTTTCCGTGTCGGATAAAAGCTATGCTAGCGGTTGTACCGGCTGTGCTTGGTAGCCCAGACGCTGTCTTTGGCCATTTGTCTAAAGAACAAAACAATCAACTTTAATCTGACATAACCACAAACAATAAACATAACCTGCAATACGCAAGTGTCATTGTCGTTGCCACGGAAATTAAGTTTAATTTATCGTACCTTGTTCTTTCCACATAGCATAATGAGTGGCTATATATCCCATTTTGATAGCACGTAGAACTTCCTCATCGTTATCTGACCAGAAGTTTCGATGTCTAACGATAGTTTCCATTAAGCGTTCTTTGGCAAAGGAGGCAGCTTCGGCACCTCCGTGTCCGTCATAGATGCCAAAGAATGCATATTCCAGGTCTCTTTCGTCTTCCGTCTGTTGATATGCTACTGAGAAGAAGTCTTCCATGTACTTTCTACCTCCCTGGCGGCAGTGGCCTGTTACGCGAAGATTTACGCCTATTGAGGCGGGCATTTTGGACTGAGAACACCGTGAGCACTATATAGACGAGATATAAGGCGACCATTTACCGAATTTTACTCATATTCGATAGTAATTCATTATTTTTTGACCAAAAGGCAATGTTTAGACCGTAGCATAACTGTCAATTTAGGAGTCTGTCTGAAATTGTGTCAAACGCTACGACACACGTCACGGAAAAGTTCCCCAACCTGCCAACCGTGACGCTAACTGCGCACATGCCGACCACAGTCTCCTCCCACCCACGACTCTTATGCAACGCATAGCATAGGGATATTTTATCGGTGTAAAACGAAGGCCGGGCAACTGCACATAATTCTACTGTTTATTAGCGGTTATCACTGTTGCGCAACAGCATTTGCCCCCTATACTTTGTTCAAGATATGGGCGCGGCACGTCTTAGCTATTAGCATAAATTCGCGTTTGTTTGACTCTGGTTTGACATTTGTATGATACATAATTGCGGGTCAGTGGCGTAACAGGGTGGCAGATAAGTGTATAATATTTGCACTTAAGAATTAGAGTTTAGAATGTACAGGAACAGTTTTTGACATTTATATCAAATGCAATGCTCATCGGAGCGGAGACTCTTTCGCGAATTTTAATTGGAGAAATCCCGAATTGTTTAATTCAAATTTCTACCACCAGAATGGGTGGTGTGTGTAATGTAATACGTCAATATTTGTATTTTTCATCTTGGTAACTTGATTTTGTTGTATTTATTTGCTTTTTTTTGTTATTTTTGTTTTTTTTTTTAATTTTGTATCGTTGATACACTCCATATACCTCTCATATAACGTGATATAACCATGAGCGAGTGAGCCCCAAGCTACTAATCTTGATAATTTTTGACCTACAGGTGACAATTGGGTGATAACATATTTTTTCGTACGTAAAAACAGTCGGCTTCTAGCCAACCATGTGAAAGATTATCCTAGCGCACCCTCCTGATAATGTTTTAGCGCGCGCCCATGGTGCTGCTACTGCGGCCGGAGGCAGAAGCATTTTAAGTTGCTAGAATGGCCGCCAGGTGTCTCTGCTGTAATTCAGCAAACATGAACAATTGATTTTTTAATACTATATTATTATGATTATTATACAAGTTTTATAAGACGTCAAATTGGCGCATGAGTTGATGGGGTACGAGGAGCGCCAGCGACGAGTGCCCTAAATGAACGAATGCGCCAATATGTCTTATAAAACGAGTGTAATATACTATTTTTTCTACTTTGCGTCATTAATTTTATAAAAATTTAGAAGTATATTAGGTAACATTCCAATCTAGAGTATTTATGGGTGCAACCGTTGGTAACACTGTCATCTGTCACTTAAATTCAAATATCTGTGAAAAAGTAATTATTGATAATTATTATATACCATCATATAATAGTAGTACGAAACCTAGGATGCAACACGCATGTTTAAATATGTATAAAAATATACATACTTCGCAGTTTGTGCGATTCTAAAAAATCAGTTTGTGCTTACTTTTGTGGTTATGTGTATTTTTGTTTGACATGCATTTGATATCAATATCACCAATCTTAGAAAAAGGTTACTAAAAACGGTGTTACAATTTGCAAGTTGTAACACCGAAAACAGTGTTACAATGTGTGCATTGTGAATGCAAAGTAGAAAAAATACATTTTAAAAGTTATCATATAAAGACGCAGAAAATTAACCAAAAAGTATTTAGTTAAAGATTTTAATTAAATTATTCTTACAAATGTCAAAAACATAACCATAACAAATTTTTTAACATATTATCTAATGTTTTAGTAGAAAATCTTTTTCTGCCTGGCTATTCTTGGCAAAAATAATAAATGCTGGAGTACTATCTAGCAAGAACCTGAAAGCAATCATATTATATTAAATCAAACACACAATTTAATTTTTTTTACATACGTTTTTTCTTGCATAATTTCCTTTAACGTCAAGTACATATTCACGGTATAGATTTTATTAGTTAGTTTATTTTCATAGTAAACATTCAAATTGTTTATCGAGTATTTGCCCTCGATATCCCACTCAGGTCTGGACTCAAAAACAGGGATAATCTGATCTAGGAATCTATAAGAAATAAAAACATATTCAATTTAAATATTATTCAAATTAAAAATCAAGTTACTAACATATCACATTCTGAAAACTCCTGAATAAAATCCATCGTTTTATATTCAGGGTACGAAAGAATCACCGACCAAATAAGATTCTTTCCTTCATCCAAACGCACTTGGCTTAATTGCGGCAGAGCAACTTTCAAATGCTTCATACTGAGTGGTTCTACAAGTATCAATAATAATAATTAAGAAGTTTTCGACAATTATCAGGGATGTTTTAAAACAAAGTTTTTAAAACATGTTTTTTTCTACTGTTACTGTTTATTTCCGAACTACATTCAATAGAATCATTTAGAGACTACTTACCTTAAGTGTTGTTTAAAAATAATAGTGTTAAAAACGTTTTAAAATAAATAATAGTAAATATTAAATTGTTTTGTATTAAATCCAACTAACTACCCGTGAGGTATTCCCCTAATCTCAACGAGCATCCCTTTATATTCGAAAACAATAATTTATTTTTTTCTGACACTTTATCTTGAAAAATTAAAAAAAAACATGATTTAAAACATGTTTTTTTTTTGGAGGTGTTTTAAAACATTGTTTCATGTTTCAAAACACATTTTAACAAAAAAAAACTGTTGTTATTGTTTTAGATAAAAAAAAAGTTCATTCATTCTCTATAACAAACTTACTTCCACCAGTGTTCACATTAATTTGCCGCTTGATAATTTCTGCAAGAAGATCCCTTTCAGCTCTTGCTTCTCTTCGTTCTCGCGCTTCTTTAGCACGTACCTCTTTTTCATAGGCTTGCTTTGCCTTAACACTATCCTGTCGTAGCTTCTTTACTTCTTGATCATCTTTGTTCTTTTCAAGAATCATGTCGCAGTATTCGATGCATTTATCGTATTGATTAATAAAAAAACAGCATTTGGCAGCCCGTAACTGGGCCTTGACATAATCCGGATTAATTTTCAAAGCTAGTTCGGCATCCAGAAGACTTGACCTAGAACACTAAAGGAAATGAAAAGAAGAGATTACGGATTTTATAATACCTGTAATTTTTTATGTGAAAATTTACAGTGGACCTATTATTTAGGAGGGTTGCTTCGATTTCTGGGTCACCGCATTTCACCTTTATGCCTTCGGTGTAAGCGATGATTGCCGATCGGAAATTTTTATATTTGTAGTTGTTGTTGCCATCTTCTTTATATGAAGATGCCAGCTCTGTAAGAAAAAATAGATAATTTAAGTAAGAACTGGGAAAATTTCTGTAAATTACCTTTTGGTGAATTCACATCTGGATCGTATTTTAATTGTTGCAGCCCCTCGTAAAGTGGATGTAACTTGTCACCTGGTTCAGGCGTCTTTTTCATGAAAAATGGGTGATTTAAAATTTCCTGAAAGCTAACAAATTGAAGACATATTTTTTGTATGAGTATAATTCCTAACCCTGTACCTCTTCCCATCGTTCAATAGGAATACCTTCGGTTGGCTCTCGCTGGGGTAAGGAATTTATAAAATCGTCCAATTCTTTGTCTAGTTTCGTCGCTAATTCTAATCTTTCTTCTTCTGTTAGAGGTTTTTTAACCTCACCATTCGAATTGGTTGTCCCAGCAGCCTTTTCTTCGTCGTTCATCTTATATCTAGAATTCTTACTTAGTTTGATCAATACACACTATTTTTGCAAATAATGTAAGTATTAAAAACACAAATTCAAACACGTGAACATATTGAGGTTATTCTAGAATAACAGATACATGGATACATGTATACATCATGTATAACATAATCCGAGTTACCTGATTTCTTAAAAACTTATATTTATTATATTTAATTTGTAAAATTTGAAATTACTGCATTATTACAAAGATTTAACATATATAAATTGAAACATAGTAAATTATAAAAGTACAAAATAGAAAATTCAAGTTTTGAAGGACGTGCATAACATAATCCAATATAATGCTTAGATACAGTAATGCAGTCATAGATGGCAGCACCTATTGACAAAGGGAAAGGCGCTATGTATGCATGTAGTTTGAATTTAGTGCTAATTTAACATAGCACTTTCGTGGATATAATTCGCTATTGCATCCAATACACGACACACATTAATAATTTATGATGAGAGTGCTAATTATTATGCATCCTATTATATTAATTTTGCCCCCTGAAGCAAAAAGTAATTGTTTTATACAGATTAATTAAAGTAGCATAGAAAGTGCATTGTGAGTTTAAAATTTCGCACACATACACATGAGAAAATCATAAGAAAATAATTAAAATATATAATTCATCAATAATTAGATACCGTGGACGATTTCTCTTCCTTCTCTTCAATCGTGATAATCAATAAACAAACAACGCACTTCAATTATTCATTTCGGAAAGCGGGTGTTCCACATTTTTGTGTTCATTAAAGAATTGGTGCGAATTTAATCACTCGTCCGCCTATTCCATTAAAAACGCCAATTTGAATACTAATCGGATTAGTATGCATTACGTGGAACTGATACGAAAAATTTTTGATGAAGTTCCCGATTCACCGTAAAAAAATGAATCGGAACTATTTCTTCGTGGTACAGTCGGCCAAACAAGCAGTCACTATCATTAGAAAAAATTGTCCATGCTAAATATAACTTAGACCCGTGTTGCCATCGTAAATCAACAGAATATTTTATCAATACCACCGGGTAGACTATTTTTGGCGGATATTAGGGCCCCAAGGCGTAGTTACGTAACGTAAAGTTTTCAGTCACGTTGGAAAGTTCACTCGTCCGCTGTACTGCAATTGTCAAAGAATTCAAGATGGCTGTCGCCAACTTGACGTCCTAAGTTCGCCTAAGCAATTTTTAAATTAATTTAAACATTATTTTTTCGTAATTGTAAATAATCAAAATTAACAGTAACGGCGGCCCAAACAACAAATTCGCGTAACCGCGTGTGTGCAGTGAATAGTTATAAATAAGATGTGGTCGCGAACGGTAACAGAAGATACGTGTTTATTTTCATCTGCATATTAATAAGTACATACATTAATGCGACGTGATTTCGCGGCCAAAAACACGAAAATGATGTAATAGCGGCAAATCACTGTAAAGGTGCGACTGCACACCTTCTTAAAACTTGGTAAATTTAAGGTTATGTGCCCCTCTCAACCTATCTGTGATGATTGTTTTTAACTGTAACTTAAGGCGAGCTTAGATTATTTATTATTATTATTATTAAACGAATTTTTATACAATCTATTCACGATGGAGGCTATGCAGTACGAATTGGCCAGGAACATGACGTTGTTGTTCTTTTTCGAACGTCTCATGGACAAAGGCGAACCTAGGACGTTGCACGATCTGAGCTGTCAATTTGGCTCGAAGGGATTTACTAAGGAGATGCGACAGATAGCTGGCGGATCGCAAAGTGGCCTGAAGAAGTTTCTGGCGCAATATCCCTCGTTGTTTTCCATCGACGGTGACTATGTAAACATTCGATTGTTTCAAAGCGGAAGGGATAGTGCAAATAGTAAGTAAAGTAGATATCTGTAATGATTTGTTAAAACCTAACAATGCTCTATGTACAAACTGTTCCAGAAACCCATGTCAAGGAAAATATTTAGGGTTTTCAGAAGCCACCCATTAGAGCTATTGGCATTTAATAAAATCAGTACTTTCAAATATACTTGAAAACTTAACTGTTATTGATATTGCCTTACAGATAGTGTGTTTTTTTTTGTTTTTTTGTCAGTTTTAGACTTTATAGACCAAACATAAAAATTTTCAATCTTTTTAAATAATAAACAATAATTTGGAATTATTCAGTTTAACATTTTATGTCGTATCATGTCAGTGGCCACTGATATTTATCAAAATCTGACAGTTTGCAACCACAGCGATCAAGGCTGTGGACTGTGTCAGATCGCTCCTATAAAAGCTTATAGCGCCTAAACCGTTCAACCCATTAATCTGTAAATTTGTACACATATTTGAGGTCACTGAGCTGGTATCATTTTGGTCAAAATCGGATAAATCCCTAAGGAGACGCATATAATATTTGCCACTTCTGGTCGTCAGATTGTCACCAAAAACAAACCAGTTTGTTCCCTGGAAATTCTAAATAAGTACAGTACAACTTCGATAGATCGGACACTCTCTAGTACGGACACTCCAGTAATCCGAACGCTCTTGTCAACCGGACATTTTAGAAATTTTACCTCCCTAGTTCGGACACAAAATATAATTTGCAGTTAAAACTAGGTAGAAAATACCAAAGTATTGTTTAACATTAATGTCTTACTGTAAAGCAACCGGATCACATAAATTGCCACTTAATATTAGCAATAGCGGCAAATCTAGAAGCTTTTAAATGCAGAATGAGCTCAATACCAGTTGTGTACAAGGCGTCTGATAAAGGACGGATGAGTAGAACATTGCTTACTGAATGTTTTGAAAAATATTTTAAGCCTGAAGTTAAGACATTTTTAACAGGGGTTAACAGGCCCCAAAAAGCTCTAATGTCGATGCTGCCAACGCGCAGAAAACAATTTTCCCATGGAAATCCTGCTTCTCAAAAGGCCCAGAGAAAAATTTACTAATGTAGCTGTATCCAAAAGAATATAAACAAAGATTGACACATTTTTAAAAAATAACTGAAATCTTTTGCTTATTTTATCCATTTATGTTCAGAATTTAGTTTTTAATTTTATGTTTTGGTTATATGTGACCTCGGATGCGAAAAGGGACCTATCGTGCGAAAGGATACCTCAATAGTCCGGACATGGTCAGGAACGATATATGTCCGGATTAGTGAAGTTATACTGTATACCAAATTTCAGCCCCATCTGTTGTTCTGTTTGAACGTTATCGTGTTCACAGACACAAATATAAATACCCGCATACATTTTCCAGAAATCATTGCAATGGATTCAGGGAACCCCAAAATGCATATTTCCTTCTAGGATACTGGATACTGGTCGGAAAGTAAAAATGTGCCTGTTAAAATTTAACAAATCAGAAAATGTTTGTAAAGTTGGATAACCAATAAGAACTCATAACTTAATAAAGTATCAAAGCATAGCAAAATTAGATACAGTTTATGTTTTTTTTTTTTTTTTTTTTTTTTTTTTCAATCAATATCTTATTTAACTTTCATACTTATTTGTGTTTCCCTTCAAGGTAACAAGGATTACACGACACAAGCCGTCGACTACTTCTCAGAGAAGCTAGCGCAGTACGGCGAGGGTACCGAAGTCCCAATCAGGAGCCTACTGGGGCACCGTTCCCAAGCGAGCCCCGAGGTGCGACACGTCTCCGGCCAGCACTTTCACGAGTTCCGGGAATTCCTCCTCAAGCATCCGGAAACGTTCACAATCGACGACGAGCAGGAGACCGTCATCCTCAAGAACTACAGCTCGGTAAAGTCGCACACCCAAGAATTAAACTTCAATCCGAATGCTCACATCGATGCCGAAGACACTCAGAAACTGTTGGATTTTCTCGCGCAGTGCATCGAACTTAAAGGACCGATTCTCGTCGAGCAATTATTCCAGATCGTCAGTTGTAACTTGGACGAGTCGATGTGGACGAATTTATTCAATACTCCGGCGCAGTTGATGAGTTTTTTGAGGTTGTTTTCGGATAGTTTTCACATTCAGTCGAACCTGGTTACTCTGCTGCATCATCCGAAGGTTAGCCAGAAGCATTTAAACGCTCAGATAAATCAGCAGAATTTGTGTAAGGAAAAGCCGGTTGTTGGTAAGATAGAGAAAGCGAGGGATGAAGTGGATAGGATTGAGGTTAAACCGAAGCCTGTGGAGGTTTTTGAGAGACCTGTGGAGAGGGTGACGTCTCCCGTTAGTCCGGTCAGTCCGAAAAGTAGTATCAGTGACCGGTTGAAGCAGCCGAAGCAGAAGTTGAGCGAAATGCAGGCCAAGCCTGTTGAAACGGTGCCAGATCGGAGGGCGTCGCCTACAAATTTTGATGTCGCTGATCGGAATAGGGTGATTAAAACAGGTATATATTTTGTACAAAATGTTGTTAATTTTTTTGGTCGATATCGCCCCCCGCTACTCTGAAGACACACGGACGCCCATGCACAGAGAGAAAAGAAATGTAAAATCATATAAATGTATTTCTTTTTTTTTTTCGTATATGTACTCTTCTTTTTCTTCACTTTTCGTAAATTTTTAAACAAATTATCACTTTCTGCTTTGTACCATGTGAAAGAGCGTCTCAAACTCTATCCGAATCAGCAAAAAAATGAGCTGCATAGCCTGAAAGAAATATTTTATTTGAAATATTTCTTTATATTTAAATATATTTAAAAAGAAATAGTTTTCACTGAAAAAAACAATACTTTTACACCAAATGGTTTTCCATAATTTCGTTATCGTAGAAATTATTATGGTTAATTTCAGAAAGACGTTTGAGTAAAATAAATCTGGGTTTATTTGATATAAAGATCGGCTTTGAGGTAAATATTCTATCTGAAATTATTTGTAAGAAAAAGATATAGATTTCAGTGAAAAGATTATGTGTTTGAATCAAAAACGTGCTTTACTTTAGTCGTTCTTTGACTTGAAGCAAATTCATCTGATTCAAATTTTTTTCCTTTGTGTGTGCCTCGTGCCTCTACTTATCATCGCAATGGATCTGTTGAATGTGATGTCAAATTTTAATGTAATTAATGCAATTAACAATGTAAAAAATAAATAGGTACGAGAAACAATTGTAGAAACAATTTTTTTTTTGACAATTAAAACTGTAGGAAAAAGAAGTATTTTTAGAGAAATTTACAAGATTATTCTAACCCATTCGAAGTTCCAGACTTTTTTATGAAACAGTACAGACTGTCGAAAAATCTCGTGGTAAATTTAATAGAAAAAATGATTTTGAGATTTGAGTTTGTTCAAGGCAGTACCCGAAGAATAAAAATTCCACTCCATCTAAAGGGTTTCTTGTAAATTTACATATGTATACTGTCGGCGGTTGCCAAACCAGCATAGGACAAGATATTTCTTTGTCTGTAAGCCAACCGGTAGTGAGCAGACTTATCAAAGTAATAAGTATTACTATTTCTGATCATTTGCTGGCCAGATGTTTTAAATATTCATCAGTACAAGATTTTTTAAGTTTAAAAGAGGGTTTGCATGCTTAACTCATTTGTTACCATTTTGATTGTATACACGATACGATTTTTTTAGATTTATGGACAAGCTGAACTTTCCTAATGTAATTCTGATTGTAACGCCGATTTCAAACACATTCGAGCTAAAAAATAGAAATCAGGATACCCGCAGGTCGAAATTTAACAACTTTGCTGATAACTCCTGTCAACATAAAAAATAGTAACGTTTGAATAATTCACACATACAGAATTGGCAAATGTAGTCAAGTTACTATCAAAGTTACTAAAACTTAACCTTTAACAACTTCACTTTACTATAGTTCATTTAATAACTAGGAGGAATTTTTGAAGCGTGTTACTAGGATGACCTCGCCCGTGATTGGCTAAATCGCAGACCGCTTTACATCGGGCAAATTTACCCTTTGACGCGCAAGCCCCGTTAGGTTAGGTTACAGGTAAGCAAACATTGGTATCTGCTTTGCGTTGTTTTGTGTTCGATGCTATTCTTGAGTTCAGTTCAATTTTATCAGCACCTCATATAAGAAGTAGTGTACATATCTAATTTGTTTAATATAAATATGATAATTTATTATTCCACAAGCTTTACTTTAACGTACTTAGACACGTTTTAGAGTTTTACAGCAAAAAATTCGTTAAAATTTTAATAGTACAACATTTATTGTGGTTTACAAATACGTTTAACCTAAAAGTGATCAAATTTAACCACAAAAATATCTGGTGACATTTCTGGTAATTTGTCCCTAGTGTAAACCTGGCGTCTGATTTTATTCCTCCTAGTTATTAAATAGACTATAGCAACCGAAATAGTAACTTTCATACAGAATTGGACTGAATATATCCTTAATTATCAAGTCACTCAATTTATAAAAGATTAAAAAGGTTTATAAAAGTTTTTTATCTCCCTAACCTTCCAAAATTTGTATATGCATTATCAGCATGATTTTAGCGTGATATGCAGTTGTAGACACAACAAAATTGCCATTATGCAAATAAGCAAAATTAATTTAAAGTGAAATTTATGTAAACATTGCAACTAAACTTAGATTCGGTAATAATTGCCGATGAAAAAAGAAATCCTTTAATGCTTAGATTACGATGACCCCAACCATTAAGGATTTTCTAATTTTATCTTGTAAACGGCCACAAATCATTTTGATTATGTTTTAACACCATTTTTACAGTAAACATAGATCTTGTTAGAATAGAGGTAAAAATTCTCTTCCTGGGATTCCAAGTTCTAATCATTGCAGTATAACATACTCATAACACTCTCATGTGTTGCTAAAAATTGCTAAAAATTTGACCACAAGCTTTTCAAATGAAATAATCGTTTGGTATTCCCGGAACCCATATCTACCAAAAAACCAGACAATAAGAAAAAAGGTGTGGAGAATCTGGTTCATATTCATAAGTTAGTACATAATTTAAAAGCGGTGGATGCTGTGGTGCCTATAGTACATTTCTCGTAGTAAATTTCTAAAAACCATAATAGTGTTGTGTCCACTGCTTTTATACAAATTAAACTTTAAGTACCAATTTACATCATAAACTTTGTATCTAATATATATTTTCTTATTCTTTGCAGCAAAACCGACAAGACAGATCTCCGAAACAAATGACGAACCATCGCCCACCAACGAGAGACCTGCGAAGACCATCATCGGTAACAATAACAACCAGAGTTTGAAGCAGCGCGTCAACAGCCTCCTCTTGAAAACGCTTCAGGAGAACACGGGCAGGGACCGCCAGAGCATGATGAGCCAAAGTCAGAACTACACGGAATCATGGAAGGTGTCGCTGTTCCAACACACACGGGTCATCTGCAGTACGAAGGAGTGCCAGATGGTTATCGATCCGTTGATCAACGGAAAACGAAAAAACTACCCTAGTAATGGGAATGCCAACTTCGACGATCCTTGGCCTTTCACCGACGACAAGGTGGTGGTTGCCTTCGACTGCGAGGGAATCAATTTGGGTCTGAAGGGTCAGCTGACGTTGCTGCAAATTGCGACCATGACCGGTTTTGTTTACGTCTTTGACTTGATCTCGTGTCCGGCGATGATCGATGCTGGCTTGAGGACTCTGTTGGAACATCCGGATGTTATTAAGGTAGGTTTTTGTTTGGCCTTGCCTCGTTTTTAAACTATGTGGACAAAAGTAAGAAGCCAGGTTCACACTAGAAAAGATATTTGGAGGTTAAATATGTTTTTTTCTTCTTCCGGTTGTTTTCTTTCCGAAGATATTCTGCTTGCGTAATGCGTATCGCTGCGGAAGTAGTTGACGTCTTTGATATGTAAATTAAAGCAGATTCTTTTCTCTACAAAATACATGATGTTATATGGAGATGGATGATATTTTGCACTTTCTTTTTCTGTCAATCATGGAAATGATGGATTTTATCTGCATTTACACAATAACTTTTGGTTGATTCTATATTTTGAAAGAAGCCAGCAAATGTATATTGGGTTGTCTAACATGCAGGGACGGAAGTTGCAATGTGAAGATATGTTTGAACACATAAATGAACACAAGACGTTAATAATAACCATTTCGACAATGTTGAAGCTGCAGATATTAGAGGTGGGTAGTTTGTGAACGAACTAGTCCGAGAGAATGGCTCCCGGCTTAGAACAAAAGAACTAGTTCTTTAAAATAAAAAGAACTAGTTCGCAAAAGACCTGCTTTGCTAAAACATATCTCTATGCATATCTCATTCACTGAACGACTTGTAGGGACATGAAATCTAGTTCGAAAGTCCTGCTTTGGTGAAACATATCCCATTCAGTGAACGAGTTGTGGCGACATCAAACGAGCGACATAGCACCCTGCCCGCCAGTTGTTTCTTTACCTAACGGCGGATGTCAAAAATATAATTAGAGTATAGTTTTTTTCCTATTGGATAATGGATTACACTGTTAATAGTAGTTTCGCCAGTATATGTTATTCTATAATTTATAAATAATACCCCAATTCCACCTAAAATTGCAGTATGAATAAGGCTAAAATACGTGCAGCAATATGTCTTTTATGCCTTATTAAATAAATATTTAAGAAATATACCTAAATAAAATAAGACAACGATTCTTCGATCAATATAATTATAAATAATTATTTATTTTCAAAACAAAATAACGATTCTTCAAGAAAAAGACAAAGTGGGAAGGCAGACATCGATTCTGTCCAAACTAGATCCTAGTTTCGTTTGGAACGAGATATAAACGTGCTAGAACACACAAAGACACGTTTATCAAAGTAGTATGTCTCAGGATCAAAGTAGTTCTTCAGAACTAGTTCTTTGAACTAGTTCCTTTTTGTGAACTAATCCGGAAGAACTAGTTCATTAAAAAGAACTAATAAGCCCATCTCTAGCAGATATTCAGCATACGTATACACTGGGCATATTCGGCTTTTTAAGACCTTGTGTGTCTAAAAATATAGATGTCCAGCTGTCCGGTTTTTTCACATTTTTTAGGGTATATACGATATTTCCGAATGGGATAAATTTGATCACACTATATCGATTTTATCAACAAAAAAAATGAACTTTACAATGTAAAGACGTTATGATTAATTTAAAGTAGGTACTTCTTGCTTACATAAAGTAGACTGTGTGTTAGATCATTAAATAAAGAAGCAGTTTATTTGGAAAACGTATCCTTTGTCACTGTTATTTTGCAATACCAGGGCATAATGCAAATTGCGAATGTCGAGAGAGTGACATGATGTTTCTTCAAATCAATTTCCTATATTTTAATTATGAAGAATTTCACATGATTTTCGGAAAAAAATTATTTTAGAAAAAGTTTTATGTTTCTGTTATTTAGTATTACATTTGGATGTAATAAAAGAGTTTGTGGTTCCTATAAATGTGTGTATCATGTTCTTAATATTTTTTTGCCGTATTTCCTTAAACTTCAGAAAAAAAATATTGTGTTCGGCTTTTAGGCCCAAATGTCTGGCTAAATTAATGGTCATGTCCGGCTTTTGTATTTTTTGACCTGGCAACTCTAGCTGCGGGTGACAACACCTATAAAAATGAGTATTCTGTTTACAGAATCACACACAATAACTTTTGATGGACTTTATGTTTTGTAAGAAGCCAGCGGATGTATATTGGGTTGCCTACCATACAAGGTGAAAAGTTCCTACACAAATGTGAAAAGAAATTTATCTTTATAGATGTTTCAAACTAAGAAGAGCACAGTTGTATATGCAACCAAATATACATAGGCAATTTATAAACCATACACTGGGTATGATCGGTTGCATATACAACTGTGCTCTTCTTAGTTTGAAACTACTCTACACCTGATACTGTTATGCAACCAGACAGTATATGAAAAACAAGTTTGTACAGATGCTCAGATGCTCATTTATCAACACACAATCAGATTAAAAATCAATTAAATGTTCTTCACAGGTGCTAAAATTATTGCAGATGCATAACTTATTGCCGTAGTTATCGTAAATCATCAAACTTATTTATAGCAAAAAAAACCTGTGTCTGGCACACTTATGTATTATTGATTAAAAGGTGCAAACCAATAAGGGCGGCCAGGCTTTTGTAATTTGTGTAATATTATTATGTCACCACCTGCGCCTAAGAGGAAGTCTTAACTTTCACCCAGCACTCATATGGCTACTGAACTCGGTAATTCGGCCATGCAATTTGACACCTTAGTATCCATTATGGTTTCACATTACAGAGCACAAGTCTAATCGAAATTTGATATTCCACAGTGTCTTAATAACCGTTAGGAAATATAAAGTGCACTTAATATAGAACGTATCAACAAGGTTCTTTTTATATATTACAACATTTTTACTATAATTCTCTTGTGATTTTTTGCTAATATGATCATAAATAACCGTACCATTAATCGCAGTACATCGATCAAAAAAAGAATTGTGACATTGATAAAAATAAGGTAGACACTATGAGCGAAAACGCCCATGCGTGCGATTTCGTGGCTGAGGCATTAAAAAGATGCAGACGATGCCGACGAGCCTGTATCCGTGCTGAAGACAAACAATTCGAGCATTTGAATTTGTAAAATAAAAGCACCTTTTTTTAGTCTCATAGTTTTCGTTTTAATTTTCAATTTATTTCCTCATTTGTCTAACTAGGCTAGGTTGAATTTCTTGCACTAATTTCAAATAAAAATTTTCAACATTTTTGTTGGGCAGAAAAGTAGCAAGTGTTGTACCTTTTTGAAATCCTAACTAAATGGCCAATTTTTTTAAATAACTTGCCGAAGGTAGTACGGTATACTTTTTCTGTAATAAAGGGTCAAAGTCAAGTGACAAAAAATTTTCAAACTACAACTCAAACAAACTACCTTATTTTTATCAATGTCACAATTCTTTTTTTGATCGATTTGCAACTGCGATTAATGGTACGGTTATTTATGATCATATTAGCAAAAAACCGCAAGAGAATTAGGAAATTTGTTGCCACAGTAACTAAAGATGTGATAAAGGATGCAGATTTTCAACTTTTTTGAAAAAATGCCAATTATGATTCAACTAAGTGACATACATAAACCACCCTCTCTTCTGGTGCCCGCTTGACGTTGAGTTTTGGGACACCTGTATATATATTCCAATAAAATAATTTAACTCAACCATTCTCTGTCGTTCCAGATAATACACGACTGCCGCAATGACTCAATCAACCTATTCCGGCAGTACAACATCACGTTGCGCAGCGTCTTTGATACGCAGGCGGCTCACGCAGTCCTGACGTATCAGGAGACGGCTAGACCAGTCTATAAGGCAAAGAGTGTTGCTTTGAATGCCCTCTGCGAATGCTACGGCGCGCCTGTGAATCCCATGAAGGAGCAACTGAAAAACATCTATAGAAGGGATCAGAAATACTGGTCTAGAAGGCCGCTCACTAGAGACATGATTCTCTACGCCGCTGCGGACGTTCTCTGCCTCATTCACGAGAAGTTGTATTATCCTCTCGTTAAGGCAATTCAGCTGGTTAATAGGAATTTGATGATGGAGCTCTGCGAAGAACAGGTACAATATTTTATACTTAAGTTTAACGTCTGACGGCTCACTGAGTTTGAGTTTTCTGTAGAAATTTGTATATTTGTAATTTGTATATTGTAATTAGAACTAAAATTAAACTAAAATTGTCAAAGTTGTGGTTGAAGTTATTTAAAATTAGTATTTTGGTGTTTGTAATAATATTTTTTTGTAGGTTTATATGCATATAAATCCGGACAGCGTGAAGATGAAGAAACGGCAGAGGAAAACTGAAACGGAGGTTGCTGAATTACGGGTCAAGTTAGCTCAACCGGCCAAAAGCATTGTTTTGAGTAATAGAGAAGTGAGATTATTGAGGTAAGTTCTTCATATTTAGTTATTTTATAATATACTGTTTTTAAACCGCATATGGACATTTTCAAATTTAGCATAGGATGTTTTAGCACATGATTGTACGATTTTGCAGTCTGCTTGTTTACTTATTTATAATTACAATTGGTCGGTTTTACACACAAAAAAACAGATGTGCTACCGTTTTTCTTTTATACATATCATAATAACTAGGGCAACCAAAAGTATGCAAAGGCATATCTTCTTTCTGCGGTCCTAGCATAAGATTGGTTAGATATAAATTTGTGTCAGAGAAAACTGAATATTTTAAGACATATTTGTTATGGCATATTTTTGCTTATTCTTCCAAAATTCGATATAAATGCATATTTTAATAATTTTGCATATTTTTAATGCATATTTTGATCAGTTTTTATACATTTGCATAGGTTTGGTGCATATATTGGCTTTTTAATGCATATTTATTGTGGATTTTAATGTGTATATTTTTTAAATATTTGATTTGGTAGTTAAATACATTTTGTATCTCTCTTGTATGGAATAAAATACAATAATCAACTGAAAATTCCATTATGTAAGGTGCACAAAGATTTTACTCTATTATGGGCTGTCCATTTAGAGCATATTTTCAGTTTTTGAACATAGTTTCAGTCTTTAGAGCATATTATCAGTTCTATATGGCCTATATGGTTCTATAGTGCCTAAAAGTGATTTTAAAGAGAATATTTTTTGATGCAAATGGAAAGGGACTGTTTTCCCTTCTTCTTAAAATAATAGCAATATCAACCACAGAAATACAAATGATTCACACTGTATAACTTTTTCACTTATGAATAATTAAATTATATTTAATAAATATTAAATGAAATTTTAGTTTTTTCATGCATAGTTAAGTTTTATTAGTAATCATTGAAAATGTATATAAAATCAATGCCAATGAAATCATATGAACAGTTCACTTTATCTCAATCTTTAACCCTTTTCACTGCTCATAGCAGTTGACAGATTGCTCCAACTGTGTGAATATACGAGCAGGGAAAGGGTCAAACATGTGTATATGGTTGTCCAACAGTTAATTACTAATTGAGCATATTTCCATTAATTCATTTCAATTTCGTTCATTTATTCGAAAAGTTCCAAGTGTATTGTAGGCACTATATAATTAAAGTTACTTTTAACTACAGTTGTTTTGAGAATTGATTAATTAATAATATAATTGTTATGTCTTACTGGGAGTATTTTTATCTTTGTAATTGAGAATTAATTATTCACGACTGAATAATCAATAATCTCTAAACACCACAAAAAATTCTGTTTACCCATTCCTTCAGTTTGATAACACTATTAAAATATTCATGAATCATAATTACTGGTCGTATACAGTTATTCAGAGTTGAATGTTATAATCTACGAGTTTAGGGTAGATAAGACTAAATACAAACAATTACTATCATTGTTTGTTAAAAATTGATATATTGTTGTTCTGCTACTTGTTGCTCTTCAAATTGTTTTCTATATCCCTGTACTGCTTGTAGGGCTATAATAATTATAGCCCTACAAGCAGTACAGGAATTACAATTATTGTAAAACTATGTTTATTGTTTATGCAATGTATGAACTAAAATATTTACAAATTTAGATAATAAGTTATATATAGTTGGTTTTTAAACTATGTTAAAACGGTTATGTCAGCATGTTGAATACCTTTTAATTAATTTTTTATCAATTTTTGTTACCAAGGGACTTTATTTAATATATTAACAAAATAAAAAATATTCTGAATGCGGTTATGGGTCATATTGAATTTTAACCTTTTCAGACTTAGAATGAAGAAGCAAAATTAAGAAAAATTATATATCAAAGCTTATTAGTACACAAATAATCTGTCATTGATATTTATAATGTAGTTACCTGTAGTTACCATTGAAATATATATTAGGCTTACTCTGTGAAATTAATTTCAAACTAGTTTTTTCACTGCTCGAACAAACCTAATAAATACTAAAGCAGTGTATGTATGATTCAGGTGCTGCACCAAAAGAAAAGGAATATTAATATAACTTTATTAATGAAGCGAATGAAGCGGATGAACAGTTAACTTACACTAAACTTATTTGGATAAAGTTACTTGGGGTTCAGTTATTATTCATTATAATATTGGGTAAAATTCTTGGTCTTTATGTAGACTACCCAAATAATTTCATCTAATATTCTTTCTCCTTATCTCACCAATTTATTTAACAGAGTCATGAAGACATTTCTGTTCAAGGAGATGTTGACTCGAGGTATTTTACTTCGAATAAACTTTGCACTACATTACAACCAAAAATTAGAAACTACAGAAGATTTAAAAAATGAAACAAATGTCTAATTAGTTTTTTTATATGACACAAATAATCTGTCATTGTTATTTATAATGAATTTATAATGAACTGGTTTTTTCACTGCTCTAACAAAGCTGTTATCTGCTTCATAAAACAGATATACATTACTCAACACAGAAATATTTACAATAAAAAGAAAAATCAACTAAAAAATTTTTAATTCAGATTTATCTGTCAAAGTATCTTGTGACATTTTCTGATTACTTTTTCCTCGTGTAAATCTGGCTTCTTGGTTCTGTCCGCATAGTAGTTTACCTACATTGTGACAGCTGTAAGTAATTAATTAATTTCTCTATCGTTCCTAGATTCATCGAGTTAACGGAAGACGAAAAAGAAAAACTAAAATCGTCCGCAAAGGTCGCTAAGAAACTAGAGAAGCTCGAGAACCTCGGCCAGGAGAAAGACAGCTCGGACGAAGACGACAACGACTACCCAAGCATGGAAAGCGACGTAACCTCGCCACGCAATTCCGAGCCGACTAGCCTAACGGAGAGCATGCAACTGGTCGACTCGATCCTCAGCGACAATAAGATCGACCGCATCGATAAGCTCGACAAACTCGAGGCAATTCTCACGGCAACCCTGCTGCCGAACGAGGAAAATCTCCTGGACGTCGCCAACAACAGGTGCAACTGCAACTGTCATTCCGCCAAGGCGACCATGAACAAGGGACTTACCGACGGCAGAATCCTAACCCCCAATAGCAATTACGATTCGATGAACAACAATTCCGCCTGTCATCCCGTCAAGGAGAATCACGTAAACGTTGACACGCAAACTTTGAGCACGGGAGACATTGTCGTCACTAAAATATATTTTAACGAAAACGCAGACTGAACCTTATACTGATTTCCGTCTATTTTTTTTTTATTGTTTTTAACTAATTAATTTTTTATTAATTAATTTTTAATTATTTTAACAAATTATCGTGTTGTTTTTTTTTGTCATTTAATTTAGAATCTGCTTTTAATAATTTTTATACACCCGTCTTTTATTTTATTTCTTCATGTAGTGATATTCACTAATCTTGTGATTTTTTCTTAAATTAATTTTTAAGTAATGTAGCCGACTAAAGACATTTTGAAAGAATGATAATACAGCGTGGTCTTGGTGCTTTACATTGCTGTGACGCAATATTTTATAACACTTTATACGCAATAATTTTTTTATATTGGTTTTGTCGAATATACACTAAGGGGAGTAGTAGAGGTGCTTTATATTTGGACCACACTGTACATGTAGGTGAAATTTATGCTCAAACCGAATGTTCGGTTGTCATGTTTTAAGCGTAATTTCAAAATGGTAATTGAAAATAAAGTGTATATTTGTTGTGTGCCTAATTTAAAAGTAATTTTTGGTGCTTAGGTGTTACTTAACTGATTTTGTTACGATACTACAGTACAACTTCGATAGATCGGACACTCTCTAGTACGGACACTCCAGTAATCCGAACGCTCTTGTCAACCGGACATTTTAGAAATTTTACTTCCCTAGTTCGGACACAAAATATAATTTGCAGTTAAAACTAGGTAGAAAATACCAAAATATTGTTTAACATTAATGTCTTACTGTAAAGCAACCGGATCACATAAATTGCCACTTAATATTAGCAATAGCTGCAAATCTAGAAGCTTTTAAATGCAGAATGACCTCAATACCAGTTGTGTACAAGGCGTCTGATGAAGGACGAATGAGTAGAACATTGCTTACTGAGTGTTTCGAAAAATATTTTAAGCCTGAGATTAAGACATTTTTAACAGGGGTTAACAGGCCCCAAAAAGCTCTAATGTCGATGCTGCCAACGCGTTTTCTTTGGGCATCAGGTGGTCGGCAGAAAACAATTTTCCCATGGAAATCCTGCTTCTCAAAAGGCCCAGAGAAAACTTTACTAATGTAGCTGTATCCAAAAGAATATAAACAAAGATTGACACATTTTTAAAAAATAACTGAAATCTTTTGCTTATTTTATCCATTTATGTTCGGAATTTAGTTTTTAATTTTATGTTTTGGTTATATGTGACCTCGGATGCGAAAAGGAACCTATCGTGCGAAAATAACGTGCAGCATAACGGTGCATATCGGAAGAGACTTTATGTGCGAAAATATTGTGCAAGATAACGTTACGACAGGTCCCTTTTTGCGTCCGGGCTCACATATAATTCAAATATTCCCAGTTGTTTTCATCTTCATCATAAAAAATGACCCTTCCCAACAAAAGAAAAAACCTCCAGTGATCCGGATACCTCAATAGTCCGGACATGGTTAGGAACGATATATGTCCGGATTAGCGAAGTTATACTGTACGTCCATCAACTTTTTTTTACGTAGAGTTATAAATTGTTACACTGTTAAATTGTAAGGCATAAATATTTTATAGAGATTAATAGGACAGCACATCGTTAATATTAACTTGTTAAAATCGTAATAATTTTTAATTAATTAAAATTGATTAATTTGGTGGTTGAAATATGTTAATTAAAAAGAAAAACAAGTTCTTTTCATTCAAAAATGTCGTTACATACAACCATTTAAAAAGCAAGGAACAATTTTTAATTCATATAATAGAAAATTCTATTAATCATTTTAATTAATCGATAATTACTTAATTACAATTTTTTAAACATTTGGTTTAGGTATTTTACACATGTTAATATCGGTAATTAATTTGGAGATGATGTTGGTAATATTTGTTACGTATCTAATTGATTATTGTATGAAGCAATTTGTTTTGCTGCCATATCTGACATACATTCATGTTTTGTTGTTGACTTTATTTTGACTTTTTTATCGCTTATCCTGTGTACAATGTAAGTAATTAATTTTATCTTGTGACTTAAATATGAGTTTTAAGCCCACTAAGATGTTTTATTTAATTTATTAGAGGCAATATTATGTATTTTTAACATACATTTATCGTTTGCTGGTTACGGATGTAATTAGTTGTGAATTAATAATTAAAAAAAAATAAATAAACCCGTTTTTAACGCTTTGTTTTATTTGTTAACATTTCAGAGAGCGTTGATAAAAAGTTAGGCGACGTAGCAAAAGGTGGGTATTGTAATAAGGAATAGCGTCAATCAATATCGCTGTGGAGAATTCGTAGGTCATCGCTTTTTGTATGAAATTTTAATTAAATTTGTAAACTGGATCGTAGTTGGATCCTAGGAACTTTTTGACCTGCGCGTAGTAATCTTTGGGTGAAAGTATTGCGGTTGGCAGCGCATAACGAAAAATATACAAAATGGCGTCGGGTCGTCGAAGGTGAAGTAGCGAAGTGGCGTGAATTTTTTAAGGGTTTCTCGACATTTCTCAATTATAAAAGACTGAAAACTAACGTAAATGTGTTCTACGATTGCTGTTTTATATATTTTATACAAGATATCGGTGCGATGTGGCCTGTGCGCTTGAGGAAGTCTACTTGAAAAATGTGAATTGTTTCTTTGTTTCTCATTGTCGACGATGTGAATGGTGGACATTTTTAGTTTGTGCCCAGTGGATTTTAACAGGTTGTTGCTTATCAAGGGCGTTATCAGCTCCATCGGATTTATGTTTAACGTAAGTGGACTTCCCTTATAGTCGCGATTAACCCGTTTCGGTCGCATTTTCCGATATAAACTTATGTAGGACACCGATATTCTGGGCGTATACTAATAGAATGTTTACAGTATTCGTCTGGGCGATTGCATTTGATTTATGATATATCAGTGAAATTTTATTAAAAATATCGATTTATTGCCGGTTTATCGGCCTGCCGCGATTTAATTTCACTTCTTCGCGCACATTCGTCATTAATTAACGTCTTTTTCTCATTTTTTTACCGATTTTTTTCTAATTTTGCAGATTCCTCTCACCACTCTTCATCTTTAGGCGAGCTCGCACATTCCTTTCAACAACGTAATTTCATTCATTCGGTAAGGGATCAATTAACTTTATAACCGTCACTTTTTACCATCAGTAACTTTAATTAATTATTCAGATTTCGAACATCACCTGTCACATCAACCCGATAGAGGCATCCAATCGCAAAAGATGAACGAAGACTAACGGAGATGACTAACCGAGTGGATCGCAACGCGGTGCCACGCGACAGACGTTCAGTGCAATTAACCGTGAGTGCAAATAATGTAACCGCGGTTGGTGCTACTGCCTGTGAATATGGTTTAAGCTGTGATTTAATTTCGAATACTCACGTGACCTCCCGTCATAATATTTATGGCGGAGGCACGTTAGCTTTAAGAATATACTTGTATTTATTCAGTATGTGCCTGTATTTTAAACGTTACATAGATAGTATCAATATTGGAAAGAATTCCGTTAGATGGACGACCGTTATCATCGTTTTAACGATCCTTGGCCGTACCGAAGCTTTTGCTAACGAATTCGAAAAAACCGAACAATTCTTGGATAAAATCAACCTCGAGCAGAGCATAGCCGCCGTTTTCAATAAAGTCGCATACGGGAGCACCACAAAACGAAGCATCCCCGACACCGCATATCCCGTAACAACCCTAGTGACTCCGCTTTTAACCACTTATCGATACTCTGACGGTTCCGACGAATTTTACCGAGTTGACGTCAAAAAACCGGATAATTTCGATAATTACGACTCACCCGATGAAACCCGCGTTGAATTTGATCCGGGTTACGGGGCAAACCTAGAGAAAGACCATGTCTTACCCACAACTGCCCCGGCGGCGGATATCCTCAAAAATAACAACAATAAAAATTACGAGAATCCAAATCGGTATAACAATGACAGGTTGAAACCAAGTTATGACAGACACGAGCCGGTTACCGAGGCAACGTTCAAAACAACCACCGGTTACAGCGTGATGCGTAACGTCCGCCCCACGAAATCCATATATTCCAAAGATGTTCCGAGTTATGTTCCACCTAGTAGGGCCTTCTTCACACCTCCGTTACCCCCGGAGTACCTAAACCCGTTCGCGGATAAACCGACGTTAAGGGGGACGAATTCGGACGGTTTTGCGAATCGTAGGCCTTTGCCACCGCCGTCGTTGATGCCGAATAAAGATCGGATACCGTTTAGACCTGATTTCCCCCCTAATAAAGTCAATATGGAGAAAAATCAAACCGCGGACGAGATTAAAAACGAACGGAAGAAAACTTTGAATACTCCCTCGCAGAACGTCAATTTGGATCGCCTGGGGGAGTTCTACGGGGGCACTCGCATCAACGAGAGTTCCTTCGAATACGAGAAAGGCGGTTATATCCCATCGATAACGAGGATTCTGAGCGGATCCAACGGTCGACACGACGATATCTCCGATATTTTGTTGAGGTCGGTTACGGCGACTCCGAATTTGCAAAAGCCCGAGACGAAGGTGACGAAGCACCGGCCGGCCACTCAAGAAAGCACCCAACATAAGAAAGAGGAGAAGAAAATCGAGGAAACCGAAATACGGACGGAAAATGTTTCGGTGCTTAAAAAAGAACCAGCGGAGTTTAAGCCTCAGGAACGGTCCGAAAGCGTGACGATTAAAAAGGAAACTCTGGAAAGGATCAACAAGCAGAACGAGATGACCACTCAAAGTTCGGAGTTTGTCAATTTGCCTAACATCAAGGGGAAAGAGAGTAATATTTCTGCAGCGAAATCCGACGATATCTGGATGATCTGTTGGAACGTTCACATCTACTCGGTCGTTCTGGGTTTTGTTATCCTTGCCTTAATTTCGATTTATAAATTGATACGCTACGAAAACGACCCTCACATGTTCACCAAGAGCTACTTTCTGACCATCCACCTCATGCTAACGGTGATCTGCGTTTTACGCATCTTTTATCTCATGTACGATCCATACAATATCGATAAGTCATTTAATATCTTCTTGTACGATTTCTTACATAACTTCCCGTTGAGTTTACTAGCGACTACGTTTGCGGTTTTAATTTTATTCTTGTTAAAGCGCACTTTAACACATCTCAAAGTCAAGACAAAACCACTCTTCTTAGTCATTTTCGGTGTTCTCCATATCTTCTTATGCTTCTGTTTGAGCATCTCGGAAACCCTAGGTCATTTTGAACGGGCCGGCTTAATAGTCTGCAAGCCAGTTTTCGTATTGTTAGCTTTATCACTCGGGGTTAGTTATTTATACCTCTACCGCATCATAAAGAACGTCCTCGCGAAGAAAAGCCAAAACTTATCGGAGATGTGCACCCAAAATATCAGCTACGCCTCACATATAACGATAGCGGTAGCTTTACTATTCATTTTATTAGGTTGCGTCCACCTCTACGCCCTATTCTTTATCAAAATCGACCGATTCACCGGCGACAACCACCATTGGTTATTATGGGGTTTCGAACTCTTGGTACGCTTCTTAGAAATCTCTATAATATCACTGTTGGCTACGGTGGTGAGTCTGAAGTTGTCTCAGCGTGAAAAACAAACCGTCGGGTTCCCGTTATTCCCCTGCGCCACCAGCGAATCAAGCTCCGATAACATGTACCCGAACAACTGTAACACAAACCCGAATGTGACCAACTACAGTCGAAACGAAATGATTATGGATAACATCCCAACGGAGACCATCGAACGCCCAAATCTTCTCAAAAACGCGTTCCAAAACGATTCGTTCGATAAGAAGTCCACTTTGGAGCGATACCAAAGCGATTCTGAGCGGTTCGAGCGATTCGAACGACCGAAATGGGGTTCAGAGCGGTTTGACGCACGTCCCAACATCGAAGGCATGAATAACTTCGAGCGGAACCAGAACTCATCCCGGAGCGATCGTAACTCCGGAAGGAAAACCTACGATGCAGCTAAATATTACACAAAACCGAAATATGAAGATTATAACGTGGAGGAGTACCAACACGATCCGAATAATGTGTATTCGGAACCGTTGGATCACCAGAATCCGTACGAGAGGACAAGGCATGAGTTCGAGAGGAGTAATTTTGAGCGTACCTCGAGGAATTCTTCGAATACCTCGGGTAGGAGGTCGACGACGGGTCGGTCGAGGAAAAATCATCCGAGACCGCATATGATGGGGGTGCAGACGCTCCCAAGCCATGATATAAGGCATCAGGTGCCGGAGTCTATGTTGGAAACCGATCAGGGATTTGTGAGGTTCAGGCTGATGCAGGAAATGGAACATAACGAGAAACCGAAGAGACAGAAGAAGCACAACAATGACGTGAGCCATTACAGCGACGCTTAGCCACTATTGTGCCGCGGGCCGGTCATGGTGTGACCTCTCGGTCTTACAAGTTATGAAAATTTGTACAATTTTGTACGTTTTTAAATAAGAAAAAAAAAAAACAGGAAATGAAAACGGCGGAGATATGCATCTGTCTGCTCAACTCAACGCAATATCTAATCGTAATGGTATCCCACCCCCAGGTTGGATAGAGTGGTGCCGTTATTTATTATCGTTCTGATGACGTGCGGTAGTTGCCATAATCGTGGTTCAGCCTAACTCGAGGGGGCCCCCTTCAAGCGTAAGGTAACGGAAGGAACACTGTTTATATTATGGAGATGTTTCTTTGAGAATAGACAAACTTAGACGTCGGAAACTAGGTCTGTGATGTTCTCAAAAGTAATTGTTAGGTATAGTAAGAGGAAAAAAATCTGTATATTTGCATTGTATATATATTTCGGATAAGTTTTATTGTGTAAGTTTTAGTAACTTAAAGATTTTAATCTTGATAGGGATTGCGAACCCATAATATGACATTTTCTCATTTTATTTTACATTTTATGTTTGGGTTGTGACTCAACCTAAAATGACTCAAAAGGAAATCATGTTCACAAACAGCTTTTACCAAAACGACATGATATTTGTCGTTTTATATGCCGTTCAAAAAAAACATCACACAAATACAAATAGATATATCGTATGCCAATTACAGGTACCTACGCATAATGGCTATTCCAAAATTGAGAAATTGTTAGATTATCTAAAAATATTTTTATAAAGAATCCCCAGAAGTTTTTAAATTTTGTTTTCTATACTGAACACCAATGATACTAATGTTGATGTACTTAAAGTATATACTTTTAACTTCATTAACTGATCATTTATTGATTTATTTTTACTGCCACAATGTAGAAAAAATCATATACAGGGTGTAACAGTGTTTGAGTGCACAAACATTGAGGGGTAACAGGTTTTGTGCCACTTACCATAAAATTCTTATACAAAATTATTCAATTTTTTATAATAACTGTATATATCAAAGGACAAAGTTACAGACAACATTCATCAACTTTGTGTCATATAAATGAGCTGAATTTTCTTTAAACATTACATAGCAAGAAAATACAAAAGTAAACTCATGAATAACATATGAAATGTATTTCATAAAGATTTTACAGCTTTTTTGGCCAGCATTGCTTAACTTTGTGTCATATAAATGAGCTAAAGTTTCTTTAAACATTACATAGCAAGAAAATACAAAAATAAACTCATGAATAACATATGAAATGTATTTCATAAATATTTTACAGCTTTTTTGGCCAGCATTGCTCAACTTTGTGTCATATAAATGAGCTAAAGTTTCTTGAAATGTTACATAGCAAGAAAATACAAAAATAAACTCATGAATAACATATGAAATGTATTTCATAAAGATTTTACAGCTTTTTTGGCCAGCATTGCTCAACTTTGTGTCATATAAATGAGCTAAAGTTTCTTGAAATGTTACATAGCAAGAAAATACAAAAATAAACTCATGAATAACATATGAAATGTATTTCATAAAGATTTTACAGCTTTTTTGGCCAGCATTGCTCAACTTTGTGTCATATAAATGAGCTAAAGTTTCTTGAAATGTTACATAGCAAGAAAATACAAAAATAAACTCATGAATAACATATGAAATGTATTTCATAAAGATTTTACAGCTTTTTTGGCCAGCATTGCTCAACTTTGTGTCATATAAATGAGCTAAAGTTTCTTGAAATGTTACATAGCAAGAAAATACAAAAATAAACTCATGAATAACATATGAAATGTATTTCATAAAGATTTTACAGCTTTTTTGGCCAGCATTGCTCAACTTTGTGTCATATAAATGAGCTAAAGTTTCTTGAAATGTTACATAGCAAGAAAATACAAAAATAAACTCATGAATAACATATGAAATGTATTTCATAAAGATTTTACAGCTTTTTTGGCCAGCATTGCTCAACTTTGTGTCATATAAATGAGCTAAAGTTTCTTGAAATGTTACATAGCAAGAAAATACAAAAATAAACTCATGAATAACATATGAAATGTATTTCATAAAGATTTTACAGCTTTTTTGGCCAGCATTGCTCAACTTTGTGTCATATAAATGAGCTAAAGTTTCTTGAAATGTTACATAGCAAGAAAATACAAAAATAAACTCATGAATAACATATGAAATGTATTTCATAAAGATTTTACAGCTTTTTTGGCCAGCATTGCTTAACTTTGTGTCATATAAATGAGCTAAAGTTTCTTTAAACATTACATAGCAAGAAAATACAAAAGTAAACTCATGAATAACATATGAAATGTATTTCATAAAGATTTTACAGCTTTTTTGGCCAGCATTGCTCAACTTTGTGTCATATAAATGAGCTAAAGTTTCTTGAAATGTTACATAGCAAGAAAATACAAAAATAAACTCATGAATAACATATGAAATGTATTTCATAAATATTTTACAGCTTTTTTGGCCAGCATTGCTCAACTTTGTGTCATATAAATGAGCTAAAGTTTCTTGAAATGTTACATAGCAAGAAAATACAAAAATAAACTCATGAATAACATATGAAATGTATTTCATAAAGATTTTACAGCTTTTTTGGCCAGCATTGCTCAACTTTGTGTCATATAAATGAGCTAAAGTTTCTTGAAATGTTACATAGCAAGAAAATACAAAAATAAACTCATGAATAACATATGAAATGTATTTCATAAAGATTTTACAGCTTTTTTGGCCAGCATTGCTTAACTTTGTGTCATATAAATGAGCTAAAGTTTCTTTAAACATTACATAGCAAGAAAATACAAAAGTAAACTCATGAATAACATATGAAATGTATTTCATAAAGATTTTACAGCTTTTTTGGCCAGCATTGCTCAACTTTGTGTCATATAAATGAGCTAAAGTTTCTTGAAATGTTACATAGCAAGAAAATACAAAAATAAACTCATGAATAACATATGAAATGTATTTCATAAATATTTTACAGCTTTTTTGGCCAGCATTGCTCAACTTTGTGTCATATAAATGAGCTAAAGTTTCTTGAAATGTTACATAGCAAGAAAATACAAAAATAAACTCATGAATAACATATGAAATGTATTTCATAAAGATTTTACAGCTTTTTTGGCCAGCATTGCTCAACTTTGTGTCATATAAATGAGCTAAAGTTTCTTGAAATGTTACATAGCAAGAAAATACAAAAATAAACTCATGAATAACATATGAAATGTATTTCATAAAGATTTTACAGCTTTTTTGGCCAGCATTGCTCAACTTTGTGTCATATAAATGAGCTGAAGTTTCTTTTCTTTTTTCACTATTTTCTTCAACGTTTGACATTCGGTATTTCAGTTATTAAGGGCTGGTTTATTCACCTACACGTAAAGTCCTGTACAGCTACCTACGCATAATGGCTATTTCAAAATTGAGAAATTGTTAGATTATCTAAAAATATTTTTATAAAGAATCCCCAGAAGTTTTTAAATTTTGTTTTCTATACTGAACACCAATGATACTAATGTTGATGTATTTAAAGCATATACTTTTAACTTCATTAACTGATCATTTATTGATTTATTTTTGCTACCACAATGTAGAAAAAATCATATACATTGTGTAACAGTGTTTGAGTGCACAAACATTGAGGGGTAACAGGTTTTGTGCCACTTACCATAAAATTCTTATACACAATTATTCAATTTTTTTAATAACTGTATATATCAAAGGACAAAGTTACAGACAACATTCATCAACTTGTGTGTCATATAAATGAGCTGAATTTTCTTTAAACATTACATAGCAAGAAAATACAAAAGTAAACTCATGAATAACATATGAAATGTATTTCATAAAGATTTTACAGCTTTTTTGGCCTGCATTGCTCAACTTTGTGTCATATAAATGAGCTGAAGTTTCTTTAAACATTACATAGCAAGAAAATACAAAAATAAACTCATGAATAACATATGAAATGTATTTCATAAAGAATTTACACCTTTTTTTTTGCCAGTATTGCCCAACTTTGTGTCATATAAATGAGCTGAATTTTCTTTAAACATTACATAGCAAGAAAATACAAAAATAAACTCATGAATAACATATGAAATGTATTTCATAAAGAATTTACACCTTTTTTTTTTGGCCAGTATTGCCCAACTTTGTGTCATATAAATGAGCTGAAGTTTCTTTTCTTTTTTCACTATTTTCTTTAACGTTTGACATTCGGTATTTCAGTTATTAAGGGCTGGTTTATTCACCTACACGTAAAGTCCTGTACAGCTACGTGTCAGATAAATATAAATAGTCAAATTTTGTTGGTGTGTTACAACTCATTGAAGTAATAGATTACCAATAATGGTAACTACACTGTCAACATACTTCTGTGCTAAAAAATAAATCTGCCCTAAGAAGAATAGAAAAATTTGATATAGGTGACCTCGGATGCGAAAAGGGACCTATCGTGACGTTATCTTGCACGCTATTTTCGCACGTAAGGTCTCTTCCGATAGGTACCGTTATGGCGCACGTTATTTTCGCACGAGAGGTCCTTTTTCGCATCTGAGATCACATAGGTACTTTGTAAACATTTGTGCATTTGTGCACTCAAACCTGTTGGTTAAACCAATATGCATTTTTTGAAAAGTTCTTCAAAATGTTGTTTTTTATACTTTGCAATATCTTAATGTTTATAGCTTCATGTAAAAGTTCAGGCAGCTATAACAAGAGACTTTGGGGTCCTCTAAATACCTTCTTCTAAATTTTTCTTTACTTGAAGCTTTTACAATCATTGGGATATTGAAAAAATGATAGAAAAACAAATATTGAGAACTGATCAGGATTTCCAATACAACGTTGACAGTTATCTTCATTTTAAAATTGCAAAAACTAAAAAAGCAATCAATCTTATAAATTCAAAGATTCTTATAAACAGCATCATTAGTATACCAGGTTTTCTGTTTATGAACCTGAGGGACAAAATTTAGGGGAGTGGTTAGTAAATATAAAGATATATAATAATAATATATGCTGTATAATAGCTGCTTTCCATTTGCACACTTCTGAATTAATCTTAGCTGAGCTAATCTAACACCGTCTGGCTTGGTCCAAGTTCAATATAGCTAAGCTATGTTGGCAAAAGGAACGCGTTCGGTGCCATTCTATCTAACTAAGTTCGTGGAACTTGATGTCAGCGAGTGGCGGCGCCACTTGCCTGACAACAAGTGTTATCAATGTTATCATCTATAGGTACAAATAAGAAACATAGGTATCAGAACCGCTTTTTTGCACGCGTATACCGTTCTCGTGACTTAATTCCACTTCGTAGCGAAGATGTGTAATCAGGTCACACACATCAAATATGTTAACTTCATCCATCTTGCCGAAACTTCTTATAGTTTATAAAATACACAAAAATCAAATTGCACGCACGCACGATGGCGGATTTAGGTTATGTTCTCCTTCTTCTTCTTCTTCTATTAGGTTAGCTCAGACAGCTCAGACGATCTTAGTTACCTTTTCGCATGACTAGCCAAGAGCAAGGGGAAGGTAATTTGTCTGAGCTTGTCTTACTTCACCAAAACAAAAGGAACGCTACGCATAAGTTAGATTAGCTCAGCTCAGCTAATATCAACTCAGAAATGTGCAAATGGAAAGCAGCTAATGTCATGATTTCCTTTGAGGTTTGTTGTAATATGGGTTCGCAACCTCTGACCTTGCCATGATTGGGCGTTGTTCGACCGCAAAGTGAATTGCGGCCGTACTTGTGTCACATTCATATTTTATTTGTACATTGACTGATTTCTAGGTTGTTTGTTAGCGAGATTTATATAGTAAATTACCGTCCTTTCGATCTCTCCATTTAATTAAAATGTTAAAAACTGATCTGTTGTAATAATGTTTTAATTATGAAGAGCTATCTCACCGTCTCTCTCTCTATCTTAACCTGTAAATATCTGTCGCCTATACCTTGCCAGGTTCTTGTTATTAATTTTATATTTTCAGTATTATCGCTCGGTCCAGTATTTATTATTTTTTATAAACAACGAATTTTTATTTAGTTTTTTTTTTTACTCCGGATTATTATTTTTCGTACAAAATTATTTCGCACAAATTGATGTTTGCACTGTTCAAAACACGAAATCATCTTAAGCAAGTCGATCTCACGATTCTGTACGTCGTTCCAACATTCCATTTAAAAGCTGTTAGTTCTGTACTCTTTTTTTTATTTTGTTGATGCCTTTGGTAATTTGTTCCTTGAGCTGCTACGTACTTACCCGTTACTAACTATCTTTTGTTTGCCAGTACACACACACGTGCGTAACTTAACGTATCTCTCTCGTATAGTATAGAACTTGTAAACATTTTATAATTTTGTGTGTTTCAAGTGTTATTATTTTATGCCGAAATTGTCGCGCTATATCTGGCGCGCCGATTATATTGCTGGTTGTTTATGGGAATCGATGCGCCATATTTCTCGCGACAGTGTAAGAATCTATTACAAATTGTATAAATAACTGTAAAATATAAGCAAGTGGATATGTAAAATTGTTTTATTTCCCTCCATCTACACTGTTACTACACAATACACGAAATTACATGATAATCTACCTATATTCAGCATATGTTCAGCGGAATCGCCCATTTTGGCCGACATTTGCGATCGAGTAGCTGCAAAATTTGGCTTTTCGATATTACTTTTGACGCTCGAATTGAAAAAAGGACACAATTCCGCGTGGACTGCGCGATATTTTGTAAATTAAATGCGTCAATTTTGAAAAAAAAAATCACGTTTTTGCACCTCTTCGGGTGAAGGCGAACCTCGAGAAAATGTCACGTGACGTCTAGAAATTCCGACAAGATCGATGAACGTCAAAAATTTACATTTTTTATCCGTTCCTGCCGACCTTATAAAAGCCGCTCGCTCTCATGTGTTACGATAAGATCCCTCTAAATACCCTTCGCAAAGAGTTTTGAGCAAAAAAACGGCCTAAAAAACAATTTTCGATCCAAAAAATCGATTTTTGTCGACCCTTGTTTTGCTGCTATTACCACAGTAACGTCAAACCCGATACGCCCCCTGCCGGACATTCGTAACAACAGTAACAGATAGCAGATAACCTAAAATGTATCCTAAAATGTCCATATTGCCAATGTGGACAGGTGGGAAGCCTTAATTAACCACATATTTCTAGAATGCCCAATAACTAAAATCGAAAATTTTGACTTATACGCAGAGCTAGTCCCTGACTATTTTTGACGTCCCATACGATTAAATTATAATCAATCAACTCTATTGCTATGTTACATATAACAGAACCTACTGTATATGTATCTAGCGTGGTATTTAGTTCTGTCTTCGCCTCGAAAATGGGACGAACCGTTTCTTCTGGGGTTAATAGGTGATGAGGGATGAAGTTGTTTGTATTCAACCGGTTTGTTTGTTTCTTTGTGGCCTAAGTTTGGAACACCCTTTTGAACAATTAAGGATTTGGGCCAAGTTTTTGTCTACTCAGTTTTAGAGCTAAATTAATTGTCAATCTGTTTGTATTTGTGTCATATCGATATGCCTTTTTTAACAGGGAGATTGTCAGAATTAAGGCTCGTTGTGTTAATTAAAGAAAAAGAAATCTTAAAACTTTTTATACCGCACAACGAAAAAAGGTAGCAGTTTTTGGCAATGGGTATACTTTTGTTAAATGAATTATACCATTATAGTCTATTTTAAACTTCTGCTTTTTTGCGAAAAGATATAACGAATATATACCGAAAAAAAAAAAAAAAAAAAAAAACGTTAAAAAGTTTTTCCCATATGGTAGAGACTTTCCCGTTATCTTTCAAATAAGGTGTGAAATATGCCAAGCTGAAAATGCAAAGTAAACATTTGCAATATCCTGAAAGCGAAAATTATACTTAAAAACTGTAATTGTGTATCGTTTACAACTGGTGGACATATCCTATTTTTCTACAGGTAAACATATTTTAGTGTTTCCTGTATAATAGGCACTCTAAATATTTTTGGAAAGTGACTTGTGGGAGCTTTTTTGGAAGAAATGAAATTTGACAGGTTGCATTATTCCAGCTACTTTGATAAGTAGATTTGTGAGCTACCTTTTTACTGTTCATCACCAACTTCAATGGAACAGCAACAGCAGGGGAGACGCATTTGCGGGTGGCCTTTATTTTCTGCGTATTTAAGTTTGTAATTTCTTGAAGAAGAAACGCTACCGTCAATGTAAAAGGCCTTGGCTACTGACTACCCAGGACATCTCTTATCTCGTATTACCTAAGTCATGTAGTTCCAGGTAGCATTTTAGTGTCTATTTTAAACTTCTGCTTTTTTGCGAAAAGATATACCGAAAAAAGAACGTTCATTTCGATGAAACGAAAACCAGAACTGAACCTGAGAATTGGATAATAAAAGATTTTTCCATATGGTACAGACTTTCCCGTTATCTTTCAAATAAGGTGTGAAATATGCCAAGCTGAAAATGCAAAGTAAACATTTGCAATATCCTGAAAGCGAAAATTATACTTCAAAACTGTAATTGTGTATCGTTTACAACTGGTGGACATATCCTATTTTTCTACAGGTAAACATATTTTAGTGTTTCCTGTATAATAGGCACTCTAAATATTTTTGGAAAGTGACTTGTGGGATCTTTTTTGGAAGAAATGAAATTTGACAGGTTGCATTATTCCAGCTACTTTGATAAGTAGATTTGTGAGCTACCTTTTTACTGTTCATCACCAACTTCAATGGAACAGCAACAGCAGGGGAGACGCATTTGCGGGTGGCCTTTATTTTCTGCGTATTTAAGTTTGTAATTTCTTGAAGAAGAAACGCTACCGTCAATGTAAAAGGCCTTGGCTACTGACTACCCAGGACATCTCTTATCTCGTATTACCTAAGTCATGTAGTTCCAGGTAGCATTTTAGTGTTTTGGTCAAAACAGCATGCCGAATGCTTTGTTTTCTTGAGTTATTTCCTTGATAATGTTCTCATATTGAAAAGTTTATATTGTATTTCTATCAGTTCTAGTTCTACTTTCCATAAGTATGAATTTTAATTGCATCATTCAAAAAATAGGCATTCTGAGGCATCCAATGAGTCATCGAGGACGGAATACCGTATTTCATCTGTGGCAACCACAACCCATGCTTAAATACTCCGGTGCGGTTGCTTAGAAAAGAATCAGTTCCTCAGGAATTCATCGTGATTAAGCATTAAGTTAAAAATAACAAGGCAAGGTGGGTTTCACATGTACCGTAGACGATAGACGAATATTTTTAGTGTAGGATTACAATTATATTCCTTGTTGGTGGCAATGTTGATTTTAGTGGATAACATCTCGATAAAAAATCGTTTACTGAGGAGTTTTGGCAAAATTTAAATGCACCGTAAGTCGCAATTCGGGATTTCAGCGGAAATGCCAGTTTTGGGTCCCCTGAATCCATTGCAATGAGTTCTGGAAAATGTATTGTTGACCGTGAACACGATTGCGCCCAAACGGAACAACGGATCGGGCTGAAATTTGGTATACTTATTTAGAATTGCCGGGGGACGAACTGGATTGTTTTTGGTGACAACCGGGAGTGGCAAATGTTACAAACGTCTTCTTTAGAGATGTATCCGATTGTCCGTAAAAAAACTGATAAACATCCAAGAAAAAATCAAGCTAATTTATTAACTTTACCATCTACTTGGCACTCGATGTTTATTTTAAAAAATGACGCCTGTCGGTGCTCATTAAAAACTGTATATAAACACCCGCCTCCCTTAAAAAAACCCAAACTCGTAAACTTGTAGGATAGCTTCGTTTGTGCACATTTGGCAGGTCTGTCGTTATCTACAGTTGTTTAATTTACTATCCCATTCAGAGCCTAATGCACAGACATTGTGGATGTAGGACGAGAAGGGCCCCGAGAGAAAAAAAAAACGCGTTCTGTATATTTTGACGTCGACAATGCGAGGAGTGATTTGTCACAGTCAAGGACACACAAAGACACTCGGCTCGTCTCTCCCGAACCATCGAAAGCTGTTTTCTGTATTCTGTAGTAATTACCGCAAAGTCTGCCGTGCAGGTGGTCTTTGCTTCGAAGTTTCGTATAATGGACAAGCATATAGAGAACGACACTCAGCGGGGTAAGATTCGATGGTGAAAACCACTCACTGCCGCTGCTGCTGCTGTTGTTGGGTCGTTTGAAACCGCTGAATCATTAGGTCTTTGACTAATTAGGGATGGCATGATGAGTTCATAGCACCTTAGTTGGACACCTTTTGTGTGTTACTCCTTTCGGGAATTAGAACTACCCGATGTTAAGTGATAAAGGGGTGACTTTGCACCCCGTGATGATGGGTAATGTCCCGAAACGTTCTCTATATTAGGTTACTGGTAATGAGGCTTGAAGGACAGTTCCAATATATATATTAACAGCAAATTTGATTTTTTTACTTTCCTACTGGTAATGTGTAGGTTATTACTCTTTTTTATGTCAAATTTGAATTCTGCGTATAAAAATGCGTTGATTTTTATCAGGGTTTCCTATACCCAAATGTCACCATTATATTTAGTTATTTTGATTTTTCTATAATTTTTGTTGTTTTCGTGGTGAAGGTTAATGTTGAATATCTCGGTTAATATTAAAGCTACCACTTTAATATTAGGTAGGCAGACACTCTTTGGACTTTGCTTAAGGGTGTACATACATACCATTAGATAGGTGTCTATTCTTACATTATATCGTGTACAGGGTGTTCAGAATGCAAAAATCCATTTCGACATTTTTAAATATCAAAAACTCATCTTTTTCGAATGGAACACTCTGTATATCAATCGATATTAGGGTTCCCTATACGTATGCTCTGTAGTTCTTGAGATATGACAACCTATTTTCTGAAATCTATTAAAATTTATTTGACGTTGGTATTTGATTGAGATTTGTAATCCATTATTATCATTTATTGAAATGAAACAGTAAGCTATACAAATTGTGATATTTATGATTTAAAGTTTATTTATGAAACGTAGTACCAAATGTCAAACAAGCCTAGGCTTGTTCACAGAGCATATTCTGAACGTGTTTGGTGTAGAATTTGTATTGAACCAGATGTGTTATAGTACTGACAGAATAGGAGAATAGTTGCAAGACCTTAAATTGGTCCAATGTAAATTCCGCACCGAACGCATTCAGAATGTGCTCTGCGAACAGGCTTGTCAAATCAAATGGCTCTTAGACCTGTCACAACAGTTTGATGACTTGATCTATGAAAAGTGATGTTAGGTCAACAAAATTGTGTGATCAGTGTTCTGGTTGTTCCCCTGTGTTATAGATTGAGCAAGAGCTAGAAGAATGTGTATGTTAGCTAACAAATGGAGAATTTTTCATAAACCAAAGTGTGCAGGATATAGTACGTCACATCTATAAAAACAATGCGTTCACTATCATCGTGGGGTATCCACAACGGATTTTTTTTTAATTATGTCTAGAAGAACAAAAATGCTCCGTATCTTTATAAGAATAATGGGCAGGTGTTTCCCCAATGGCAAGTGAAACAAATAAGGGGTGTTTAAACCACCTGTTGCCAAAAACGTTGTATGTTATCTCCTGATTCCTGAATAGAATCAGTTATAAGAACTACCATTTTCAATTAATTATAGCATATTTCGATATAAAATAAATTAAACGAGCTTTGAAATTATACATAATGATATAATAAAAACACCATTAATAATTACACGCATAATTGGTTAGAAAAACCTGTGATCCATCTGGCGGTCATATTCTGAAATAAATTTTGTGCGTATTTTCCAGAAATCATTGCAATTGATTTGGACCCCCCAAAACGCGTATTTCCGCTTGTCGGAAAGTAAAAATATACCTACGACATAAGTATCATATCGTCCAAAGTCGATTTATGGAATGTTTTTATTTTAGTAATACATATATGAGTTAAAGTCGCGGGAGCGATTTAACGTTTTTTTTTTTTTAAAAAAAGGGAAGAAGTCGAAGATAATGAAGAACTTCAGGAACTGAATACTCAGAAGGCACTTTATTATAAGTTGTTACACTTGATATGAATAATTATAATAATAATACTAAGAATACTAATAATCCGTTGTTGACATGAGCCGGGTTTATATAGTCTTAATTTGCTGATTCGGCAGTTTGTATGGAAAAGGCGTAGGCCGCATCCATAACTCCTCCGCCACGAGATGAAGACATCGGGGGATTAAAAATGCGCCGAAATGTCTTCTAAAGGGATGTCCGGGAGCTTCTTCGGGGTATCTTGCAGAGTCCGAAGGGGAAGTCGCAGTCGTAAATAACAGAATAATCGGTACAGTACAAAAGTTAGGATCACAACGAGAAGAAGGTATAACATATAGCCTTGTCTTTTAAATTTACTATTGGAAAAACTAATTTGTTCAATTAAGGCCTGATTATTTGTTAATTCCTGGGAAATATTGAAGACAGTCGGTTGAGTTATGTTTAAGGTAGTTATTTGATTATGCTTTTCTTGATAATCAATAAATTTAATTTCGGTTGATATATGAGATTGCCAGTTCCGAATGATATGATCGTTGATCGAAAAGATACAGTTATGAATATTTTTTATCAAATAAGTACCTTTTACAATCTGCGGGTCACGTTCTTGATTACAAATTTTGATCAATTTGGTTTCATGCGGACTAAGTAATATTTTCAGGTTATTATTTAAATTTCGGATTTCTATGTTATGGAGTGTAAAGACATGATACAGACAATTTTGATAAGTGTTATCCATCTGTAAAATATGAATATTGCAAGGCGAAGTTTCTGATATATAATTTTCTAATTCATGATCACATAAAAATATTTGTTTCGTAATCTGTTGACATTGTGTTCTTGAGACAAAGTATTTAGTATCTTTTAGTCCGGCATAGGTGTTAGTCGGTGTAATTTGTTTAAATGTATCATTGCCAAGAAATATAGGTAAAGGATATAGGCGATAATATTGAAAAGGTTCAGTGTTGATAATGGGAATAGCCAAAATGAATACAAATTTTTTATCTGTTTGATATGCCTTAACTTTTATAACTGATTCGATTAAATAAATATTGTCCACCAATAATTTAAAAGGGAAACCTTCAGTTGGGTTTAAGTGAATACTTTCAATATAAGTTAACAATGTTTGAGGTTCAATTACTAATGGGTGTAATATACCAATCTTTGCTAAATTTGTTGCATGAATTAATTCTTCAATTTCTAATCGGAGGGCGGTTAAAAGGTGAAGCTGGTAGTATGTTAATTGCATGAAATCCATAATTTGTTCATTAGCGATAGCTTCTTGAGCCAATTGTTTTTGATTATTTAGCATTGTATTAATATTTTCTTCGTACTGAGTAGTTATGTTATGCATTAGAGTTAACTGATTAGTCAGGGTCGTTTTAATATTTTTCTGATTCTCTTGTAATTCTAAAATTTTCTCTTCATACCTTTGCCCGTCATCCGCATCTAAATTTCCAGTTATTGCTTTTACGATATTTCCGAGAAAGTTAAAGGCTCCTCTTTTAGTTCGAGTAGTGGGGGGTTTTATGATATTTAGGTATTGCTGTATTTTTAATTCTTCTTCTTGTCGTAAGGTAAGGGTTGCTTGTAATTCAGGAGTTGGTAATCCTCGTGGTGAAATTTCTTCTTTTTGTTTTTGATAAGTATTCCAAATATTAAATAATTGAGAATATTCCTTTTGAATAATAATTTCGTAATAATTCTCGGTGTTGTACGCAAGTCCTTCCTTTAGAGGTAATAAGCCAACTTGGTTTTTTACGGGGATTAATTCGGTGACTCCTCCTCCGATGAGGGTCCTGAAATGGGTCCGAGTTTTAACGAATTGACGTGGTATTTTAGGATTTTGTTATTTTTATTTTTAACTTCTACAGTTCCATTATCATTAATTCGGATTACGGTGTATGGTCCCCAGTATCGTTCTTTAGTTTTTTGGGTATAATATTTAGAAGGTTTGACATAAACTTGTTGGCCAATTATTATTGGGCTTTCCGTTCTTTGTTCGTTCACACGAGTGATTACTTTTTCTTTTTGTTGTTGTAATTTTGATGCTATATTCTCATATAGATGTTTGGTACGCTCTTTATGTTTTTGGATGTAATCTTGAAAATAAATATTGTCATAATAAAGGTCTAGAGGTTCTCGAGTATTGGTATGTCCATATAGAAGTTCAAAAGGTGAAACTCCGGTAGCTGAGTGATTGGTTGAATTATAAGCCAAAACTGCGAGTTTCATGAGCATTTTGATATCATCATGAATTTTCTGATTTTTTAATAATCGAATATGTTCTAATAAGGTAGAATGAAGTCGTTCTATTGGTGCATTTGAGTTTGGGTTTTGTGGAGTGGTATAATGAAAATTTATTTTGTATAATTTGAGTAATTCCTTTAAAGTTTCATTATTGAACTCAAGACCTTTATCCATAACAATTTGTTTAGGCGTTCCGTGCATGCTAAAGCTCTCAATAAGCTTATCAACAATTTCAATAGCTGTTTTACTTTGGATTGGATAAGCTTGAGCATATTTGGTAAAGACATCTATCATTGTTAAGAAATTTTGTGCATTAATTGAAATAGTATCAATATGAATTTTATCAAACGGCTTATCAATTTGTTCAGTTAATTGAAGAGGAATTTTGGGGGGATGCCGATTGTATTTATTTTTCTGGCATACTTTACAATTGTTAATGTAGTTAGCCACATCGGTTTTAATTTGGGGCCAATAATAAATTCTTTTAATTTTATTCATAGTTTCATTAATGCCGCGATGGTTGGTCTCATCGATATGGTGGTCAATTATAGCCTGTAATTTATCTTCTTTAGTGTCTAATATTCGAACTCTTCTGGTACATCTGATTATGTTAGGTCCGTTATCAGTGAAATGTTCAATATAAATTTTACATAGTTCCTGATAAAGTTCATCGGTCGTGTATATATAATATGTTCCTTGAGGCATTAGTTCTTTTATGATTTTTAATATTTCTTCTGCCAAATTATTCTTATCTAATTTCACATGATAGATGAGTTTGCCGTTATTAATATCAATGTTTACTGTGGTTGGGTATATATGTGATTCGATAAAGAATTGTAGCTTTTGAATATCAATAGCTAGGTCGGTTATAGGAATTGACTTTTTAGGTTCGATATTCACATTACTATGTAGAGAATCATCAGAATCACTGATTGGTTCTATGTGTTCTGGTGGTTCATTAATTTTGATTGGTTTGCTAGCTATTGGGATTGTGAATATGTCGGCTGATGGATTTTCTAAAGATTGGATTAGCTCCGCAATTTCTTCGTCGGTTACTTGTGGTACGGTAGAAATAATTTCATCCCATTCTTTATCGGTCATATTGGGTATAGCCGGGTTTTGGTCATTTTCATGATGCTGTAGCTCTATTCTTGATAACGCATCGGCGTTTTTGTTAATTGTGCCCTTTTTATAAATGATGTCGTAGTCGTACTCGCTGAGTTTAATTTTCCAGCGTTGTAATTTCATGTTAGGTTCTTTCAGCGAATGCAACCATACTAAGGGTCGATGATCAGTTATGATGGTAAACTTTTGACCATAGATGTACGGTCGAAATTGTTTACAGGCCCAAATTATTGCCAAAAGCTCTTTTTCTATTGTTGAGTATCTTTGCTCCGTATCTGTTAGTGTTCTAGAAGCATAAGAGACTGGCTTGTCATTTCCTATGGGTCCTTGTGATAAGATGGCGCCGATAGCTACATTGCTAGCATCAGTTGTCACATTAAAGGGTTTGGTAAAATCAGGATATTGGAGAATTGGTTCATTGCATAGAACATTTTTGCAAATCTCAAAAGTTCGTCTATATTCATCAGTTAGTTCCACCTTATTACCCTTCTTTAAACATTTGGTCATAGGTTTGGTTAATTTAGCAAAGTCTTTAATAAATCGTCTATAATATCCTAATAGGCCTAAAAATGCTTTGATTTCCTTTTGGGTTTTTGGTAAGGGATATTTTTTAATAGCTTCAATTTTTTGTGGATTAGGTTTAATACCTTCTGGGGTAATAACGTGTCCCAAATAAATTACTTCCTTTTTTAGAAATTCACATTTACAAAGAGTTATTTTCATATTTGCTTCTCTAAGTCGGTCAAAAACTTTTCGCAATTTTTCAAGATGTTCTTGCAATGACGTCGAGTAAATGATAATGTCGTCAAGATAAACTAAACATGTGTCTGCAGTGAGTCCTCTTAAAATATAATTCATGACTCTTTGAAAGGTTGCCGGGGCGTTTTTAAGTCCGAATGGCATTCGCAGAAATTCGTAATGTCCGTCTTCGGTACAAAATGCAGTTCTCTCTTGATGTTCTTTAGCCATCTCTATCTGGTGGTAGCCTGATGCCAAATCTAAAGTTGTGAAGTAATTTGCTCTTCCCAATTTATCTAAAATATCACTGATATTTGGTATGGGAAATTTGTCTTCAATTGTTTGTTCGTTTAATTTTCTATAGTCAACAACTACGCGATATTTTTGAATTCCAGAAGCGTCTAGCTTCTTAGGTATTATTGCAATAGGTGCTGACCACGGACTTTTGCTGTCTTGAATAATATTTTGCCGTAGCATTGATTGAATTTGTTTATCTATCTCGGCTCGTTGAGTCGGTGTTTTCCGATAAGGCTTGAGATAAATAGGGGTATCATCTTTCAACCGGATTTGATGTTTTATTGCCGATGTAAAAGACAGTGGAATGCGTTCATCATAACAGATGTCTTTGTATTCTAGACATAATTTTGTTATCAATTGTTTTTCTTCTGCATTGAGATGTTCTAGTCTTAAGTTCTTTTCTACGTTTTGTTTTTGTATCTTTTTTAATTTATCAGCAGAAAGATTAGACTTGTTTATCATATTAGTCTCTTTTGCGTTTTGAGTATTAAGGTCATCTTGTTTATAAAGTTCTGTTTTTAAAGGGCGAGTTATTTTAAAGGTAACTGGATACTCATTAAAATTTGTTATCTCTGTAATGGCTTCGTAATCTTGAGATTTGGTTACACTTTCTGGAATTTCTACGCCAGGTATTAATTCTTGATGTGTAATAAGAATTTGGTTTAAATTTCGATCTACTGGTACTTTCACAATTTTTCTCTCTCTTGGCCCAATGCGAATTGTTGGATCATCAAAGTATAAAGGAATCGTAGTGAATTTTGTTCTTAATTTCCTATTAGCAATATCAATGACTGTTCCCATTTGTTCTAATAATTTTAAGCCAATTATGCCATCATATTTTTTAGAAAAATCGACAATATTAAATTTATGTTTTTGATTATATGCCTTAAGAGTAGGTAATGATGGAATTTCGAGAATGTATTTGTGATAGGTAGTACCATGCATTGTGGTAACAGAAAAAGGGGAATATTTAATATATTCGGGAAATTCATTTTTAGCCAATTTGGTTGAGATTGACGAAGCTGATGCACCTGAATCGATTAGAAATTTAGCATTTATTTCTGGAATTTTAATATAAGGTAATCTAATAGCTTGTTGATGGTTGAAAACAATGTGTTCTTTAAATTTAGCTACTGCTATTGGGGATTTTGACTTGTCGAGGCTAGTTCGCGAAAATTTTCGTCTAGATTATCGGATTCTTCGTCGATTTCTTCGACAAATTCTTCTGGGTTTTCTTGCCAATTTTCATAGATACCGTCCTGTTCTTCAGGCTCTATCGGTTCTTGTTGATGGAGTTCTTCTACTTTCCATCTTTGATCTTTATTAGCGGCTGGTCCAAAGGGTGTCATTCTGACTTTACTTCGACTAGGGTCTACGTCCATGGGTTTAGGTTTAAATGGCTTCTTTTCTTGTAGTTGCCCTGGGGTTTTCATGAATTTAAAAGATTGAGGCTTTGATTGATTTTGTCGCCAAAAGGGTAAATTTTGATACGGCTGAGTAAATTGTTGTTGAGGAAATTGTTGTGGGAAGGGTTGTTGTGATTGAAAAATTTGTGGCTGCATTTGACGAGGCTGTTGGACTAATTGTTGCGGAATCGCGTTCATTTTACCGGGTGTTATGGGTTTTAAAGTTTCATGTTGCGCTTGTGGTGCTGGTAATTTTCCGCATCTATACTGCCAGTTTTGATACTCTAAGACGCATGACATGGCGGTTTCTAATGTTTGGGGATCTTTTATATAAATAATTTCGCCTAAATTTCCGTATTTCATGAGCCCTCGTTTATATGACTGTAAGGCTGTGTTCTTATAAAGAGTCGTTTTTAAAGGGACTAGATCTTGCTGCGTACATGTCTGCATTTTTGTTAATAATAAATTTAACATGTCTTTGATGCGTTGTCCATAAGTATAGGGATTTTCGTTTTTACGGGGTGTCTCGCAAGTTAAATCATTTAGTAGGCAATCTTCAGAACGTTGATCCAAGAAATTTAATTCAAGTAAGGATTTGATTTCACTCCAAGTACTTAATTTACGAGAACCTATAAGGGATTGGGCTTCTCCGGTGAATCGGGATTTTATGATCTTTAGGAGGTATGGGTTTATAGGATTTACTGGATTATGAAGGTCGGCATACGTTCTGATCAAATCTTCGCATGCATCGACAAATAATGGCAATGAATTCGCGTCACCATTAAATATCGGGATGGTAGAAATTTCGGCTTGCGTTATGGACGTGCGCGTATATGGGTGTTGATATTGTTCACTTCCAGGCATTTTGTTCAAAGTTTAAGTTTGTCAAAGTTTAGCAAAGTTAAAGGTAGAGAAACTTAAATCTATGTACTCACAATAGGATTACAGCTAGTTCTATCATCTAAGTCTATTCTAATGGTGTGGATTCCTCAGCGTCGGTTGTAGTTGTTAGTCCTTACTCTGGTCCTTGGGTTTTGCTGTGGTTCGTCCTCTTGACTGTAGATTTCTTGAGCGTCTGTTGTGGTTCTTTTGGTCCTTCTCTGGTCCTTAGTTAATGCAATAGTCGTCTTCTTGATGTGGCTTCCTCGTTGTTAGTAGGTTTTTCTTAATTTTAGGGTTAGTAGTTTTTCTTGTTTGTAGTTTTATTGTTTCTTTGTTTCTTTCTTCTTTGATGTTTCTTCTTATTTCTTGTTTAAGTTTTCTTCTTGTTTCCCCAGTAGATGTAGGGCACCTCTACGAGAATTTGATCGTTTCGGCGTCTTCTTCCCTACTCTGCTGTGCTGATCGAAGATTTTGATTCTTTCAGCGTGGGATTTTTCTTAATTATTAGCGAGCTGGGGCACCTCCAGAGATTTTGATCCTTCGGTACTGGTCCAACTTGCTGCAGTGTCCCGAAAATTTGATCCGGACACCCGTGCCTTTTCTTCTGGTACTGCTTGTCTTGATCACTCTTCCTTCTTCTTTCTTCTTTCTTCAGTGCTCTTAAGAATTGAAATTCAACCCGTCGGTCTTCTTTCTTGAATCCTGAGGGTGAGCACTATCCTACCGACTGCGCCAGTTAAAGTCGCGGGAGCGATTTAACGTTTTTTTTTTTTTAAAAAAAGGGAAGAAGTCGAAGATAATGAAGAACTTCAGGAACTGAATACTCAGAAGGCACTTTATTATAAGTTGTTACACTTGATATGAATAATTATAATAATAATACTAAGAATACTAATAATCCGTTGTTGACATGAGCCGGGTTTATATAGTCTTAATTTGCTGATTCGGCAGTTTGTATGGAAAAGGCGTAGGCCGCATCCATAACTTATGTATTCCTTATTGGTAATTTTCGAGCACTATTCGAGCAGGTACAAGGCTATTCTAGATCGATAAGAAAGAAGTTAGTTTTTCGCCCAATTTTACCAATAAACATCCTCTATCTCCGTTATTACGCAAAATTGCCATAGTGCCGGCACAAGAACGGACATCCTCCATGAAATAAAATATAAAAAGCTAACCAACCAAGCAAAATTCCTGCGGCAACGCTTACCAAATAACATTAGCAACCCACGTAATTGTTTTTTTTTTTTGTTAGTTTTAATAGATTATCGTAATAAAGAATCACTAGTATATTATTATACAAGTTTTATAAGACGTCAAATTGGCGCATGAGTTGTTCGTCGCTGGCGCTCCTCGTGCCCCAAATGAACGAATGCGCCAATATGTCTTATAAAACGAGTGTAATATACTATTTTTTCTACTTTGCGTCATTAATTTTATAAAAATTTAGAAGTATATTAGGTAAAATTCCAATCTATAGTATTTATGGGTGCAACCGTTGGTAACACTGTCATCTGTCACTTAAATTCAAATATCTATGAAAAAGTAGTTATTGATAATTATTATATACCATCATATACTAGTAGTACGAAACCTAGGATGCAACACGCATGTTTAAATATGTATAAAAATATACATACTTCGCAGTTTGTGCGATTCTAAAAAATCAGTTTGTGCTTACTTTTGTGGTTATGTGTATTTTCGTTTGACATGCATTTGATATCAATGTCACCAATCTTAGAAAAAAGTTACAAAAAACGGCGTTACAATTTGCTAATTGTAACACCGAAAACAGTGTTACAATGTGTGCATTGTGAATGCAAAGTAGAAAATAGTATATTATTATACAAGTTTTATAAGACGTCACTCAAATTGGCGCATGAGTTGTTTGGGACACGAGGAGCGCCAGCGACGAGTGCCCCAAATGAACGAATGCGCCAATATGTTTTATAAAACGAGTGTAATATACTATTTTTCTGCTTTGCGTCATTAATTTTATAAAAATTTAGCAGTATACTAGGTAAAATTCCAATCTAGAGTATTTATGGGTGCAACCGTTGGTAACACTGTCATATGTCACTTAAATTCAAATATCTATGAAAAAGTAATTATTGATAATTATTATATACCATCATATACCAGTAGTACGAAACCTAGGATGCAACACGCATGTTTAAATATGTATAAAAATATACATACTTCGCAGTTTGTGCGATTCTAAAAATCAGTTTGTGCTTACTTTTGTGGTTATGTGTATTTTCGTTTGACATGCATTTGATATCAATGTCACCAATCTTAGAAAAAAGGAACTAAAAACGGTGTTACAATTTGCTAATTGTAACACCGAAAACAGTGTTACAATGTGTGCATTGTGAATGCAAAGTAGAAACAAATCTTTATTTTCCTTTTCAAAACACATCTTTTTTTTTGGTTTCCTTGTTTAGCTAATTGTTTGGATAAGGACAAAAGCAAAGGGCGTTACGCACGTTATGGTCAATTATCCTCTGATATCTTTATTCACAACATTTCCCGGTATTGAATATCCAGCTTGACGGCCTGGTCGCAACACTTTGAATACAATAATCACATCCCTTTTTTGCAATGGTGATGTTCATGGGGTGTTTTGTTTGCAAAGTCTACCATGCCGCGTCGAACCGAAAAGGGAGGCTAATATTTCAGGGCTCGGGGCTCTGGGGGGTTGATAAGTTTACAACCGTTTGACAGGGGTTCGACCTACCTGCCTCTCACGATTATAAATCACTCTTCAGACTAATATTACCAACACCTTCCCGTTCCCAATTGAAATACTTCGTAGATACGTTATGTTAAAAAATATTTGGTGGCAATTTATTTTTCTTTTCTAGTAGAGATGATTTCAACTAAGAACGTCACTCCCCCACCAGTACACCTGCGCGGCGGGAAAATAACGCCGTTGATAAATAGCTCCATATATCTACAGTGCTAAATGGAAAGTGGTCTACTGCGCACTTGGCGGGAAGTCACGTGACGTGACGTTCTTAGTTGAAATTATCTCTATCTATTTACAATATTTGTCGTTTGGATAAATAAACACAGCATTCGAACTGACGGACACGAGAAGCAATTATAAGATTTTGTCGTAAATGTATGAACTACTATGTTGAGATTACGTTGTATATACTATAAAAGAAAGTGGGAAAATTAGCAAGAGCTACAGATAATGCAACATTTCTACCGTATAATTCAAAATTAGTTATAGTGGCGACACCTAGTAGTAATAGCTGCAATCTTCAAGAATAATAAACAGACCCCTCTACACTATTTTCAAGGTTAGTAATGAATACGTGACAGTCAACTGTAGATGGCGCCAATGGATTCAAATCGGCTATTCGTGATTCAAACTCAAACCTATTCAAACATGATTCAAACCGAACAAAAGGTAGGAAGTCATGTTATTCGATGTTATGTATTATTATTGTTTATATAATATACAAACAACGGTATTATAAAGAAGATTTCATTAATTTTGGTTTAATGGGAGGTTCCAATTCAAAGACACCAAAAATGACTCAGTTTCAGAATTTTTTTTGATACAAAATAAATTATTTAAGAAAAATGTTTTTGTGGGTTTTATTTGTATACAAAAGAAGTATTATCCTGAATATTAACAAAAAAAAAAAATAATTCAAAATGGCCGCTCCAGCTCTCCGCCAAATTTTTGGTAGTTGTTCTTGTTTATTTACGGATTCTTAGAATTGATTAATAATTAATCGGTTATAATTCGGTTAATAAAACATTTACAAAATCTCTGAAAGAATTCATTCGATTGTTTGTCATTAAATAACTATTTATAATGAAAATGAGATATCTTGAATACATAATAATGAACATTTCTTAGAAGGTATAAGTGATTTGTATGCGACATTGAGAATCGATTATTTCAAGCATCAATTCATTTGAATCTTATTATTCCTCATAAAATCACAAATGCTCTTAAAATAAAACTTTTACGGATAAGGAGGGATACAAGACAATAATAGTAAAACAGTTTATAGTACTCATATATTCGATCGATTGTATTAATAACAAAAAAGAACATGACTTAGATTATCTGCATTTGTATTGTACATACTTTGAACTTATGAGATATGTTAACAATGTCCCCAACAAAAAAATAAAAAAACAAATCCGGAACAGTCCGAATTGCTTAATGGCCACAAGATTACCTAATTAAGCCCAACTAACATCTAATATTTGGTGTTATGTACTGGTCACGGGTAAACGAAAAGCGTTAAAACGATTTATCTCCCATTCAACTCTATGAGCAATTAATAATTAAATGTAATAATGGTCCATTGTATAGGATGGATTTCATTATAAATATTTTTTGCACAAGTAAGTGATAAAGACAAAACCGCGATGACACAAAGGCTTGTATAAGTATCGTATAAAATGCTAAATCCCTATGAGTATAAGTGAATTATGTTAGGTTGTCGCAGGATCCTTACAAATTTTCATTGCCATCTCGTTCAATGGCTCCAGTTCCTTTGCACTGACAAGATCAAACTCAGTGACAAAGTAATAGAAGTGCTTGTAACAAGTGTTAACATGTGCTTCCTGCAACAAAAGAATAAAATTAAATATACTGGCACAAGAAAAGTTTTACAATTGATAAGGAAGGCCAATTTATTTTAACATGTTTAAGACTTGCTGTAATAAAGATCTGATGTAGCATTGTAATAATTTGTGAAATGTATTATGTATTAATCACACTATTCTACTCTAGAAAAATCATAAAATTAAAGTAGTTAGAGTAGTTTTAAACTAAGTAGAGCACAGTGACATATGCAACCAATTATACCCTGTGTATGGTTTATAATTGACCTTTGTATATTTGGTTGCATACACAACTGTGCTCTCCTTGGTTTGAATATCTATAATGCTCAGGTGTAGAAGAAAATAAATAATATTACATAATAAATGAGGTTTGGAACATTCATTTAATCTTGAGATATTTGGACAGAAACTGTAATATTTGTGTGAACTACATGTAACACTACATTCACGCACAACAGTAAACGTGCTTGGCCACACTTTCAGAGATGCCTGTTTTGATCACCGCTTAGCATGGGACTTATATTCTCCTAACACCTGACATTTACCCTTAAATAAATCGATGATTAAAGTACTCCTTCTTATGTGTCTAGGGCTATTAAAAATTTGCTGTTTAAAATTACGTTTAATCGCTTAAAATATGCCATATAGAAATGAAAACATGCTTTAAGAACTGAAAATATGCTCTAAATGGACAGCTTATTATGAAGTAAAATATTTGCACACAAACTTCATCTTACAGCTTTCACTGTTGTTAATAAGATTACACTAGTCAACAGTCAAAATGTACATTGGATGCGACTATTTTTTTTATATATACTAAGGCCCTCTAAACTCAAAAATCGCATAAAAAATTTTTTTAAAGGATACGTTTTGGAGTTACAATTTTTTTTTCTTTTTTTTGTTTTTTTTGCGGAGGTAGTTCGACTATTTGGAGCATATCTCGAGTTAGGAACGTCCAATCTGGTCGCCCGGCACATAAAATTGAAGCTAATTGTATCACCAACAATTGTCACTCATATAGTTTTTCAGTCGCTTCAGTAGTTTTAGCGCAATAGGCCACGATATTATAAAAATTTGGCCAAAATGAAAATGGAACATTTACTCTATCACCTGTGAAAAGTAGAAATCGTGGAAATATAGTTAGTTTAATATTTTTTGCGTAGAGTTTGAACTTTTACGAAGAGAACAAGGTATTTACGATTAAAATCTATGCAAAAATAGCGAAGTTATGGTCATTTAGGATTGATAGGTACCAAACTACCAAAATTCTACTTTTTCTCTGTTTACAAGTTTAATTCATTGTGCTTAGTTTTAATGTGATGTTTTCAATATAAAGGAGATTAGAAGTGAGTTTGATTGCTGCTTCGCCTTATATTCTTGTCGAAATCTGTTTTTCTTATGAGGAACCAGATATAGTTGCCCATCATTTTTTCAATCCAAAATCCCTGGTAGCGCCGCTCAATAGTCTTCATTTCCTAGTGAAACCTCTCACCATGCTCGTCACTGACGTCACCAAGATTCTCAGGATGAAATCTTCTCAACTCCTAGCTCCAGGTGTATACCGTATCCCATGTGCTTGTGGCAGTGTCTACATTGATGAGATAAAGCGCTCTGTCAGCGTTGGGGTTTCAGAACATGAACGTTGTACAAGGCTGCGCCAGATCACCAGTTCAGCGCTTGCTGAGCACAGACACAACAATTCTTCTCGACCAAACAAAAATCATCTCCCGGGAATCACGTTATTATCCTCGTAGAATCCGCGAAGCGATCGAAATCTTTAAAGATCCCTCCAATCTCAATCGAGATGACGGATGGCATTTGCATCATAGCTGGAAACCACTTTTACGACCACCACAGCCAATCACAGCTACCCCAAACCACCCTCCCAACCAATAGTTGTTTGACTACCTGCGCAGGCACCTGCGCCAGGTACATATAACGTCGATCGAAACACGTACTGACATATCTGAATATCATTTTTTGGTGAGATTATGTGTTTTGAGCGACGATAAATACCCTCACCCTTTCACACACGTTCATTCTCTCCGTCCTGAAGATGCTTCTTGCAACAGAGTGCGAAACGTTGACTAAAAGATGCGCATCTTGGTGCGAATCACGTGACGTACTCGTCTTCGGAATGGATCCGACCTCTACCATGCATTTAAACTGCTATAAATGACGAAAAATACAAAATAGAGAAAAGGCCGAATTTTGGTAGTTTCGTACCCATTGGTCATAATTGATCATAACTTCGGTATTTTTTCATAGATTTTCATCATAAATACCTTGTTCTCTTCGTAAAAGGGCAAACTCTACGTAAAAAATAAGAAACTAAGCATATTTTTACTATTTCTACCTTTCCCTGGCGGTTAAATGAATGTTCGATTTTCATTTATACTAAAAAAATTTCAAATTATGGTCAATTGCACTGAAACCACTGAAGCGAGTGTAAAACAATATTAATAACATTTATTGGTGATTCAATTGGCTTTAATTTGATGTACCGAACGACAAGATTTGATGTTCCGAACTCGAGATATGTTCCAAATAGTCGAACTACCTCCAAAAAAATTAACAAAAAAAAGAAAAATTCATAACTCGAAAACGTATCCATTCAAAAAAATTTTAATGCGATTTTTGAGTTTAGCGGGCCATGGTATCTAAGAAAAAATAGTGGCATCTAATGTACATTTTTTTTAATTATTTTGTTGACTAGTGTTATCAGTCATTAAGACTTGATGGATGTTTTTGCAATGGACGATACTTACCGCGGCAATAGATACAATATTCTGAAAGTGATGTATATAAACGTGTACAAAGACTCTATGCAGTCGGGCAAGAATTTTGCTGCACAAAGAGTGAAAACCCTTCGGAAATGGTAAGTCTGATGTACAAGGGAACAAATTTTGATTATTTATTTGGCCCTCAATCCAGTCCATCAAAAAGCTGACATATTCCTTAGCTGGTAATGCTGTCGGCTTCTTATACCTAGAAAATTCAACTTATTAAACAAAATCTTGATATTTTGGCAAATATTTAATTGAAAACTTTACTACATCTTAACTGATTCCAGTAGAGAGAAAAAACACAATACATACTTGTCTCCGTCAGCCCAAAGGTATTCGAATCTAGGACCACCTGACATGGTTGGACAGGAGTCTGGCGTACAATTTTCGGAAATAGTCCCATAGATTAGGTTAATTCTATTGAAAAAATCCACGACTATAACAATAATTAAATGAATATTTACATCGCAAAGTTGAATTCTGATCGTACCGTGTACGGCAATCCAATCGTTTGTGTCTTCGCCGGGAGGTAATTTAACGGCACTTCGTAAATTGAGTCCTGAGTTTAAACTGGCGCAAGCTTGTTTGTGTAAACTGTATCGGATAGTGCCATGAGGAAATTTCTTCTTTGGCCTGAAGGTCTACAAAGGTAAATATCATGAAAATCTATAATTATGGAGGAATAGTTGAAATCCTAAACATAACCTCGCTGTGTAATAATTTAAATCGTCGTTGAAATACTTACCTTGCCCTTTTGGAAAAATTCTAAGAACCCATTCAAAGCCATGACTAGTTCTAAAAGATGTAATTGCGACTAGAATACTAAAATACGACGTTAAAGGAAAATAATTAATTAAAAAACGTCAAAAATTCGAGAAATGTCAGTCAATGTCAGTGGTTTGGTTATGTTCCACTTCCGCCAACGTAATAAATTTTCCTTATTTAAAATTTTGAAGAAATATGTTTTTCCAGATGTGAATCAGAGTGATACTTTTTATCTTATGGAATCGATAAGTAAAACATGGTCATATCGCCGCAATATGAATAAAAGTCATTAAATTTTACGGAAATACTGAGAAACTATGCGTGACGTCATAGTGTCATAGGAATGTTTGTTTAGAACGCTCATTACGGTAGTTGGTTTTTGTTGAAAACAGCGTGACTGGGGAATCCCGGCATATTCGTAGATGTTGAAAAAACTCTGTATGTGACAAAGGTTGCATACACAGTTTTTATTTTATTTTAGTCGAAAAAGCCACTCGCAACGTGAGATGGCGCTATACAAGCAAACTTACCCAAACCACCCAAACTTACCCCGACTGTTTGATTCAAATTTCTACCACCAGAGCGGCGACTCTTTCGCTAGTTGAGGCGAATATGTCAATCCATTTTCTTTGTCTCCATTATGCAAGAAAAATAAAATCAATCTATTTGTACTAGTATCATAGCTATTTATTTAATGTAGATGGCGCTATTTATCCCAAATTGTTTAATTCAAATTTCTACCACCAGAGTGAGTCTCCTTCGCTCGTTGAGGCGAATGAAATGAAATGCGCCAATCGCCTGAACAAGCGAATGTAGATGGCGCTATTTATCCCGAATAGTTTAATTCCAATTTCTACCACCAGAGCGGACTCTTTTGTTCGTTGAGGCGAATTGTCTATCAATCTGTTGATCGATTTTAGTGGATTTTAGCTAAAAGTTCATGCATTAATGGTTATGTATAGTTTTGTCAAAAAATCGACAGATAAATTTATATTTTGACACATCTTTGCCCATTGTCCATTGATTTGTTGAGATTTTAGCTAAAAGTTTATGCAATATGTTATAAAGTTGTGTACAAAATTTTGCAGAGCAAATCATTCAGAGCAGTGTTTTTTTTTTGGAATTTTTCACATATTTTTTAATAATAATGGATAGGAGAAAAACAACAACATACATTTGTGTGAAAATTACAGTATATTTACATAATCCGAAATAACTCTGATGTAGGTATATCGTATAAATAAAATAATGTATATATAAACAAGTAATTTTCAAATACGTAACAAACCGCACGTAGAAAAAAAAAGTGATGTTAACAAAATCCGTATTGTATACAATATAATTTAATATATAAAATGTATAGTAGGAGAGAATATATATAATAAATTGTTAGATTTACAATAAAAATCAATCACAGAAAAGGCTTACGTTAACGAAACAAAAACATAAATGTTTCCTTTTGTACCAAGAAAGTAGAAGCGATAAAACCACCAAATGGAAAAATTTTCTCTTATTAGGTACACATCACACGTTGGAAAGTGTTCTCACAATAATAAACATACGTGTTCGGAACACACATCAACGTTGTTTAATTTTGTCACAATTCAGTCAAAAACTCTTCAGCAAACGACACAAACAACAGTTGCCACCTAGAAAATAAGTGAATGTCTTTTTCATCGTCATTTACAACGTCAAATGTATAAAGAAATTATGAATAACTTGTGCCGTTTGCATATCTTGTCAAAAAACACTAAACACAGTGCAAACTCACACTTGAAATTAAAATTTCTAAATGACATTTTTTTACAGTAACCAGAATACCCAGAAACATTGATTATTATCATATGACTAAATAGGTTGATTCTTCAACAATAATGCAAAAAAGCTATACGCATTACTACAATATATGCTTAAAAACGAATCTTAAATATGTAATAGATTTACCACAGTATACCGCTAAGGAATCAACCTATAAGCAAATAAAAATCATAGAAAACAAGAAGAGAAAATTATTCTTCAAAAATTATTCTGCAAAAATTTGTTCCTAATGCAGTTAAACAAAAAAACAAAAAGAGTTAAACACTGTATAATTGACGTTTTTATATAAGTGAAATACTATCTGTTAGACGTCTGCGATGATGGGGGAGGGGCGGATCCTGCATGCGGGACACCCGTTTGGAGCAGAGTGCAAGTCTCCGGCAGTTTATATACATATGATATGATACATATTAGTTAACATTTGTCTCGTATATATAATATAATATTTATATGCTCATGAACAACTATACAACGGTAAGTCTTTGAATTCACTTCGAAAACGAAAATTGTTTTAGGGCTTAAATCTAACGTAACTGCATTTTTGTTTCTTTCGCTTAAATCAACTATCACACTTCTAGATGTTTCGCTGTCGTTAGGGATTTGAAAGGCTCTGACCACATCCTTCGCAAATCACCCTGAAAATAAAATTATAAATCATGAAAAATCATTTTTTCTTTGTCATTTGGGATGCGTCCTAAGAAGATCACCGTGACATATGCAACCAATTATACCCAGTGTATGGTTTATAAATTGACCACGTATATTTGGTTGCATATACAACTGTGCTCTTTATAGATTGAAACATCATATATATATATATATATATATATACAGTACAACTTCGATAGATCGGACACTCTCTAGTACGGACACTCCAGTAATCCGAACGCTCTTGTCAACCGGACATTTTAGAAATTTTACCTCCCTAGTTCGAACACAAAATATAATTTGCAGTTAAAACCAGGTAGAAAATACCAAAGTATTGTTTAACATTAATGTCTTACTGTGAAGCAACCGGATCACATAAATTGCCACTTAATATTAGCAATAGCGGCAAATCTAGATGCTTTTAAATGCAGAATGAGCTCAATACCAGTTGTGTACAGGGCGTCTGATAAAGGACGGACGAGTAGAACATTGCTTACTGAATGTTTCGAAAAATATTTTAAGCCTAAGGTTAAGACATTTTTAACAGGGGTTAACAGGCCCCAAAAAGCTCTAATGTCGATGCTGCTAACGCGTTTTCTTTGGGCATCAGGTGGTCTGCAGAAAACAATTTTCCCATGGAAATCCTGCTTCTCAAAAGGCCCAGAGAAAAATTTACTAATGTAGCTGTATCCAAAAGAATATAAACAAAGATTGATATATTTTTAAAAAATAACTGAAATCTTTTGCTTATTTTATCCATTTATGTTCAGAATTTAGTTTTTAATTTTATGTTTTGGTTATATGTGACCTCGGATGCGGAAAGGGACCTATTGTGCGAAAATAACGTGCAGCATAACGGTACATATCGGAAGAGACGTTACGTGCGAAAATATTGTGCAAGATAACGTTACGACAGGTCCCTTTTTGCGTCCGGGCTCACATATATTCAAATATTCCCAGTTGTTTTCATCTTCATCATAAAAAATGACCCTTTCCAACAAAAGAAAAAAACCTCCAGTGATCCGGATACCGCAATAGTCCGGACATGGTCAGGAACAATATATGTCCCGATTAGCAAAGTTATACTGTATATATATATATATATATATATATATATATATATATATATATATATATATATATATATATATATATATATATATATATATATATATTTATTTATATTTATATATTTGGTTGCATACACAACTGTGCTCTCCTTGGTTTAAAACATGAACTCATTGTAAGTGTATACCTTTAAGTAGGCCATGGTGAGTAGGGGCAATAGTGTGAAGGGCACGAGATAGAGGAGGGCAGGTTGAGCCGCCTTGAACACCTCCGAGCTGACGGTCGCAGTCAGCAGCCCGAGGAAGTAGCCCAGCAACGAGCAGTGAAAATATGTCAGACGTGAGCCTGAGAGTCCTTGAGATTTCTTGTACGCATCGTAGCGAAGCACAAAGCAGAGGAGAAGGCCCGGCATCACAATGTCACCAAGACCTATTAGAAACAAAAAAAAAAAAAAATGGAATAAATAAAAATCAACGTCAACTCAACATATACTCAACTCATCGAATACTGTGATATGTTGAAATATGTACAAGAAATTACCTAGCATGCTGAAGTGCCCTGAATTGTGTATGCTTGGGAACACCAGTTTCCCGGGCAGGCTTAGTTTGGGCGCTTCTTTCGCTACAGATCCTAAATGTAATTTTCTAGCGACTAGACCTACCGGGTTCTCCGCTGGCCGTGTGGCGACCTGCAAAACAGTTACACATGTAAGATTTTTGTTTAACTGACTCATACAGAGTTGTAATATTTAAAATAAACTTTGCGTTGATCCAGCAGTTCTCAACATTTTAGTTTCCACATAAAATATAAACAGAAGAAATAAATTGGGTTCAATAGTCTTATATTTGTCATAACCACGATACACTTATACCCGGTATGTCAAGTTATTTGGCGAAGAGCGTTGTCTTCTAAGCAATGAAGTCAGCTGAGTTATGGAGTGATGCGTGAATGGTTAAAATTCGGGGAACCGCAAAATTATTTGTCGTGGATTATGATGAGTGCTGTGTTACCTCTGGTGTTACTAGAGGTAATTCCTGAAAAGGGTTATATTAAAAATATTGGTTTATCGGCGGATATCCCCAAATAAACATTTCTAAAGTTATTTTAATTTTAACAAGAACCCGTATGTACATACAGTTACGAGATCTACATCGTAAACTGAATTTGAAAACTCTAGAAGAAAATTAAATCAAAAATGGACGTAATTTACCGATATGAGACCTTAATTAAGAGAACTTAATTTAAATTAATTTTTACCATTATTAGTTTAAACTATTAAAGTTAAAATAATGATAAATAATATATATGGTAGTGTTTGTCTATCGTTATTCTTTTCAACAAAAATTAGTTATTTATACAACAAATTATTACTTTGTCACAAATTAGAGCATTTGGCATATTTTTATAGCAAAAAATAGGAAACTTAAAGAATGTATTTTCATAAAAAGACAAACTTGTTTTAATGGACATTGAAATTTATGCAATAAATAAATAAAGTTACATCTAGAAGTCAGTATCTATTATGCTTATTGGAAAATAGCATGAATGAACAGATTAAGTACTGGATTCTTGGCAGTTTGCTTTGACAGTTTTGTTAGGGAAAAATATGTCATTTGGCGCTAGTTTTATTCTGCTTTTTTTGGTATTTTTGTCCTGTTTTTGAAAAAAAAGTAAACAACGTAATTATAACCACACTTGCCATATGCACTCTGGGATACGTTGGACCACAGATTAAGTACTGGATTCTTGGCAGTTTGCTTTGACAGTTTTGTTAGGGAAAAATATGTCATTTGGCGCTAGTTTTATTCTGCTTTTTTTGGTATTTTTGTCCTGCTTTTGAAAAAAAAGTAAACAACGTAATTATAACCACACTTGCCATATGCACTCTGGTATACGTTGGAGATTTTATTAATTTTATTATTATACATTCACTAACGACAATAATTTTCAATCTCCCCAGCAGTCTACACCCATGAATGAAGTGGTCTATATTACATTCTACTGCGCATCCTAACACGATATTTGTTTTCAAATATTGAATTTATATCACTGTATGATCTAGCGTAACTTCAAAAATAACTTACTACCAGGGTTGTTATTTTTTTTTTATTTAAAAAAAAAACAGTTTTTTTTTGGTAAAATGTGTTTTAAAACATGAAACAATGCTTTAAAACACCTCCAAAAAAAAACAATGTTTTAAAACATGGTTTAAATCATGTTTTTTTTACTTTTCAAGCCAAAGTGTCAGAAAAAAATAAATTATTGTTTTTGAATATAAAGGGATGCTCATGGAGATTTAAGAATAATATAAAATCTATCCTGTTACAAATGTTGGCTCTCTTAAGTTGATAGTTTCTCTGTTCCATTTGGCGTTGTAATGTGATCCCTGACAGTTAGGGGAATACCTCACGGGTAGTTAGTTGGATTGAATACAAAACAATTATTTAATATTATTTATTTTAAAAGGTTTTTACTGTTATTTTTCAACAACCCTGGTCAACACACTTAACGTAAGTGGTCTCTAAATGATTCTATGGAATCATCGAAAATAAACAATAACAGTAGAAAAAAAGATGTCTTAAAAATTTTGTTTTAAAACATTTTTAAAACAATGTTTTACAACAAATGTTTTAAAACATAACAACCCTGCTTACTACTACATATTTGCAGTGACTGATATGCAGAAAGAAGAAAAAACTATTTTGATATTTTTAATAGAAGATATGCAGAGAGAAGAAAAAAGCTGTGCTATTTTTGTCATTTATATTATATAATGAATAAAACATTGACAATACAAACTGTAATTAAACTAATGGAAATAAAACATGATTATTGTGTAAATTGTGTATAAATATGTTTCTGAAAGTGTATTATATCACTAAAACGAACGGAATGTTTAAGCACTCCCACAAAATTAAAAATGTTACAAATAGAAACAACAATAGATCAAATAAACTATGATCGTGTTATGGTAATCTTAATGGGTACAATACTGGAGTGATGCGGGTGCCCAAACACTAGAATACCGAAACGTCTCGAACTGGCTAACTCGATTTTAGTTGATTTTAATACCCCTAGCGCCATCCCTAAATTCAGCTTCTAAATTTTGAGCTAGGGAACCGTTTTTATGTTGAAACTATGCCCTTCAGGTTTTTTCATTTTGGGCTGGTGCCTGTTTATCAGTCAAGTGTTTATAAATTCAAGCGATGCAGTGTGCAGCTGCATCCATATTCTGTTCATTGTAATTTGAGATAAATTGTATGTGATGCCGGATATGTGAATGGTGATACTGTTTGACCTTTTCACACGCATGGGTATGATTTGTTATATTTTCAACTTAGAAGACTGGTAAATCTTTCTTTTTTATGGCCCAAATCAGTAGGGCCCTTTCGTTAAGTGCTTTGTGTCTTGATATTTTGTGTGTGTGTTATTTGCTTAATTATAAATTATGGTATCGTGGACCGAGATAGTTTATACATGAGAGGTATAAGTTCAAGACAAAAAGATGAAGAGAAAAACATTCTGTAGAGAACAGTCGAGATTAACAGCCGACATTCGGCATTCTACTTAAGATGTAGTCTTTTTTCATTTATTTTTATAATGTAACTTAGTGTAGTGTTTTGTGTTTTGTAAATGGTAAGCCGATTATTATTTCCTCCTTTGTGTTTTCACTTCTTTGTATTTTTACGAGAATCTAACAGCTCCTCTAGATGGTAATTTTAAGGATGAATTAAGTGTCTCTTTTATATTTTTTATTCATTCATTTTTATGTTTTTTTAATTTAATAAATTTGTTATTTTGTTGAGAAGTTTAATTAGTTTTGACTGCTAAAATGCTGCACTGGTCCCATTGCAAGAACTCACGTGCAGAGCGAGTGTAAGAGCAATAATAGTGGTGGCTTGTGTTTGGGGGGTCGTGGTGTTTGACTTTAAATGTTTTAGAACATCTTTTTGTCATGCACTAATCACATTCCAAGAACCCACCATCCTACTATTACAGCAGCTCGGATGGCAAATGTTTTACTGATTTTGTTAAAGTATGTTGTGTTGTTGTTGAATGTACTCATTATTTTCAAGGTATGTTTTTCATAATAAAAAATTAGATAAATAAATACACTAGATAAGATTAGAACAAAAATCTTTTTTTGAAAGTGGACACCACCAAAAAAAGGACAAGCGAATTTTTCAGAATTTAATAATGTTAACTGGAATTTCAGATTTGTATTTAACACATTCAAATTTAGGAAATTTTATCATTACATGTTGTCATATCATTTTGGCATCGGGTACAGAGTTAGTAACCCGCAGTAGCGTGATAGTTCTCCTAACCACCACAAGATAACAGCACATTGTAGGGGAATTTTTTTGCTACTTAGGGCCTGTAAAAATGTAAAAAGTATAAGTACCCATCCAAATATGTGGAAACAAAACACACACAACAAGAAATATCAGCGCTATTATGGAAGTAACACTGAATTTAGTGCATAAGTTTGCATTTTTGGAATTATCTGATGAATATCAATGAGTCAGACTGCAAAAAACAACAGTCCTTATCCACGCTTCAAGATAATAATAAACAAATTAAAAGTGCAATAAAGGTAAAAAGATAAACAAAATATAACGACTAGATATATACATGACCAATGTCAAGTAGCACATAACTTCCATATTTAACAGCACAAAATGGTAATTTATCAAAAATAAAAATGCTGCTAGGTAATGCAGCAATGACCTCATTTCTACACATAACTTCTATTAATCTACCAATGAAATATCTACAATGTCACAATATAAAATTAACATTTATGTTGTAGAGCATATCTTAATGTTTCATTAGTTTCCGTTAAATCACTTTTGTCAACGTGATTATTTATACATATCTTAAACAAACGTTGACTAAGTCAAGCACTAAAATTTTACACATAACACAGTGAAAAATATCTTCCTTCAAGAAAATATTTCGAAAAAATAACTGATAATACTATTGACGTATTGCTAGTGGTTCTGTTATCATTTGTACGCTTCAGTCAATGACAACAAAATCTGTATGAATTGTGTAATAGCATAAGCAAACTTTAGACGGAAATAAACTTACCTTAACCATGACATTTGTGCTGAAAATGTACGACGAGAAGAACACCCAAAACACATCGTAGATCAGCAAACCAGTCAGTAGTAATGTGGAGACTTTCAAGCTTGGTAACCGGACAAACGCAATAAACGCTACGCAGAGCCCCATACCCATTGCGTCCATTAACAACCAGTGGCCTACAAAGAAAAAAGTATCAAATATACAGGGTTGTACAAATTGTGGAGTAATAAATAATTTTCAAAATCAATTTTTAATCTTTTTTTACCTGTTAAGACCCATATGCAGACTATGAAGACCGATAACGAGAAGGAGAGCAATTCGGCTCCGGTAAACCTTCCGCACATTCCGAATGAGATTTTGTTGCCGTCCGAACAGGGCCTGATGATGTACTGACACATTGGAAGAAGGAGGAATGCCAGCGCGACAGTTGCTATTACTGAATGACAATTAAAGAAGAAAAATTAGTTGAATTAATCATAATTAAACGAATTAGTATTAATTATTATTATTTTAAAAATTTAAATCAAAAAATTGTCTATAAATATGGAATGAAAAATTACAGAATCCAAAATGTTGTTATAGTGACAATGACTAATATCATAATAGTATATTATTATACAAGTTTTATAAGACGTCAAATTGGCGCATGAGTTGTTTGGGGCACGAGGAGCACGAGGAGGGTTATTAACCGTAAAAATTGTAGTTTCTTATCGATTCTACCTAATTCAGAGAAGTTTTCCAAAACTTTAGTTTGTGTATCGACTTTAGGTGAGGGAATGTCATGATTTCTCTTCATAGGTGATTACAAGCAAAGTAATTGAGATGGAGATAATTATTATGTACGCTTAGATAGCAGATACTGTGGGTTATTAATCGTGAAAAATGCAGTTCCCTATGAGGTCTACTTAATTCAGGGGAATTTTTCAAAACTTGAGTTTGTCTATTGATGTTAGATGGTGGCTTTGGTATTGTGACTTCAGATGTCTTGGTTTTGCTTCATAAGCAAATACAAACAAAGTAATTGAGCTGGATATACCTTTTATACAATATATATGCTTAGATAATCTTTTATCTATAGTAAAATTGCAACTCCTTATTCAGGGGACTTAATTCAGGGGATTTTTTCAAAACTTGAGTTTGTGTATCGCTTTTAAATGTTGAAATGTCATAGTTTATATATGTTTTATAAAACTAGTGCAATATACTATTTTTTCTACTTTGCGTCATTAATTTTATAAAAATTTAGAAGTATATTAGGTAAAATTCCAATCTAGAGTATTTATGGGTGCAACCGTTGGTAACACTGTCATCTGTCACTTAAATTCAAATATCTGTGAAAAAGTAATTATTGATAATTATTATATACCATCATATACTAGTAGTACGAAACCTAGGATGCAACACGCATGTTTAAATATGTATAAAAATATACATACTTCGCAGTTTGTGCGATTCTAAAAAATCAGTTTGTGCTTACTTTTGTGGTTATGTGTATTTTCGTTTGACATGCATTTGATATCAATGTCACCAATCTTAGACAAAAGTTACTAAAAACGGTGTTACAATTTGCCAATTGTAACACCGAAAACGGTGTTACAATGTGTGTATTGTGAATGCAAAGTAGAAAAATAATAGATTATCATACAAGTTTTATAAGACGTCAAATTGGCGCATGAGTTGTTTGGGGCACGAGGAGCGCCAGCGACGAGTGCCCCAAATGAACCATTGCGCCAATATGTTTTATAAAACTAGTGTAATATACGATTTTTTCTACTTTGCGTCATTAATTTTATACAAATTTAGAAGTATATTAGGTAAAATTCCAATCTAGAGTATTTATGGGTGCAACCATTGGTAACACTGTCATCTGTCACTTAAATTCAAATATCTGTGAAAAAGTAATTATTGATAATTATTATATACCATCATATACTAGTAGTATGAAACCTAGGATGCAACACGGATGTTTAAATATGTATAAAAATATACATACTTTGCAGTTTGTGCGATTCTAAAAATCAGTTTGTGCTTACTTTTGTGGTTATGTGTATTTTCGTTTGACATGCATTTGATATCAATGTCACCAATCTTAGAAAAAAGTTACTAAAAACGGTGTTACAATTTGCCAATTGTAACACCGAAAACAGTGTTACAATGTGTGCATTGTGAATGCAAAGTAGAAAATAGTATATTATTATACAAGTTTTATAAGACGTCAAATTGGCGCATGAGTTGTATGGGGCACGAGGAGCGCCAGCGACGAGTGCCCCAAATGAACGAATGCGCCAATATGTCTTATAAAACGAGTGTAATATACTATTTTTTCTACTTTGCGTCATTAATTTTATACAAATTTAGAAGTATATTAGGTAAAATTCCAATCTAGAGTATTTATGGGTGCAACCGTTGGTAACACTGTCATCTGTCACTTAAATTCAAATATCTGTGAAAAAGTAATAATTGATAATTATTATATACCATCATATACTAGTAGTATGAAACCTAGGATGCAACACGGATGTTTAAATATGTATAAAAATATACATACTTTGCAGTTTGTGCTTACTTTTGTGGTTATGTGTATTTTCGTTTGACATGCATTTGATATCAATGTCACCAATCTTAGACAAAAGTTACTAAAAACGGTGTTACAATTTGCCAATTGTAACACCGAAAACAGTGTTACAATGTGTGCATTGTGAATGCAAATTAGAACAAATAGTAATATGAAACATCAACACTGTCATATCATCAATTGTTACCAAAATGATTGAAATTACAATGTATTGTCCAATTTTCTCTACTAAAAAATTATGTAAATGACAATTTACATCAATTATAGAAAAATACCAATATATAATATCAACATTGTCACATCAGGAATTATTTAAATGATACGAATCTTGTAATGAATAGAAAAATTCAGTTTTTCCCATAAAACCTGCTATAATTAAAACTTTTTATCTAAACAAAGAACCACTTTTTGTCACTTCAAGGTTTCAAAATCATTACCAGATTTGGCAATTTTATTGCACAAAAGTTTTGCAACAAAAAAAATAATATAAAAAGACATTACAAATGTACACTATTTATACAAGAACCGTTCAAACCATGAACATGTTATTACTACTTACTATAAAATTAGAGAAATAAGTCTACATACTTGCGGTACATATTGCGAAGAGCATCTGCATGGAATCGAAGAAGAAGAACATAACGAGTAACGAAATACTAGCACCTAATGGTAAACACAACGCCTGCAGCGTGTCCAACGTCTGGACGTTATTATCGGCAGGAGCCTGCGAGGAAGGATGAAGGAGACAGTTGGTGCTGCCATTGGCGCGATCTCTAGCCTCCTGCTCCATATTCAGGCTCCTGAACGAACCGTAGACGATCAGGAGCATGGAGATCAGGAACGTTGACACACGGCTGGAGTCGACGATGTTGTACGCCCATTGGTACTCGACAGTTTGAGGATTCGCGTCTGCCATCGTTCCTCCAGTTTATTGCCGTAATTTACTATCTGTATCCAAAACAATAACAAATGTTAATGACCTCGTTTGCATACATGAGGAAATCTGTTCTGTGAGGAAATTGTTTGTTCACCTTTCCTTAAGACTCTGTACGAGTGGTTTACGTTTTTCCGAATGCATCACTGGAAACGATTCATTTCTTTCTAATCCGATTGTTATTCATCTTTTGTAGATTTCTTCCAGGGTATAGACTGGTATAGACACGGGTTATGTGTACATGGCCGCCATCTTACTTTATATAACAAACAGAGATAACTTTCTCTAATTAGAACGTGCGGTTTATCCCGTGCGAAAGAGTAACGGATTGTACGGGCGCGCTTTTCTGTCTCCCCATCGAACTGAGTTTAAACATCCATTTCCACCTTCGTAAACCGTTCACTGCCGGTTGGGATATTGCGCTCGGAAAATTCGCCGACAGATATGCAACCGAATGTACCCATGATTGTTAGCCCGTGAATTACGAATTGATTTCGAATCTACTTCGATTATTTTGGATGTACATAAATCAATTTCCGCGTGACATTTTTTGATTAGAAACGTATACGAACGTGTCAGATTTGACGTGTGTTAGGTTATAGGGCGCCACATGGAGAGTGCCATGGAAAAATGTTCATTTGTTTATAAACAATTTAAGTGAATTTTTTGAAATTTCATGCACATCATCGAGATTCATTTCATAAATCATTCCCATTTTCATTCCGCTAGCGCTGGAAGGAGAGACAGAGGCAAGGAGGTAGAGAAATTGCGCGCGCACGGTGACGTCATGTGCGAGGTATAACGGCTGGTAGTAAAGAAGAACTATTTTGTCGTGTGGTGGCGGGCGCGGCCATATTGGCAAAGTGAATCTCTGTTGGTGGAGTGCGGTGTAGTTGGTAAATCTAGAATCATCTTAAAATGTCCGAGAGAGAGGATAATGTATATAAGGCCAAATTGGCCGAACAGGCGGAACGCTATGACGGTATGTATATTTTTTTGATAGATTCGCTATTTAGCTAGAAATTTGCTGCCGGAGATTCGATTCTTCGACCGTGTTCTGAGTGACGCCACATTTAATTTTTTGACAGCACCGCTTGATGCATACGCTAAATGCAACATTACAACATTTTTTCTGTACTTTCTAATGAAATTACAGTGGTATTATGTGATATCAAACTCGAGAACCGATCGATAGAATACCGGCGCGTAGCTGTGTCTAGGATGGAGGTACATATTCGATTTTCGTGTTTTATTCACTGAATCAAATGTTGCTAGTTGTAATAAATTCGCAAATCGGTCATTAGACAGGTGACAGAATAATAGCCACCAATAATACATACACACCGGTACTATCATCCGTTATTACGTGTACTGTTAAGTCTGTTAAAACTGTTATCATCAATACGTCTGCGGATGTCATTTACCTCGTCGGTTATGCGAAAAATATTTCAACTCAAGGCTGTCGATCCTATACGTAGTAAAATGCTTTAACCATATACAGGTGCATCCGTTTCCGGTGGTACTTCCTTTGATTGATAATCACCCAAAGAATGGGTGGTCATCGATTTTCGAGTTTTTTTCGTAGTTCGCTCGCCCAGATTTGAAATCTAGGGATTTTTTGTTTCTCGGTCGTCTGGATCGATTGACGCCTTCACGTTTCTTGGTATGCACGAATGAGTCATCGGGTGTTTCCCCGTCTCCTAGCAGCTTTTAAACTTTTGATTTTTTTTTTATAAAACCCTGTCGTTTAGTATAAAATTCCACCCTGGGATGTCGGTCGCCTGGTCGGGTCCCTTGCTATCGCATCCTCCGGCATTTTATCCTAGCCAATAGGGTGCTGTTGTCCCTGACGACGATATTGATCTGCTGTTGCTGACTCCATGCGCCGTGGTTATACGCTTCTACGTTGTTTCGTCCTGGAGGGCTGGAAAACCCTGTCAGTTTTCCCTGCCACGTTTGAGCCATTCTGCTCATTTCTGCCCATACATTGCTCATTTTTATGACTCACGTTACTTTCACATTGCATATCACCCACGTTACAGTCTAGAGATGAAGACGAATTCGGAAAAAATCATACACTACCCGCATTATTAATGTGGAGTTACGACGCATATATTTTTGTCACGTTTCTGCCATTCTACACGTTTTGTTTGCTCGTATATTGCGTCTTTCTATGTTGGAGACGTTACTGCGTTTCAAATTCTTGATAACTTATTTTTTTGTAACCCTAAGATAACGTTTTTATTTCTGAATAAAATGTTGAGATATTAGCTGCTTTCCATTTGCACACTTCTGAATTAATCTTAGCTCAGCTAATCTAACACCTTATGGCTTGGTCCAAGTTCAACTAAGCTAAGCTATGTTGGCAAAAGGAACGCGTTCGGTGCCATTCTATCTAACTAAGTTCGTGGAACTTGATGTCAGCGAGTGGCGGCGCCACATGCCTGACAACAAGTGTTGTCAATGTTATCATCTGTAGGTACAAATAAGAAACATAGGTATCAGAACCGCTTCTTTGCACGCGTATACCGCCCTCGTGACTTAATTCCACTTCGTAGCGAAGATGTGTAATCAGGTCACACACATCAAATATGTTAACTTCATCCATTTTGCCGAAACTTCTTCTAGTTTATAAAATAAACAAAAATCAAATTGCACGCACGCACGATGGCGGATTTAGGTTAGGTTCTCCTTCTTCTTCATCTATTAGGTTAGCTCAGACAGCTCGGACGATGTAAGTTACCTTTTCGCATGACTAGCCAAGGGCAAGGGGAAGGTAATTTGTCTGAGCTTGTCTTACTTCACCAAAACAAAAGGAACGCTACGCATAAGTTAGATTAGCTCAGCTCAGCTAATATCAACTCAGAAGTGTGCAAATGGAAAGCAGCTATTAGCTGCTTTCCATTTGCACATTTCTGAATTAATCTTAGCTCAGCTAATCTAACACCGTCTGGCTTGGTCCAAGTTCAACTAAGCTAAGCTATGTTGGCAAAAGGAACGCGTTCGGTGCCATTCTATCTAACTAAGTTCGTGGAACTTGATGTCAGCGAGTGGCGGCGCCACTTGCCTAACAACAAGTGTTGTCAATGTTATAATCTATAGGTACAAATAAGAAACATAGGTATCAGAACCGCTACTTTCCACGCGTATACCGTCCTCGTGACTTAATTCCACTTCGTAGCGAAGATGTGTAATCAGGTCACACACATCAAATATGTTAACTTCATCCATCTTGCCGAAACTTCTTATGCCCGTTTGCACCGTTTGTGTTAAGAAAGGCTTAAGTATGAGATCGTACTTATGTCATCGATTTTGTTTGCACCGTCGCATATCCATTACCTAATTACAGTTAAGAACGACCTAACTTAAGCCTACAAAATCGACAGCTTAAAGCCAGCGTAAATATAAGCTTAGTTGTGATTGGTTGATTGTGGTATAGACACACATTGCACATGAAATGTCGTTTTAGGAAATGTCAAGACAGTACCTATATGTGTCAATTTATCATGTTATCAAGCGATTTTAGGAGTTTGTAATGTAAAATTACAGTTTTATTGTGTATTAGAAATAATGGTTTCATTTTGATCATAAATTCTTTTTTTTGTGCCGTAATTTTTGTAGTTATGAAAGTAATTCAAATTTGCCGCCACATTAACCTATTGAAAGTTTTGACAAGTGACGCAATACTGTTGATTTTAGAACCAAGTATTTCCAAATATAACTAGAACTTTACAGTGTTGCCAACGTCAGAAACCCGTAAGTAATGCTTAAGTTAGGAAAGGCCGACATGCGAACGGTGCAAATGATGTCTGACTTAAGTTAGGCATAAAGATAAGCTGTTCTTAAATTTAAGTCGTTTTAATAGATACGGTGCAAACGGGCATTATAGTTTATAAAATAAACAAAAACCAAATTGCACGCACGCACGATGGCGGATTTAGGTTAGATTCTCTTTCTTCTTGTTCTTCTATTAGGTTAGCTCAGACAGCTCAGACGATCTAAGTTACTTTTTCGCATGACTAGCCAAGGGCAAGGGGAAGGTAATTTGTCTGAGCTTGTCTTACTTCACGAAAACAAAAGGAACGCTACGCTTAAGTTAGATTAGCTCAGCTCAGCTAATATCAACTCAGAAATGTGCAAATGGAAAGCAGCTATTCTATCTCAAATTTCCCTTTCCCAAGTAGTTTTATATTAATTTATTATAAATATTAACTGTTGTAGTGCTATTTTTGTTCTATGCTCGTCATTTTGTTTTTCTCAATTAGAAAAGGGGTTGTTGCCCTGTTGTTGCAAGTTGTTCCGTAATGCAACTTAAACGATTAGATAGTTCTTATCTATGGTCAGCATTTTTTAATCTTAAGTATTTGCAATGTGGACATGTGTATATTTAATTGGTATGACTCATATTGTACGTACATAGTAAAATTGTTATCTCTAAAATTAGTACTAGAAATTTATTTCTTTAGATTTAGATAGTTTGAGTACGATTTTGATCGTTTTTTTTTGCCACAATATAAGGACTGTCACTTGTTATGTGAATTTTGAAAATATCTGTGAATCCAGATGCGATTTACTTAAATCGTATGATAACTAGAGTTGAAAGATTATGGCTTTATCTGTGTAATAACCTGTTCTTGGTAGGTTCATATTTCGATTGGGATATGACCAATTAACGATTATAAGTAGAAAAAATTGTCAAAATAGCCTTTTCCAAGAATATTTTTCGTTTTGGACCATCATTTCGGAAGTATCACTAGAAGAATCATACTTATTTCGAGTAGTTCTTTTGGATTGTTTTTCGAACAGTTTTGTACCATTTGTAATAAGACTTAATTAACCTACTACAGAATTAACAGAATATATTGAATGATATCATCAATTAATGGGCATTTTTCAATCTACTAAACCGTTTTTGAATCTCATTTTTGCACGCCACACAAATTTTAATACAACTGATTATGCAAATATGCATCAAAAGATTGTTACTTTTTTTTACAATATTACATAACGTTGATGTTTAATAACGTTTTTAGGGCTGACTGATCGACCGGTTAGCCTATGCTTTTAACATGGATTGACGTTGACCCAAGGTCACGATGATCGGGTTGAGATCAGGCGCTCTATTCACATTTGGTGCAATTTTGCACCGGGTGATGAGGAGAGATCATAGTGTAACTATTTTTACATGGTGGACCAAGAACGCAACGATCTCTTTCTAAAAAACTCAGTCCGTCTCTATCTACCTTGTTTAAGAAAGCCCAATTTTGCCAATTGTTGGAAAAACACCAGAAAGTGTTGTCAAGTATTGGAAATATCACCAGAACATTATTAATATATAGTAATCGAAGGTCGGTGTTTTACAATTAGAACAATATTTACCATTTGAAATTTTCGCAATAAGAATTTCGAATTTTTCTACTTTGGTTCTACAGTAGACTCAGTGCTCAGTGTTTACTTCTGACTTTGGTAACAATGGAATCCACCAACCAATATAGTTGTCACATTTACTAAATTTATAAACGATAAATGTAGCACTCGTTTTGTAAGACGTATTGACCATAGTAGTACAGAAAGAAAAATTTTAAAAATAAAAATTATTACAGTTATTATAGAATACTGTAATGGTGTCACCTATGTAGCTTCGAGTAGCAGCCATAGATGGCCATAGTAGCAACGACAACTTTTGTAAACTACCATGCATTGCGGTTTGAATAAAGTTATTCAATGTAGAGTATTTGGAATAGTTGGAAGACAAGATTATGGTTTAATTTTTTAAATAGGAATCAAAATCTCGCATTCGCACGCACGCATGCAACTGAAGGGCAAAATATTACTGTCCTATGTTTGTTCCTTACAGAGTATGTTGGCAACACTTCCCTTTCCTCTGCGAATTGCCGGAAAAGTGGGGAGTTCTTGGCCCACCATGTAAAAATAGTTACACTATGGAGGAGATGGAGATTTTCTGTAGCATAGCGAATAGCATAAGACCGAAACTTCCGTCCCTGTATACATGTGCGAAATACCGATGGAAGTTTTCGCTTATACTAGAATGGTTTTCATACTATTTTTAGCAGCCCAGTTTTGATTAAATTTAAGATGAATTTTATAGATTTTCAATTATAAGCATTTTCTTTTCCACCTAACACTTTGATCAACTTCTCTTCTTCAGTGACTATTGTTCCTAACTTTTGGTGCATTTTGATAATTATTTAAGGATATTAAAGACAAATTCTTCAATATTTCTCTCAGCTAATACATTTTTAAGATCCATAATTATCTCTACACCTCATATGATAGACCTTCCCTCATCCTTTTTCGTAGTCAAATCTATATTTCTTACAATATAAGGTATACATGAACACAATGTATTAGGGTTGCCGCCCCGTGTCCGTGCAAGGCTATTTTTAATTAAAAATTATTTAAGGTACATTGGTACTAGTAATTTACCCTCATGGTTTTTCCTAATCGATTGTATATCAAAATGTAGGTTACTTTGTTGCGAACATCGTGGTAGGTGTCCAATTCACACCGTGTGCATTTTTGCACGGGTGAGAAGTGTAGAGATGGACCTTTCGGTTACATGGTGGGCCAAGAACTCCCCACTTTTCCGGCACTTCGCAGAGGAAAGGGAAGTGTTGCCAACATACTCTGTAAGGAACAAACATAGGACAGTAATATTTTGCCCTTCAGTTGCATGCGTGCGTGCGAATGCGATATTTTGATTCCTATTTAAAAAATTAAACCATAATCTTGTCTTTCAACTATTCCAAATACTCCACATTGAATGACTTTGTTCAAACCGCAATGCATGGTAGTTTACAAAAGTTGTCGTTGCTACTATGGCCATCTATGGCTGCTACTCGAAGCACATAGGTGACACCATTACAGTATTTATAATAACTGTAATAATTTGTATTCTTTAAATTTTTCTTTCTGTACTACCATGGTCAATACGTCTTACAAAACGAGTGCTACATTTATCGTTTATAAATTTAGTAAATGTGACAGCTATATAGGTTGGTGGATTCCATTGTTACCAAAGTCAGAAGTAAACACTGAGAACTGAGTCTACTGTGGCACCAAAGTAGAAAAATGCGAAATTCTTATTGCGAAAATTTCAAATGGTAAATATTGTTCTAATTGTAAAGCACCGACCTTCGATTACTATATATTAATAATGTTCTGGTGATATTTCCAATACTTGACAAAACTTTCTGGTGTTTTTCCAACAATTGGCAAAATTGGGCTTTCTTAAACAAGGTAGATAGAGACGGACTGAGTTTTTTAGAAAGAGGTCGTTGCGTTCTTGGCCCACCATGTAAAAATAGTTACACTATGATAGAGCTGCAGTGCAGATGCAACATTCACGGGCAAAAAAAAACACTAGTGCGGCCAATAAAACACGAAATTGAGCACGACTTTGCACTAGTTTTATTATTAAAAGCCAATCAAATGATAGATTCAGATCAAAGTATACTTTGATGAACAATTTTGATTGATTATATTCTATTCCAATAGTATATTAATAACAAACATAAATAGCTGACGACCTAGATATTCTCTCCCCATTTTACACCCTTACAATGTTGACATTATAACACCACACAAAGGGCTAACAGAGGGGGGGTTCGTTTTCATTCCAAAGGGCAGGTAGTGTCCCCAGACCATCGCAGAATGCCTCTTCAAAAACGTACACATTTGCAATGTGATTCTGGTTGCAGTTGTCCCTTTGTCGTTCAGCCAGGCCCTATGAAACTATAGAAGCGAGGTATGTGTCAGATGATCCGGAAACGCCTCATACCTGGGCTGCTAACCGCCCCCCTGCCTGTAATGTACGGGCCGATGATCATCTGCGAAATTATCCTTTTCCCCATCTGGTCCCAGGTGGTCGGGTATGCCACCGCGGTCTGAAAAGGCCTTTATGGCGCCTGATGATAAAGTGTGCGCCTTATCCCTTTTTACACATCGCTGCTACCGGCGCGGCAGACCCATTTGCGAGCTTCTGGAATAATCTGAATTGTGCGGGTATCGAGTTTCTGCTTCAGGTGCGATTTTTGTTACGTCACCTAGTTTCTGCGCGCGGGTCCTTTTGTGTTACTGTTATCTGTTGTGTGTTATGTTGCTTTTGGTATATACTGTCGTATTTGTCTAGTGCTTATCTGGATATAATAAAAATTTGATTGGGAATAACCGTACTGCCTTTAGCAGTAACTCTGTATCTACAAAATAACTCGTTGCAAAAGAGCGTCCACCTAAAAATTTGACAAGTTTTGAGTTCCATTAACTCGATCTTTGGTGGATCTTTTTCGCTAAATTATGGACAGATTTTATGAACCTCTTCACAGTTAATAAAATTTTTGAAATAATTACACTAGTCAACAGTCAAAATGTACATTGGATGCGACTATTTTTTATATATACTGAGGCCCTCTACACTCAAAAATCGCATAAAAGAATATTTTAATGGATACGTTTTCGAGTTTTTTTTTCTTTCTTTTTTTTGTTTTTTTTGCGGAGGTAGTTCGACTATTTGGAGCATATCTCGAGTTAGGAATGTCCAATCTGGTCGCCCGGCACATAAAATTGAAGCTAATTATATCACCAACAATTGTCACTCATATAGTTTTTCAATCGCTTCAGTAGTTTTAGCGCAATAAGCCACGATATTATAAAAATTTGGCCAAAATGAAAATGGAACATTTACTCTATCACCTGTGAAAAGTAGAAATCGTGGAAATATAGTTAGTTTAATATTTTTTTGCGTAGAGTTTGAACTTTTACGAAGAGAACAAGGTATTTACGATTAAAATCTATGCAAAAATAGCGAAGTTATGGTCATTTAAGATTGATAGGTACCAAACTACCAGAATTCTACTTTTTCTCTGTTTACAAGTTTAATTCATTGTGCTTAGTTTTAATGTGATGTTTTCAATATAAAGGAGATTAGAAGTGAGTTTGATTGCTGCTTCGCCTTATATTCTTGTCGAAATCTGTTTTTCTTATGAGGAACCAGATATAGTTGCCCATCATTTTTTCAATCCAAAATCCCTGGTAGCGCCGCTCAATAGTCTTCATTTCCTAGTGAAACCTCTCACCATGCTCGTCACTGACGTCACCAAGATTCTCAGGATGAAATCTTCTCAACTGCTAGCTCCAGGTGTATACCGTATCCCATATGCTTGTGGCAGTGTCTATATTGATGAGATAAAGCGCTCTGTCAGCGTTGGGGTTTCAGAACATGAACGTTGTACAAGGCTGCGCCAGATCACCAGTTCAGCGCTTGCTGAGCACAGACACAACAATTCTTCTCGACCAAACAAAAATCATCTCCCGGAAATCACGTTATTATCCTCGTAGAATCCGCAAAGCGATCGAAATCTTTAAAGATCCCTCCAATCTCAATCGAGATGACGGTTGGCATTTGCATCATAGCTGGAAACCACTTTTACGACCACCACAGCCAATCACAGCTACCCCAAACCGCCCTCTCAACCAATAGTTGTTTGACTACCTGCGCAGGCATCTGCGCCAGGTACATATAACGTCGCTCGAAACACGTACTGACATATCTGAATATCATTTTTTGGTGAGATATGCCACTACGTGTTTTGAGCGACGATAAATACCCTCACCCTTCCACACAGGTTCATTTTCTCCGTCCTGAAGATGCCTCTTGCAACAGAGTGCGAAACGTTGACTAAAAGATGCGCATCTTGGTGCGAATCACGTGACGTACTCGTCTTCCGAATGGATCCGACCTCTACCATGCATTAAACTGCTATAAATGACGAAAAATACAAAATAGAGAAAAGGCCGAATTTTGGTAGTTTCGTACCCATTGGTCATAATTGATCATAACTTCGGTATTTTTTCATAGATTTTCATCGTAAATACCTTGTTCTCTTCGTAAAAGGGCAAACTCTACGTAAAAAATAAGAAACTGAACATATTTCTACTATTTCTACCTTTCCCTGGCGGTTAAATGAATGTTCGATTTTCATTTATACTAAAAAAAATTCAAATTATGGTCAATTGCACTGAAACCACTGAAGCGAGTGTAAAACAATATTAATAACATTTATTGGTGATTCAATTGGCTTTAATTTGATGTACCGAACGACAAGATTTAATGTTCCGAACTCGAGATATGCTCCAAATAGTCGAACTACCTCCAAAAAAATTAACAAAAAAAAGAAAAATTCATAACTCGAAAACGTATCCATTCAAAAAATGATTAATGCGATTTTTGAGTTTAGCGGGCCATGGTATCTAAGAAAAAATAGTGGCATCTAATGTACATTTTTTTTTATTATTTTGTTGACTAGTGTTATTTCTACAGTTAATTTGATTTGTCTAACAAAAAAAAAAGTTTTTTTTTGTCTAAGTTTGGACTGGAGCAATTAATTAACCTTGGTCAACTTGTTACTTATCAACTTATCAATAACAGTTTATCTTTATGCCCAAACTATGTCAAGCAGCATTTGTACTGTGTGCATTTGTCAGCCTATCTTAAAAATACGTTTACATGCTCATGCCATTTGCACAAACTTGTTTACGCAAAGAAATTCCAAATTCAGTTAATCAAAATGGTCATCGTCAGGACGTAACGGTAAGATGTTACGTCCTGAAGATGCTTCTTGCAACAGAGTGCGAAACGTTGACTACTTTATCGTCGTTGACGCGGTTTTCTCCCGGAAATCTAGAACTTTCATCCCTTTTGTGCTCAGATATTAAGTATAACATAATATTTCACGTTCTGGGAAGTACCGAAGCGATATTTTTACATTATATGACGCGAGTGAAGTCCTTCTATCGGTATTTATAAACATTTGATTTCGGACGCGTGAATTTCTCTAAGGAAATTTATTTCTCGATATATTTAATAGTTTGAGGCACGTGCATGCGTGGTACAGAGTACGGACGCCCACGTGCCTCGTTTTTCCATTTCAAATACCCGGTCTGCTCAAGTATACCACATACTCTTAAATAGTAACGTTACTAACTGGTTGAACTGGTTTTGTAACTTCTAATTAGGTCGGTGACATTTCTTCGGTGGCATGAATGGCGCATGATGCAGCAGCACATATCTCGTCGTGTCGTCACATTTTTTTTGGTAGGGCGCAAATACCGTTGATACTTGCGTTCGGTTATGCTGCTAATAAGCAAATTGGCGGCGCGTGCTTGTTTGATTTTAGTCAGTTTTGCCGTATTGCTTAGTCATTAGCGGTAAAATAAACACTAGCGAGAAATGTGAATGAGTATACCGGGGTCTGTGAGTCAGCTTCGCGGTTTCTTAATTTTTTTTAGCGTTGCGGGGATATTTCTGTTATCGATTTTATCTACCTATACTAATTACGAACTTTCAAGTGTAGGGCGCGTTCAGCGGAATCGCCCATTTTCGCCGACATTTGCGATCGAGTAGCTGCAAAATTGGGCTTTTCGATATTACTTTTGACGCTCGAATTGAAAAAAGGACACAATTCCGCGTGGACTGCGCGATATTTTGTGAATTAAATGCGTCAATTTTGAAAAAAAATCACGTTTTTGCACCTCTTCGGGTGAAGGCGAACCTCGAGAAAATGTCACGTGACGTCTAGAAATTCCGACAAGCGGATTGATGAACGTCAAAAATTTACATTTTTTATCCGTTCCTGCCGACCTTATAAAAGCCGCTCGCTCTCATGTCTTACGATAAGATCCCTCTAAATACCCTTCGCAAAGAGTTTTGAGCAAAAAAACGGCCTTAAAAACAATTTTCGAACCAAAAAATCGATTTTTGTCGACCCGTGTTTTGCTGCTATTACCACAGTAACGTCAAACCCGAAACGCCCCCTGCCGGACATTCGTAACAACAGTAACAGATAGCAGATAACCTAAAATGTATTCTAAAATGTCCATATTGCGAATGTGGACAGGTGGGAAGCCTTAACCACATATTTCTAGAATGCCCAATAACTAAAATCGAAAATTTTGACATATACACAGAGCTAGTTTTTATTCTATTTGTTGACCTGATTGTTGCGTAGTTCAGTAATTTTTTCACCTCAATAGACCAAAATGTTTAATAAGAAAAAAATTATGCTAGCTGCTACATATGGCACGGGTTACCCGGTTATCTCGCATGCCGCATGTTTCACATGAGCTTGTAGTAACGGGACCCAAAACCATTAATGATTTTTTTTAATGGACGCTTAAGAAGAGTGATTGTATCGCATAACGATCTAAATATTTAATGTCTTGAGCGTTCGTTAGGGTTTTTTTCTTGATTAGTAACGCATTGGTGGCCAACGCTTAGTGGCCGGGCATTTTTCAAAGTTGAATCATTGGTAATTGCCTTGACTGAGCCAATTATCTGGCTGAATTTGGATATACGATGCGTTAAAACGAGGTCTAACGACGCTTGTTAAACCTCTGCTGTGAATTTCTACAACAGACAGTAGTTATATAGACGTGTGGTCATTGCTGTCGCTCCGGGCATTGTTCGATTGTTGTTGTGGCATGCAAAGCCTAAATTAGCGATACCACGGAAAGTAGTGCTAATAGCAGTGGGCGTTTGTCGACGCTGTTAATTCGCTTAATCACGTTTAATGCATAATAATTTGTTTATGTAGACACTCAAGAAAGTACAGAATTAAAAAGCATTCCCATAATTTTCGATCGTAGTCTTGCTATGACGCTACGTTGTAGATTTCCGGGAGAAAACCGCGTCAACTACGATAAAGTAGTTTTTTTCCGGAAATCTAGAACTTAGTGATTCAGACCGTGGAAGTCTCCAATCTAAACTTGCTATAACGATTTGGCAAATATCAGAGACGAATAAAACATCACTCATTTTGGGATTATTTAGAATAGTCTTCGTATTAAAATAGTAATAATAGTAAACATCAGAGAAGCAGAGAATTGATCAAATTTGCTTATTTAGATTATTTTTTAATTCTAAGCAACATTTTTCGGTATTGTTCAAAGTTAATGCAGTTTTCGCTTATGGTTCCCAGTTCATAGATTTACCTCCATGTTCCAGTATTTTATGCCCGTTTGCACCGTTTGTGTTAAGAAAGGCTTAAGTATGAGATCGTACCTATGTCATCGATTTTGTTTGCACCGCCACATATCCATTACCTAACTACAGTTAAGAACGACCTAACTTAAGCCTAGAAAATCGACGGCTTAAAGCCAGCGTAAATATAAGCTTAGTTGCGATTGGTTGATTGTGGTATAGACACACATTGCACATGAAATGTCGTTTTAAGAAATGTCAAGACAGTACCTATATGTGTCAATTTATCATGTTATCAAGCGATTTTAGGAGTTTGTAATGTAAAATTACAGTTTTATTGTGTATTAGAAATAATGGTTTCATTTTGATCATAAATTCTTTTTTTTTGTGCCGTAATTTTTGTAGTTATGAAAGTAATTCAAATTTGCCGCCACATTAACCTATTGAAAGTTTTGACAAGTGACGCAATACTGTTGATTTTAGAACCAAGTATTTCCAAATATAACTAGAACTTTACAGTGTTGCCAACGTCAGAAACCCTTAAGTAATGCTTAAGTTAGGAAAGGCTGACATGCGAACGGTGCAAATGATGCCTGACTTAAGTTAGGCATAAAGATAAGCTGTTCTTAAATTTAAGTCGTTCTTAATAAATACGGTGCAAACGGGCATTAAAGATATAATGAATTGTATAGTTGAAACCCGTCAACTTATTATACAGAAAAACATTTTCTGAGACATTTTTCCAATATGATGCGAGCCAGTGACGAAGAAAAATATCTGGGGTGGCCCTCACCCAACTTTCCGACTATATCTTTTGCACAATGAAGTGTCTATAAACACAATTATTCTATTTTGTGAAGCCATAGCCACTCTGGCCCCTACGTAACGTCAGTTTCTATGACATAATGACATTTGTCGTAATGACATTTAATGTCATGTCATGTCAGTGGCACTGACGTTTGTGAAAATGTGACAGATTGCAACACAGCGAGGCTGTGGATTCTGTCAAGCCGCTTATATAAACGATTATAGCTCCAAAACCGTTGATTCCACTGGTCTACAAATTTGTTTACATATTTGGGGCTAGTTTTTCAATACCAGCTTAAACCCCGAACGGCGTTTATATCTCCGTTCAAGAATCTTATGGGGTTTTCAATCATAGTTCAGCACGCAATCGCCGTTCTCAGATAAACGGTCGTCGTGGGCCGTCTATCTGGCTTGAACGCAGATTCATCAAGGAATCATGGGATATTTGCTGTCATCGGTGTCAACATGACCACTATTGGCTCCTTTCTGAATCCAGTCAGTCTTATTAAATAAGTATAAATCAAAATTCCGTCACACGTATAAAACGCATGCGGTTAAATCGGTATTTCTCCCAATAAAATAGTCAACTGTCAAACTCACACTTTACTAAGGTTATGTATAGATGTCAAGTAACTGACGTCACCAACCAAAGCAGGGTGATATTAGCCCCAATAAGATAAACGACGATTGGATGAACTGATGCACAGACAGAATTGAAAAACTCATTGAGAGTAAACGGCGATCTAAAATAGAACGTAGTTCGGATAAACGTCGATTTGTGCAGCAGTTGAAATACTCGGCCTTAGGGTCACTGGAGGGCAAACTGGTAATAGATGCATGTAACATTTACCACTTCCGGTTGTCAGATTATCACCAAAAACAATCCAGTTCGTCCCCCGGTTATTCTAAATGTGTATACCAAATTTCAGTCCATACATACATTTTCCAGAAATCATTGCAATCGATGCAGGGGGCCCCAAAACGCGTATTTCCACTAAAATCTCGATTTTTTTCCCTTCGATTAGAATACTTTTCTTCTATGGTACTAGTCGGAAAGTAAAAGTACCCTTTATTTTATTGTGATGATCCTAAGTTGTCATTGTCTACTTGTGTGCCTAGTATTTCATACGAATACAGAAATGCTAGTCCTATTAATTTTAAATTATGCACATAGAAACGTTTTTGTACTGAAATTTTAACGATTTTCTAGAATATTGCTGTTATAACAATAGTAGTGCACGGTAATAATACGTAGTAATTGCACACGCAATAATAATTTTACTGCTTCTTTTATACGATGCGGCATTCATTTGTTTTATTTAACAGTTCGTTAATATCTACTCCGGAGCCAACGAACTTTTTAGTTTGCCTTTTTTTTTTAATAATGCCGTAATGGAATTATGAACTTTTCCATTCCCCCGACGTGATAACTTTGTAACTTTTGTGTTGCCCTCGGCGTGCCCCTCGGTAAATAAACATCGTAAATTTTCCCGAGGAAAATGGAAGCCCCGCTAATATGCAGTAAAAGCTGCCGTAAAATACTTGGGTCGATTACTTGTTGGCTCGGTTGGGAATTTTCAATTTTCGCCTCATTATTTGGTTGTCATTCGGTGGTTTTATACTATAGTGCGTTCGCGTTTAGAACGGAGTGGGGGCGGGGCTGTCTAATAGTATATTATTATTATACAAGTTTTATAAGACGTCAAATTGGCGCATGAGTTTTGTAACTCAAGAAATTTAGAAATATATTAGGTAAAATTCCAATCTAGAGTATTTATGGATGCAACCGTTGGTAACACTGTCACCTGTCACTTAAATTCAAATATCTGTGAAAAAGTAATTATTGATAATTATTATATACCATCATATACTAGTAGTACGAAACCTAGGATGCAACACGCATGTTTAAATATGTATAAAAATATACATACTTCGCAGTTTGTGCGATTCTAAAAAATCAGTTTGTGCTTACTTTTGTGGTTATGTGTATTTTCGTTTGACATGCATTTGATATCAATGTCACCAATCTTAGAAAAAAGTTACTAAAAACGGTATTACAATTTGCTAATTGTAACACCGAAAAGAGTGTTACAATGTGTGCATTGTGAATGCAAAGTAGAAAATAGTATATTATTATACAAGTTTTATAAGACGTCAAATTGGCGCATCGTGCCCCAAATGAACGAATGCGCCAATATGTCTTATAAAACGAGTATAATATACTATTTTTTCTACTTTGCGTCATTAATTTTATAAAAATTTAGAAATATATTAGGTAAAATTCCAATCTAGAGTATTTATGGGTGCAACCGTTGGTAACACTGTCATCTGTCACTTAAATTCAAATATCTGTGAAAAAGTAATTATTGATAATTATTATATGCCATCATATACTAGTAGTACGAAACCTAGGATGCAGCACGCATGTTTAAATATGTATAGAAATATACCTACTTCGCAGTTTGTGCGATTCTAAAAAATCAGTTTGTGCTTACTTTTGTGGTTATGTGTATTTTCGTTCGACATGCATTTGATATCAATGTCACCAATCTTAGAAAAAAGTTACTAAAAACGGTGTTACAATTTGTTAATTGTAACACCGAAAACAGTGTTACAATGTCATTGTGAATGCAAAGTAGAAAAACCAGTTTTACATAGTAGTAATGTCCAGTGTCAGTTTAAAGCTTAGGCCATAACCTTCAAATAAACTTCCTTCTGTGATTGCCCAGCTTCTACATATTCTATCACCCATTATATACGTTATGTAGTTTCAATACTTCGTTCTTATCGCGAACGCACTATAGAATATTGAACTTTATTGTGTTAAAATTAAAATTTGTATAAGTAATTAGCTCTCTAATTAGTAATAATACTATGAAATGTGGATAAGTTGTCTATACACGATTATATTTATCTCGTTTTTCGATCGGTCGATTCAATTCAGATGTTGTAAGTGCCTCACACCTTTTTTTGTGTAACATAATATTATTAATTCTCTTGAGTAATACGTACCTATCAGCACACGCCTCTAAAACACCTTTTTTTTTATTATACGTTAATATCGATAATATGTTCTGCCGTTTATCTGTTGCATGAGCATATCGAGTAATTGTTTGCCGTGAGATAAAACTGTCAATTTACATATTGATACCGTAAACTGATATCCTATCAAGTCTATATTTACTACAGTGTTAAATGTCATGTTATTGTTAAACAATGAATATATAGGGTGGAACCCAATCAATTTTCCGACACCTAGTTTATGCCGCTTATCGGCATTCAAAAATTCGCAATTTATTTAGGATTTTTATATCTTTGATGTTACCTGAAAAAAAAAAAAAATCTGATGTGGCCAGGCACATGACTTTATCATACGATACAGCCGTGTTCAGGGGGGCTTACTATGATTTAATTTTTTTATTTTTTTTTCCAAAAAAATGGAGTGGACATAAATTATACAAAATTTTCTCTACTATAGTTTATTATTTAACTATTTTGACGAAATTACAGAAATGGCGGCTAATTTGCAAAATCGTTGAAAAATGATAAGAGTAAACGTCGAGTTCCTTTAGGCCCTTTTGGACAAAACTTCTTTCAGCTCTAAGTTTAGTCACGAAACTTCTAAATATGAAGTTTCGTCTCGATACCTTCAGTAGTTTCTCCGGAATCGTCGCCACAAAAAACGGGTACACACACACACAGACATTTTTTTGTACCTTGGCCAAAAATGTTCAGGGGGCCCAAAAAGATCTATTTCCGCTAAAATCTCAATTTTTTTTTTCGACACGATTACAATACTTTGTCATACTACGTATGATAAAGTAAAAAAATAAAGTTTTGTTGGTCAGAGATGGTGTTTAGTTGTTAACGTTTTTTCTTGTCATTTGTAGAAATGGTTGAGGCGATGAAGAAGGTGGCGAAATTGGACGTGGAGTTGACGGTTGAGGAACGTAACCTGCTCTCGGTCGCATACAAGAATGTGATCGGTGCGAGGCGCGCCTCTTGGAGGATAATATCCTCGATCGAACAGAAGGAGGAGAGCAAGGGCGCGGACGAGAAACTCGAAATGATCAGGCAGTACCGCGGGCAGGTCGAGAAGGAGCTCCGCGACATCTGCTCCGACATTTTAAACGTACTCGACAAACATCTAATCCCCGCCGCGTCTACGGGCGAGTCAAAGGTCTTCTATTACAAGATGAAGGGCGACTACCACCGGTACCTTGCCGAATTTGCCACAGGTAACGTCAACACTAAGTTTTTGCAAGTTTGATAAAACTTTTTTAAACTACAAAATTGTTAGTGGAATGTTTTATGCCATAGAAAAAGTTGTGTGAAATCATAGAATTATTGATCAACTTCAATAAATTGTGTAATACCAAATGGTCAGCTATGAACATATTTGTAGAAAACACACCTGCAATTAACAAAGTAAGAAATGACATGCAGATTTGCTAGTTATAACGCATAATTATTTTCCCCCTTATGGAATAAATACAAGTGGTATTTTTTTCCTACCGCTTGTTGGATTCGCCTGAATGGGTGAATGTAGAGGGCCCTAACATCGGCCCATGAGTTGGGATAAAATTTAAACTAACTATGGTCAGCTATATGACTTTAATTACTATGACGAGTATTTACAAGTATTTTAGGAACTCTTATTGAAATAATATGTTTATGTACATATTATCATGGACAGCCCCTTAAAGAAGGAGAAAAGCAGCAGAAGTCTTACTTCTGCTGCTTATTTTTTGTCGTTTTTCATCTTTTAGGTTTAAATACCGGCGAAATTATACTCAAAGTCCTATACCACACCATATAAATTAGGAAAATTATCCCGAAGACACTAGGTAATACTTTCGCTCGTTGAGGCGAATTAGTTCAAAATTCACACACAAACTGTTACAAAAGCATTGTCAATCTAATTTTAACCACTATAAACGTTAATACCTGTTATGCCCGTTTGCACCGTATTTATTAAGAACGACTTAAATTTAAGAACAGGTTATCTTTATGCCTAACTTAAGTCAGGCATCATTTGCACCGTTCGCATGTCAGCCTTTCCTAACTTAAGCATTACTTAAGGGTTTCTGACGTTGGCAACACTGTAAAGTTCTAGTTATATTTGGAAATACTTGCTTCTAAAATCAACAGTATTGCGTCACTTGTCAAAACTTTTAATAGGTTAATGTGGCGGCAAATTTGAATTACTTTCATAACTACAAAAATTACGGCACAAAAAAAGAATTTATGATCAAAATGAAACCATTATTTCTAATACACAATAAAACTGTAATTTTACATTACAAACTCCTAAAATCGCTTGATAACATGATAAATTGACACATATAGGTACTGTCTTGACATTTCTTAAAACGACATTTCATGTACAATGTATGTCTACACCACAATCAACCAATCAACTAAGCTTATATTTACGCTGGCTTTAAGCCGTCGATTTTCTAGGCTTAAGTTAGGTCGTTCTTAACTGTAGTTAGGTAATGGATATGTGACGGTGCAAGCAAAATCGATGACATAAGTACGATCTCATACTTAAGCCTTTCTTAACACAAACGGTGCAAACGGACATTACACTTGTTATTATTCTACATCCTACACTGCACAAATATGGTTGTTTTTGCGTCTCTCTGGAGATGGCAAGGGATAAAAATCTTTAAAGCAAGTAAGATAAAAAATAATGTTTGTTGTATAACTTCCCTCAAACCAGCAATAATTAAAAACTTAATTATTATAATGAATACTTTTTACAGCATGCAAAGTTGCAAACAATATGCAATGTTGCACATCTCCACACTATGCATTGTTGCACGACTTTTAACGTAATTATAAAAAAATTTTATTATAAACGTTACATTTTATCACTAGTTAAAAAAGATTCCTAACAGTGTAATCTATCAATATAGGTTTAAAGTGGTAGTTAACGTAACTGCCCAGTTTGTTGTTACTCCAATGTATAATAATCCTATTGACGTCAACTTGGAGTAATCACCAACTTCTAGTTATGTTAACTTTCACTTTAAATCTGGATTGATAGATCCACCCTGGAAGTGGATCCCTGTTATAACGCAAATATAATGAATTTCAGAGATATATGGGAAAAAATATAATAATAACAATAAAATATTCTCTATAAATGGTCTAGTTGCGGATAATTTTAATTACACTGTTGTTGAAGAATCGTTTTTGAAACAAATTTTGTGTGATTGCCGTATTATGTCATTGAACCACTCCCTCAATGTATTGCTCAGGGTTTTACTAACACGCGTTAAAATTATGTCGGTGCAACGTAATTTAATTTCAGATTTATGTATTCACAGATTACTTAACGTTATTTAGCAAATTTAGGGTTGATCTATCAATGCAGGTTTAAAAGTGGTAGTTAAGTAACTTTGGGTTTTTGTTAACTACTAAAACTTCCAGTTAAGAAACTATCAGTTTGAGTGAGGTTGGTGACAGAAATACAACTAAAACAATTGTTGCCAACAGTAGATAAAGGATAATTTTGGTATTTTTTAGTGCCATGAGAAAAAGAAGAAGAATTTATCACCCCTTCGCCCCAGATATGCCATTTCCTTTGACGTTGTTGAGTATAATTGACAGCATCAGTTGAGTTTGAAATTTTTCTGTACCTATTGTGTTTATTGTTGTCATTTTAATGATTCCATAGTTCATACATTCCATAGTTTCCTTAATTAAGCTTAATACAAGATAACTATTTCTTTTGATAGCCGACGTCGTCGAAGAAATTTGTGTCTTCCCATCTCTCCTAATGATTAATTCTTTGTTGTCCGGTATATCGCCTCCCATTTTCTAAAAACTCCACAATTTCTTCATCATCAGTTTGCATTTTTGTCCAAAAACATCCATATCAATAATAAACTTCAGGATGATTTGCCTTTCAAATAAATTAACTTCCATCAAACGTCAAACACGGCTACTGACATCGCTGGTGTCAAACATACGCATGCTGTTCGTAAACTGATAGTTAGCCTGTTAACTCTCAGAAAAAGTGGAAGTTATTATAACCACGATTAAAGTTCTAGTTACCGCTAACCCAAGCATAGATGAACTAGTAAACTCATAGTTAAAACTTAACCTAAATTAAACCCATAGTTACTGATTTGAACCTGCATTGATAGATCCACCGTTAATGGGAAATGTAGGTGCAACTAGGTATTAGTGACTTATGTTACGTTACATTTACGTTTTGGGTTGGTGAATAATATTGAGAAATATTATTTGGAAATATAAAAAAAATAATTCAACAAATATCTAAGGGAGAACCATTTTAAATTATCAGTCACTATTAAACTTTCTAAGAACTAAATTTTGACAAATGCGAAAAATTTTTTCCATATGAATGATCTTTTGGAAATATCTTGATGCATGAAGAAACATGTTGATGACGCAGCATTTGAGTGCACGTTCTAAACTTGTTGCCTTCAACAATGAGCTTGTCTTTTGCTTTTTTTTTCAATTGGAGACCATATTTGCTAATTACTTTTGTGTAAAACATAGGTAATGATCGCAAGGACGCTGCCGAACACTCGCTGGTCGCGTACAAGGCGGCGAGCGACATCGCCATGACGGAGTTACCCCCGACGCACCCCATCAGGCTCGGGCTCGCCCTCAACTTCTCCGTCTTCTACTACGAGATCCTGAACAGTCCAGATAGGGCGTGCCGCCTAGCCAAGGCCGCCTTCGACGACGCCATCGCCGAATTGGACACCCTATCCGAGGAGAGCTACAAGGATAGCACACTCATTATGCAGCTATTAAGGGATAATCTCACATTGTGGACTAGCGACATGCAGGGTGATGGTACGTATCCTTCTTTTTTTTTTGCTCTGGAAAACTAACAAACCAGACGATGGTTAAATAAATAATTACCTTAAAACATAAATTAGTTTTAAGAAATGTCAATATTTGTCAGGCGGAACAACTAAAGACTTAAGTTTGATATTCCACAAATTAAGAAGCTTTTAATGTTTATTGTAAAGTTTATAAGTTTAGTAATTTATGTTAGGTAACAGGTAACAGGTACACTTTATTATTATCTCTATTATTTTATACATATTCTATGTGTAATGCGTGAAGTCAAGTGTTTATATAGTTTGTTTATTCTGATATGGTAGCCAATCAATTTACTACTGATTAGATTATATTTGACAAGTGTCTGATAGATTGGGAAGGACAACAAAAAATATTACTAAAAATGATTACTGGGATAATTCTTAATGTGGAAATTTAAGTAGAATCAAGTATTAAACGATTATACAGCATATAATATTACATTCTGTCAACTTAATACTTAATTATGTTTGCTGAGAAAATTGCAATTAAAATGTGCTGTTGTGACTGGCTAAATGTAAAATTGTCAACGTAGCATTGAAATTATTCACAAATGTAGGGATTTTTGTTCTTATAGGGTTGTCATCACTGCTTGTTTATATGGTGTTTCATGCCATCTTCGCTAGTATTTACTTTGACATTTGAGATTATGTTAGCCGTATATTAAAGTAATAATGCCCGTTTGCACCGTATTTATTAAGAACGACTTAAATTTAAGAACAGCTTATCTTTATGCCTAACTTAAGTCAGGCATCATTTGCACCGTTCGCATGTCAGCCTTTCCTAACTTAAGCATTACTTAAGAGTTTCTGACGTTGGCAACACTGTAAAGTTCTAGTTATATTTGGAAATACTTGGTTCTAAAATCAACAGTATTGCGTCACTTGTCAAAACTTTCAATAGGTTAATGTGGCGGCAAATTTGAATTACTTTCATAACTACAAAAATTACGGCACAAAAAAAATTTTAATTTATGATCAAAATGAAACCATTATTTCTAATACACAATAAAACTGTAATTTTACATTACAAACTCCTAAAATCGCTTGATAACATGATAAATTGACACATATACGTACTGTCTTGACATTTCTTAAAACGACATTTCATGTGCAATGTGTGTCTACACCACAAGCAACCAATCACAACTAAGCTTATATTTACGCTGGCTTTAAGCCGTCGATTTTCTAGGCTTAAGTTAGGTCGTTCTTAACTGTAGTTAGGTAATGGATATGTGTCGGTGCAAACAAAATCGATGACATAAGTACGATCTCATACTTAAGCCTTTCTTAACACAAACGGTGAAAACGGGGATAACTGTAATAAGTGTGATAAAAGTACAGTCATGTGTTTGTGCTGATTTGCTGTTGCAAATAGGTATACAACAAACTCTATATTGTTGCTTAGATTGGTAGAGCACAGTGACATATGCAACCAATTATACCCAGTGTATGGTTTATAATTGACCCGCGTATATTCGGTTGCATACACAACTGTGCTCTCCTTGGTTTGAAACGTCTATACCACCCCAGCAGCATAAAATAACTATGAGCAACGTTGTCAAGCTTGCATTATATTTCCTTCTTGTGGAAGGAGTCTTAACTTGAAGCATTGTTTCGAATTTTATATGTAAAATTGTGGTCAGGAGGTAATACCTTATTGATGTTATATAAACATTTGTAAGTTTAACTGATGTATTTTGTGTTGTTAATGTTGTAGGGGAGGCTGAGCCAAAAGAGCAACTGCAAGACGTTGAGGACCAGGATGTGTCATAACTGCATAGAGCATAAATTTTGGCTGCGCAGACATTGAGTGCAAGTGTTGTGCTTACTAACGGCGATCACGGACACTCTTGGTGGCCACCACGTACATAATGTATTATTATTATTAATATTATTAGCTGTAACTTTATTGTAATCTGTGTGTGTGTCTGTGTGTGCGAGCGAATGAATCCATGACGGACGTGTGTGATGTAGAAAGCCTTTTACATAACAATTAAAGAGACAAAGAAGCAAAAACAAAAAATGAAAAACGCAAAAAAAATTCTACCTGAGAAGGACGTTAGAAAAAAAAATAACACCGCTTAGTTCTGCTACACATTTCCTATCGAGACATAGTGTAAAATTCGTTGTGAAATAATAAAAATGTATTCTCTCTTTCGAAAAAGATTTTATTTTGGCGGGATTCTTGATAACACGGTGTCTGTCGGTGGCTGTCGTCGTCGTCGTCGTTCGTATTCTCTCCCCACACCTTCTGCCGGATTCCGAGAATATTTAAAAATTGATTGTCGTAGAGGATTTCCTAGTTCACGACCTTTTTTTACATATTATACCTTTTGAGGCGTGCGGTGCGTGCCCAATAAACTACGCCCGGCGTCTGCTATTAAAAATAAAATAAAAGGTGGATACATACGCAGTATTTGAAGGAAACACGCATACTTTTCCGAGATCATTCCGAGACTACGTTTTTGTTTTCTTTTTCTATATATATATATAATATAACCTTTTCCACATACTTTGTACTTAACTCTGTTTTGTACCGCATTTATTACCCTTCCCCGCTATATTATTAGTTGTAGCGGTTGCCTTCGGTTACGAAGGAGGCCGCGGCCAATGTGTACGCTATAAGTATTCAAAAACATCACTAGTTCTTAGTAGCATGTATATTTTTTTATTTCGCCTTTTTGAAAACACAATCCCCTTACCTCATTGTTTCTTTCTTACATTTTTAGATGTGTAGTTCTTTTTTTATATAATAAAAATACCCTAAATTTATGTTACTTTAAGTGCGTGTGTGTGTCAAGCTGTTTTAGATGAGTACGGACAACAAATTGCTGTAATTATTATAAAAATTATTGAAAAACTCCATACTTTGTTTCATTGACTTATCCTGTTTAGCTCAGTTACAGAAAGATCAGAAAGCCATCAGGTAAGTAGTGTAATCATACACAAAAGCACAAGTCATTTGTGATCTGATTTTGAATTTTCACTGCAAAGATTGTAAGAAAGTGACGTCTGCATCCTATTTCTTAAAACTAATATGCAACTTTTTACATTTTGTCGTAATCTGTCATTGTTATTTATAATGCAGTTGCCATTGCTTATTGTCTGTTAAAAATTTCAAATAGTTTTTTTACTGCTCGAACAAACCTATTCTTTATGGAGTTTTTATAGAAAATTACGGAAATACTTTCCTAGAAAGAAAAGTAAATACTATAGTCCATTTAATAACTAGGAGGAATTTTTTAAACGTGTTACTAGGATGACCTCGCCCGTGATTGGCTAAATCGCAGACCGTTTTACATCGGGCAAATTTACCCTTTGACGCGCAAGCCCCGTTAGGTTAGGTTACAGGTAAACAAACATTGGTATCTGCTTTGCGTTGTTTTGTGTTCGATGCTATTCTTGAGTTCAGTTCAATTTTATCAGCACCTCGTATAAGAAGTAGTGTACATATCTAATTTGTTTAATATAAATATGATAATTTATTATTCCACAAGCTTTACTTTAACGTACTAGACACGTTTTAAAGTTTTACAGCGAAAAATTCGTTAAAACTTTAATAGCACAACATTTATTGTGGTTTACAAATACGTTTAACCTAAAAATGATCAAATTTAACCGCAAAAATATCTGGTGACATTTCTGGTAATTTGTCCTAGTGTAAACCTGGCGTTTGATTTTATTCCTCCTAGTTATTAAATAGAGTATAGGAACTACTAATTTGAGAGAGATAGATTTGGTCAATAATTTAAAGGGACGGCGATTTTGATTGGCTCCCAGGACTGTCCTACATAACCTCTTTGATCAGACGAGCTACGAGCTGTCAAGTATGCATGAATTGACGCATCTTGTTGGATTTAATCTTTGATCTTTTGTTTGTTTAATTCAAATTTCTACCACCAGAGGGGGACTCTTTCGCTCGTTGAGGCAAACAGCCAATGAAATGCGCCATTCGCCTGAACAAACGAATGTATAGCCACAGAATAGTAAACAACCAGAAGAGTATCTCTCGGCGGAACCTTTGATCTTAATAGGCTAGATTTCATGACCTCGCGCCATATTGTTTCGTACGTAACTCAGGGCCGGCATGTATTTTTTTGTGACGGGCCTAAAAATCTTTAATATGTACGTGCAGTTACCTTTAAGTGAAATAAGTACATGTAGATGTAGTGTGTAATGTTATGTTTAATACAAAAGTAAATTTATTTTATAATACACAGTTATAAGACATAATTACGATTATAAGGGAAAATCATAGGGAAACAAAAGCTATCATAATATTTACAATTTATTCGTTTTTCCAAATAATAATTTGTCTTCTTGTCGATTTGTTTTTTAAATTAAAATTACAAAATTTTAATGTAAAAAATAAGCGCATGCGTGCGTAAAGATGTAAGAGATGCATATATGGAAATAACAAGCAAGGATGCGCAAAATTTATAGCTTTATATAAATTAATAAAGTGTTCTCTCGTTTTCTTTTTTACTACTGTCTCTTCAAATGATGTTTTAAATATATCTTCCAATGTAGCTATGTAATAAACAAAATTATTACTGGGCATGCATAAATTACCAAAAGAGCTTCTTTTAGCAGTTTCATATGCTCTAAGGAAGCATAACATAGAACTATCGTCCAGTTCTTGGTGTTCCTTTGCGTACTGCTCACAGACATTACATGAATGTACAGCCAAACACCTTTTAATTAAATACCCAGAGATATACCTTAATATATTCCTTTGAAATATATCTGCTCTCTGATATTCTGTATCAATATTTTCTTTCTGAACTGGGGTGTGCTCATTCTCAGTAACTGTGATACATGGTTTCTGTAAATTGTAAGCTTTGAGTAAAATATTATCGTTATCTGCTTCACAGTTTTCATTTCCAGAATTCATTAAATTAATGCAAGACAATTTCCGAAAAGTTCGTTGAAACTGAATTGGCGTTGGGTTTACACAATTTCCGTTTTGTTGTCGTACTGCCCCAAAAAAGTTTTCTAGACAATCTTGATTAATTTGTCGCATATAAACGTAGTCCATACGTTCTTCCTTTAGAATCTCCCACAGATTCCTTATTCCATTGATATTGGTCTTCCAGCATTTTATAAAATTCATCTTATTGGTGATATCTACATTGTTAAAGTTTATAACTCGTAGATTATCAAACAATTTGTACATCTGCTCCAAAAATGTTAGCTGGTACGGAAGACCTTTGAACGCATGATTGTAGGTTTTGCCTTGGCTGGTTGTCGATGAATTGAATAAGTCAAACAAATTGTCCATGTGTGAAATGAATTCACTTGTTGCGGATGCTTCTGCCGGGATTGCGCCAAATCTAACGTAAAGATTTAAAGCAGCAGCAACTGATGCACTTAGCACCTGGGCAGCCAATTTTACTTTCATCTTCTCAAAAGGTGAAGGGAATACATGGGAATTTGTAAGTTTTGGAGCTGCCCGTGAGTTCCATGGTCATGTTCATAGAAAGATTTTATATGTCCCCAACTTGTTTCTTTGCCGTCAATCAAAAACTTATATTTCAATAAGTTGTTCCGCGTTGCCTTTAATAAATGTGGTGAGTCGTACATGTTTACATTTTCTGTCCATTGATATGAAAATATGGTTCGTGCTCACTTATGCCTAAAATACCAGACATCTAAAGGTTGTTGGACCCCATGTCACTGATAAGGGCACACACTTTTAAGCCAATTTCATTTACCCGTTCAATAATCTCCTGCATATGATATCTTAATTTGTTCCCTGGACATGAAGAATGGTGAAAGTAGTAAACTAGGGGTTGCTTCCAGTTGCTAGCAATACCTCGAACCATAAAAACAGTGACATTTTGTGCAGCCTTAAATGTTTTGTGCTGTCCAAAGTCCTCAAAGCCAACAACTTCGTCATCACCAATGTGGTAAAAAAGATTTGATTTTATCTTCATCTCATCCACACATATAACACATAGCTTGTCTTTACTTTTAAAGTTGTTGACTTTCATTTGAAGATTTTTAAATATGTTAATGTTGATTCCCGATGAAATTTTCAACTTACTAATATACTTTAGCAGAACTTGAGGTCCAGGTAAGGCAAACATTGTTTTCAGTTTGTTTTTGTACAGTTTTGGTCCCATCAAATAAAGCTGAAGACACTGGACTTTAAAATCTGCTGAATACCGTCTTCCTTTAGGGTACTTTTGAACTTGAGAAACTTGAACGTTAATAAAGTTTGCTAGTTCCTTCGAAGGGACTAACCTATTTGTCAAAGCTCTATACTGTTCAAGTGTGATATCCTCAAGAGCATTTTTATTTTCTAATTGATTTTTCAGAAACTGTACTTCAGACTGAAGACTTTTTATTCTGCTTCTAAGTTTTTCCTTTCTTGGAGAATGTGATGACAAGCTTGCACTTGTTTGAGTTGACGTTGGTGAATGTAGTGGTGGAGGGGACACTGATTGTTTGTGAGGTACATTCATATTCAAATCTTGCAGAGGTTCTAAAAGTAACACATTCAATTCATTGTTTAATTTCCCATTAATAAGTTTTGTGTAGTACTTACGAATGGTAAGTTTTTCTTTCCTGGGTGTAGGAACCGATAGGGTGGTATGTGTTAGAAGTGACTCCCTTCCAGGTGCCTTAACATTTTGCAGTGGATCTAAAAAATAAATTGTGTATATTCATCCCCTAAATTACCTAACACATAAGTGTAGAGTAGTTTTAAACTAAGTAGAGCACAGTGACATATGCAACCAATTATACCCAGTGTATGGTTTATAATTGACCCGCGTATATTTGATTGCATACACAACTATGCTCTGCTGTGTTTGAAACATCAATAATTATATATTAAAGGTGACGATACAGCAATTTCAATTTCAGCATGTATTCATATTTGATAAGTCAACAAAGAACTGATGTTTCGATACGTATAGATATTTTGATCCTGTCTTAGTATTTATTACTTACCTTGGTTCAGTTTAGTGTTTTCCAAAATTTTAATTTTCTTTGATGGCGTTGCTTCTGGTATGTTTTCTTGGTCTGTGCCCTCAATGACATCAGGTTCTACACCAGGGAAAATACATTTGCATATTACATATTTATATATCTGAAATATCCATTTATTTTATAAATGAAAAGTTCTAAATTTACCTCTCCTTGTTTCAAAATCCTTTTTAATGATTGGGACATTAAACACCCCGTATGTGTGGTCTGATAAAGTGGATGACCCTTCAAGGCTTGGAAAAATCGAAGGTACAGCGTCAGGCTGTAACCTATTCTTCAGGTCGTTAAGAAACATGCGTGCTTCAAAATGACCTCCACATAATCTATGATTCATATAAAGAGTTTCGAGTCGATGCAACAAATCGTCCCCGACCACATAACATGGTCAATCTTCTTGCACTAAAAATTATATAACACGTGCCTGAATGAAAAAAATATAAGCATTAATTTGTTATTACCGATCTATATCCTTCGGAAATGCGAAGAAACTTATATTTCCTTTCTTTTGTGCGCTTTTGCAGTTTTTAACGGCACACACAACGCCACCACTTTTATGTTTGTACATTTTTGTCCCTACTCTACTTAAAACTAATATAACTAATGAAATAACACACTACACTTAACAACTACACTTAACACATAACTTAACAATAATCACGAACAATAATGAAATCAAGTAAGTAATACACGAGCTCACCATACGACTGATACGACTCACTATAATCACTCCGGCTGACTACGGTCCTGTATTTTCCACACAAACAAACTATAAATAGCGGACCGGTAGGCGTGTACATTTCACATACTCATCGACTCCGTTGAGTCGATCGGTGATAAGTATGCGGACCGTTTCAAATTCCGTCATTCTGAATAGCACGGTCTATACGTGGTGATACATAGCACCTGATTGGTTGTAATTTGTCCTATTTTTAAAATGGCCGCACGAAACGCGAAAGGATCGGCGCAAACTTTCCCGCCAACACAAGATATCGTTCTGGTTGTTTACTATTCTGTGGTATAGCTAAACCTGGCTAAACCACTGTAAAGGAGACCTACTCGCACGTGTCAATAACCGGTTTTCTGATGGGAGAATTGGTGGTCTTTAAAATGGTTAGACCGTAGATGGAGCTATTTATCTCGAATTGTTTAATTCAAATTTCTACCACCAAAACGGAGACTCTTTCGTTCGTTGAGCCGCACTAAGTTAAATAAAATAACCTGCGTTTATGCAACTTTATATGCAGATTTGTGGTAATATAATCCGCCTGAACAAGCGAATGTAGATGGCGCTATTTACCCCGAATTGTTTAATTCAAATTTCTACCACCAGAGCGGAGACTCTTTCGTTCGTTGAGGCGGATCCGCCTGAACGGGCGAATGCAGATGGCGCTTTTTACCCCGCATTGTTTAATTCAAATTTCTACCACCAGAGTGGGACTCTTTCGGTCGTTGAGGCGAATAGCCAATGAAATGCGTCATTCGCCTGAACAAGCGAATGTAGATGGCGCCATTGTTTATATATGTATACATATATAAACAATGATGGCGCTATTTACCCCAAATTGTTTAATTCAAATTTCTACCACCAGAGCGGAGACTCTTTCGTTCGTTGAGGCGGATATAAATGCATAAAATACAATCCGTCAAGTGATAGCACCTCCTCTTTATTGTATCTCGATGGTCTATTTGCGTTTGAAAAAAAACTACCTCTATCGTTCCTGCCTTCATTTACATCAATCGCGGTTGACTTCACGAATATTAGCATTTTCAAAATTGACAGCCATGGACGAACCCCAACCTTCTGGCAGCTCGAGCGTTTACGATTTACTGACAAAACTATGCGAGAAATTTACGATCCTAGGCGGCAAGAAGCCTACCAAAAGAAACATACGCTCGTTACGGTCGAGAAGTTACGAAATCCTACTGTCCAAGAGATTACCGCGCACTGGTAAGTCGTAGCACCTTCTCGTACCGCGTATCGTAACGAAAAATTATTTCAGATGTCAAGATCTTAGAAGACAACAGCGACCCACTCTGCCACCTATTAGCTTGGGAATTCGTGTTGATAAATCAGTACAACAATCCAGAGCAGGCCGATAAAATACAAAGATGCGTCGATTTGTTGCAGAAGTTGTTGCCTGTCGACGATCCCGTCTTCACCGGAATCCTATACATTTTATTACAGCTACGGAGACCTCCGGATGGAAACTCCGGTCCAACGGTACCCCATTCCGAGGGCTCACCCGGCGCTTGCCTGAAATTTCGAAAATTTGATGACTTAACTTTCTCCCTAAATGTACCCAAAATCTGCAGCGAGAGTAAATTCAATGATTCTTCGTTCCGTCTACGACCAAAACCCAAAAGACAACCTCACCTCAAAAGTTCTGAAAGTACGGTTACCGTCACGACGGAGTCTCCCTTAAATGTGAATGCCGAGGATACGGATTTATGGGAATTGGTGTCAAATTTTGTTTATACGGAACACAGGACTTGGGAATCGATTGGGAATCCCAGTCCGGAGAAAGAGTTGCCGTTCACTACCGAGGCCCCGTCTTCGGTTTGTACAGGTTTGTTCGATTTGCAGAACCCCGGCGTGGGTTGCTTGCTTCCTGGGGGTCGCCCGTCGCTGCCCTCTGTGCGACCCGTTGAGCATAGGACCTTTGTGAGGCACTTGAAATTTCTGTTGGGTAAGTTAAAATAATTGTGGCCTTGTTTTTTTAACAAAGTAATGTTTAAAAACCCTTCTAGTTACTCTTAGCAGTAATTTTTGTTAGTTTTATTAATATTGCTCAATTATTTTGAAAGTTATAAACTTTTTAAAAATGTTTGTCAATATCTTTACCTTCATTAATTATCCCCTTGACTTTATATTATTTTTTCTGATATTTATGCTGGTTTCAACCACTACTCTTGACTTCATATTGTTCATTAGACTCTTGGCAATAATTCTGGTTCGCTCCATTAAGATTGTTCAAGTATTTGAAGTTAGAAACTTTTAAAAATGTTCATCAACATTTTTGCCTTCATTAATTATCCCCTTGACTTTGTATTATTTTTTCTGATATTTATGCTGGTTTCAACCACTACTCTTGACTTCATATTGTTCATTAGACTCTTGGCAATAATTCTGGTTCGCTCCATTAAGATTGTTCAAGTATTTGAAGTTAGAAACTTTTAAAAATGTTCATCAACATTTTTGCCTTCATTAATTATCCCCTTGACTATATATTATTTTGTCTGACATTTCTAGTGGTTTCAACCACTACTCTTGGCTTTTGTATTGTTCATTAGACTCTTTGCAGTTATTATCGTTAGTTTTATTAAGATTGCATAATATTTTTAAAAGTTATAATCTTTTTAAAAATGTTTGTCAATATCTTTGCCTTCATTAATTATCCCCTTGACTTTGTATTATTTTTTCTGATATTTATGCTGGTTTCAACCACTACTCTTGACTTCATATTGTTCATTAGACTCTTGGCAATAATTCTGGTTCGCTCCATTAAGATTGTTCAAGTATTTGAAGTTAGAAACTTTTAAAAATGTTCATCAACATTTTTGCCTTCATTAATTATCCCCTTGACTTTGTATTATTTTTTCTGATATTTATGCTGGTTTCAACCACTACTCTTGACTTCATATTGTTCATTAGACTCTTGGCAATAATTCTGGTTCGCTCCATTAAGATTGTTCAAGTATTTGAAGTTAGAAACTTTTAAAAATGTTCATCAACATTTTTGCCTTCATTAATTATCCCCTTGACTATATATTATTTTGTCTGACATTTCTAGTGGTTTCAACCACTACTCTTGGCTTTTGTATTGTTCATTAAACTCTTTGCAGTTATTATCGTTAGTTTTATTAAGATTGCATAATATTTTTAAAAGTTATAATCTTTTTAAAAATGTTTGTCAATATCTTTGCCTTCATTAATTATCCCCTTGACTTTGTATTATTTTTTCTGATATTTATGCTGGTTTCAACCACTACTCTTGACTTCATATTGTTCATTAGACTCTTGGCAATAATTCTGATTCGCTCCATTAAGATTGTTCAAGTATTTGAAGTTAGAAACTTTTAAAAATGTTCATCAACATTTTTGCCTTTATTAATTATCCCCTTGACTTTGTATTATTTTTTCTGATATTTATGCTGGTTTCAACCACTACTCTTGACTTCATATTGTTCATTAGACTCTTGGCAATAATTCTGGTTCGCTCCATTAAGATTGTTCAAGTATTTGAAGTTAGAAACTTTTAAAAATGTTCATCAACATTTTTGCCTTCATTAATTATCCCCTTGACTATATATTATTTTGTCTGACATTTCTAGTGGTTTCAACCACTACTCTTGGCTTTTGTATTGTTCATTAAACTCTTTGCAGTTATTATCGTTAGTTTTATTAAGATTGCATAATATTTTTAAAAGTTATAATCTTTTTAAAAATGTTTGTCAATATCTTTGCCTTCATTAATTATCCCCTTGACTTTGTATTATTTTTTCTGATATTTATGCTGGTTTCAACCACTACTCTTGACTTCATATTGTTCATTAGACTCTTGGCAATAATTCTGGTTCGCTCCATTAAGATTGTTCAAGTATTTGAAGTTAGAAACTTTTAAAAATGTTCATCAACATTTTTGCCTTCATTAATTATCCCCTTGACTATATATTATTTTGTCTGACATTTCTAGTGGTTTCAACCACTACTCTTGGCTTTTGTATTGTTCATTAAACTCTTTGCAGTTATTATCGTTAGTTTTATTAAGATTGCATAATATTTTTAAAAGTTATAATCTTTTTAAAAATGTTTGTCAATATCTTTGCCTTCATTAATTATCCCCTTGACTTTGTATTATTTTTTCTGATATTTATGCTGGTTTCAACCACTACTCTTGACTTCATATTGTTCATTAGACTCTTGGCAATAATTCTGATTCGCTCCATTAAGATTGTTCAAGTATTTGAAGTTAGAAACTTTTAAAAATGTTCATCAACATTTTTGCCTTTATTAATTATCCCCTTGACTTTGTATTATTTTTTCTGATATTTATGCTGGTTTCAACCACTACTCTTGACTTCATATTGTTCATTAGACTCTTGGCAATAATTCTGGTTAGTTGCATTAAGATTGTTCAAGTATTTTTAAAGTTAGAAACATTTAAAAATGTTCATCAACATTTTTGCCTTCATTAATTATTCCCTTGACTATATATTATTTTGTCTGACATTTCTAGTGGTTTCAACCACTACTCTTGGCTTTTGTATTGTTCATTAAACTCTTTGCAGTTATTATCGTTAGTTTTATTAAGATTGCATAATAATTTTAAAAGTTATAATCTTTTTAAAAATGTTTGTCAATATCTTTGCCTTCATTAATTATCCCCTTGACTTTGTATTATTTTTTCTGACATTTATGCTGGTTTCAACCACTACTCTTGACTTCATATTGTTCATTAGACTCTTGGCAATAATTCTGGTTCGCTCCATTAAGATTGTTCAAGTATTTGAAGTTAGAAACTTTTAAAAATGTTCATCAACATTTTTGCCTTCATTAATTATCCCCTTGAATTTGTATTATTTTTTCTGATATTTATGCTGGTTTCAACCACTACTCTTGACTTCATATTGTTCATTATACTCTTGGCAATAATTCTGGTTCGCTCCATTAAGATTGTTCAAGTATTTGAAGTTAGAAACTTTTAAAAATGTTCATCAACATTTTTGCCTTCATTAATTATTCCCTTGAATTTGTATTATTTTTTCTGATATTTATGCTGGTTTCAACCACTACTCTTGACTTCATATTGTTCATTAGACTCTTGGCAATAATTCTGGTTCGCTCCATTAAGATTGTTCAAGTATTTGAAGTTAGAAACTTTTAAAAATGTTCATCAACGTTTTTGCCTTCATTAATTATCACCTTGACTTTGTATTATTTTTTTCTGATATTTATGCTGGTTTCAACCACTACTCTTGACTTCATATTGTTCATTAGACTCTTGGCAATAATTCTGGTTAGTTGCATTAAGATTGTTCAAGTATTTTTAAAGTTAGAAACTTTTAAAAATGTTCATCAACATTTTTGCCTTCATTAATTATTCCCTTGACTATATATTATTTTGTCTGACATTTCTAGTGGTTTCAACCACTACTCTTGGCTTTTGTATTGTTCATTAAACTCTTTGCAGTTATTATCGTTAGTTTTATTAAGATTGCATAATAATTTTAAAAGTTATAATCTTTTTAAAAATGTTTGTCAATATCTTTGCCTTCATTAATTATCACCTTGACTTTGTATTATTTTTTCTGATATTTATGCTGGTTTCAACCACTACTCTTGACTTCATATTGTTCATTAGACTCTTGGCAATAATTCTGGTTCGCTCCATTAAGATTGTTCAAGTATTTGAAGTTAGAAACTTTTAAAAATGTTCATCAACATTTTTGCCTTCATTAATTATCCCCTTGACTTTGTATTATTTTTTCTGATATTTATGCTGGTTTCAACCACTACTCTTGACTTCATATTGTTCATTAGACTCTTGGCAATAATTCTGGTTCGCTCCATTAAGATTGTTCAAGTATTTGAAGTTAGAAACTTTTAAAAATGTTCATCAACGTTTTTGCCTTCATTAATTATCACCTTGACTTTGTATTATTTTTTTCTGATATTTATGCTGGTTTCAACCACTACTCTTGACTTCATATTGTTCATTAGACTCTTGGCAATAATTCTGGTTAGTTGCATTAAGATTGTTCAGGTATTTTTAAAGTTAGAAACTTTTAAAAATGTTCATCAACATTTTTGCCTTCATTAATTATTCCCTTGACTATATATTATTTTGTCTGACATTTCTAGTGGTTTCAACCACTACTCTTGGCTTTTGTATTGTTCATTAAACTCTTTGCAGTTATTATCGTTAGTTTTATTAAGATTGCATAATAATTTTAAAAGTTATAATCTTTTTAAAAATGTTTGTCAATATCTTTGCCTTCATTAATTATCACCTTGACTTTGTATTATTTTTTCTGATATTTATGCTGGTTTCAACCACTACTCTTGACTTCATATTGTTCATTAGACTCTTGGCAATAATTCTGGTTAGTTGCATTAAGATTGTTCAAGTATTTTTAAAGTTAGAAACCATATTATTAGAATATATTATTTTGTCTGACATTTCTAGTGGTTTCAACCACTACTCTTGGCTTTTGTATTGTTCATTAAACTCTTTGCAGTTATTATCGTTAGTTTTATTAAGATTGCATAATAATTTTAAAAGTTATAATCTTTTTAAAAATGTTTGTCAATATCTTTGCCTTCATTAATTATCCCCTTGACTTTGTATTATTTTTTCTGATATTTATGCTGGTTTCAACCACTACTCTTGACTTCATATTGTTCATTAGACTCTTGGCAATAATTCTGGTTCGCTCCATTAAGATTGTTCAAGTATTTGAAGTTAGAAACTTTTAAAAATGTTCATCAACATTTTTGCCTTCATTAATTATCCCCTTACCTTTGTATTATTTTTTCTGATATTTATGCTGGTTTCAACCACTACTCTTGACTTCATATTGTTCATTAGACTCTTGGCAATAATTCTGGTTCGCTCCATTAAGATTGTTCAAGTATTTGAAGTTAGAAACTTTTAAAAATGTTCATCAACATTTTTGCCTTCATTAATTATCCCCTTGACTTTGTATTATTTTTTCTGATATTTATGCTGGTTTCAACCACTACTCTTGACTTCATATTGTTCATTAGACTCTTGGCAATAATTCTGGTTCGCTCCATTAAGATTGTTCAAGTATTTGAAGTTAGAAACTTTTAAAAATGTTCATCAACATTTTTGCCTTCATTAATTATCCCCTTGACTTTGTATTATTTTTTCTGATATTTATGCTGGTTTCAACCACTACTCTTGACTTCATATTGTTCATTAGACTCTTGGCAATAATTCTGGTTAGTTGCATTAAGATTGTTCAAGTATTTTTAAAGTTAGAAACTTTTAAAAATGTTCATCAACATTTTTGCCTTCATTAATTATCCCCTTGACTTTGTATTATTTTTTCTGATATTTATGCTGGTTTCAACCACTACTCTTGACTTCATATTGTTCATTAGACTCTTGGCAATAATTCTGGTTAGTTGCATTAAGATTGTTCAAGTATTTTTAAAGTTAGAAACTTTTAAAAATGTTCATCAACATTTTTGCCTTCATTAATTATCCCCTTGACTTTGTATTATTTTTTCTGATATTTATGCTGGTTTCAACCACTACTCTTGACTTCATATTGTTCATTAGACTCTTGGCAATAATTCTGGTTAGTTGCATTAAGATTGTTCAAGTATTTGAAGTTAGAAACTTTTAAAAATGTTCATCAACATTTTTGCCTTCATTAATTATCCCCTTGACTTTGTATTATTTTTTCTGATATTTATGCTGGTTTCAACCACTACTCTTGACTTCATATTGTTCATTAGACTCTTGGCAATAATTCTGGTTAGTTGCATTAAGATTGTTCAAGTATTTTTAAAGTTAGAAACTTTTAAAAATGTTCATCAACATTTTTGCCTTCATTAATTATCCCCTTGACTTTGTATTATTTTTTCTGATATTTATGCTGGTTTCAACCACTACTCTTGACTTCATATTGTTCATTAGACTCTTGGCAATAATTCTGGTTCGCTCCATTAAGATTGTTCAAGTATTTGAAGTTAGAAACTTTTAAAAATGTTCATCAACATTTTTGCCTTCATTAATTATCCCCTTACCTTTGTATTATTTTTTCTGATATTTATGCTGGTTTCAACCACTACTCTTGACTTCATATTGTTCATTAGACTCTTGGCAATAATTCTGGTTCGCTCCATTAAGATTGTTCAAGTATTTGAAGTTAGAAACTTTTAAAAATGTTCATCAACATTTTTGCCTTCATTAATTATCCCCTTGACTTTGTATTATTTTTTCTGATATTTATGCTGGTTTCAACCACTACTCTTGACTTCATATTGTTCATTAGACTCTTGGCAATAATTCTGGTTAGTTGCATTAAGATTGTTCAAGTATTTTTAAAGTTAGAAACTTTTAAAAATGTTCATCAACATTTTTGCCTTCATTAATTATTCCCTTGACTATATATTATTTTGTCTGACATTTCTAGTGGTTTCAACCACTACTCTTGGCTTTTGTATTGTTCATTAAACTCTTTGCGGTTATTATCGTTAGTTTTATTAAGATTGCATAATAATTTTAAAAGTTATAATCTTTTTAAAAATGTTTGTCAATATCTTTGCCTTCATTAATTATCCCCTTGACTTTGTATTATTTTTTCTGATATTTATGCTGGTTTCAACCACTACTCTTGACTTCATATTGTTCATTAGACTCTTGGCAATAATTCTGGTTCGCTCCATTAAGATTGTTCAAGTATTTGAAGTTAGAAACTTTTAAAAATGTTCATCAACATTTTTGCCTTCATTAATTATCCCCTTACCTTTGTATTATTTTTTCTGATATTTATGCTGGTTTCAACCACTACTCTTGACTTCATATTGTTCATTAGACTCTTGGCAATAATTCTGGTTAGTTGCATTAAGATTGTTCAAGTATTTTTAAAGTTAGAAACTTTTAAAAATGTTCATCAACATTTTTGCCTTCATTAATTATTCCCTTGACTATATATTATTTTGTCTGACATTTCTAGTGGTTTCAACCACTACTCTTGGCTTTTGTATTGTTCATTAAACTCTTTGCGGTTATTATCGTTAGTTTTATTAAGATTGCATAATAATTTTAAAAGTTATAATCTTTTTAAAAATGTTTGTCAATATCTTTGCCTTCATTAATTATCCCCTTGACTTTGTATTATTTTTTCTGATATTTATGCTGGTTTCAACCACTACTCTTGACTTCATATTGTTCATTAGACTCTTGGCAATAATTCTGGTTCGCTCCATTAAGATTGTTCAAGTATTTGAAGTTAGAAACTTTTAAAAATGTTCATCAACATTTTTGCCTTCATTAATTATCCCCTTACCTTTGTATTATTTTTTCTCATATTTATGCTGGTTTCAACCACTACTCTTGACTTCATATTGTTCATTAGACTCTTGGCAATAATTCTGGTTCGCTCCATTAAGATTGTTCAAGTATTTGAAGTTAGAAACTTTTAAAAATGTTCATCAACATTTTTGCCTTCATTAATTATCCCCTTGACTTTGTATTATTTTTTCTGATATTTATGCTGGTTTCAACCACTACTCTTGACTTCATATTGTTCATTAGACTCTTGGCAATAATTCTGGTTCGCTCCATTAAGATTGTTCAAGTATTTGAAGTTAGAAACTTTTAAAAATGTTCATCAACATTTTTGCCTTCATTAATTATCCCCTTGACTTTGTATTATTTTTTCTGATATTTATGCTGGTTTCAACCACTACTCTTGACTTCATATTGTTCATTAGACTCTTGGCAATAATTCTGGTTCGCTCCATTAAGATTGTTCAAGTATTTGAAGTTAGAAACTTTTAAAAATGTTCATCAACATTTTTGCCTTCATTAATTATCCCCTTGACTTTGTATTATTTTTTCTGATATTTATGCTGGTTTCAACCACTACTCTTGACTTCATATTGTTCATTAGACTCTTGGCAATAATTCTGGTTAGTTGCATTAAGATTGTTCAAGTATTTTTAAAGTTAGAAACTTTTAAAAATGTTCATCAACATTTTTGCCTTCATTAATTATTCCCTTGACTATATATTATTTTGTCTGACATTTCTAGTGGTTTCAACCACTACTCTTGACTTCATATTGTTCATTAGACTCTTGGCAATAATTCTGGTTCGCTCCATTAAGATTGTTCAAGTATTTGAAGTTAGAAACTTTTAAAAATGTTCATCAACATTTTTGCCTTCATTAATTATCCCCTTGACTTTGTATTATTTTTTCTGATATTTATGCTGGTTTCAACCACTACTCTTGACTTCATATTGTTCATTAGACTCTTGGCAATAATTCTGGTTCGCTCCATTAAGATTGTTCAAGTATTTGAAGTTAGAAACTTTTAAAAATGTTCATCAACATTTTTGCCTTCATTAATTATCCCCTTGACTTTGTATTATTTTTTCTGATATTTATGCTGGTTTCAACCACTACTCTTGACTTCATATTGTTCATTAGACTCTTGGCAATAATTCTGGTTAGTTGCATTAAGATTGTTCAAGTATTTTTAAAGTTAGAAACTTTTAAAAATGTTCATCAACATTTTTGCCTTCATTAATTATTCCCTTGACTATATATTATTTTGTCTGACATTTCTAGTGGTTTCAACCACTACTCTTGGCTTTTGTATTGTTCATTAAACTCTTTGCAGTTATTATCGTTAGTTTTATTAAGATTGCATAATAATTTTAAAAGTTATAATCTTTTTTAAAATGTTTGTCAATATCTTTGCCTTCATTAATTATCCCCTTAACTTTGTATTATTTTTTCTGATATTTATGCTGGTTTCAACCACTACTCTTGACTTCATATTGTTCATTAGACTCTTGGCAATAATTCTGGTTCGCTCCATTAAGATTGTTCAAGTATTTGAAGTTAGAAACTTTTAAAAATGTTCATCAACATTTTTGCCTTCATTAATTATCCCCTTACCTTTGTATTATTTTTTCTGATATTTATGCTGGTTTCAACCACTACTCTTGACTTCAAATTGTTCATTAGACTCTTGGCAATAATTCTGGTTCGCTCCATTAAGATTGTTCAAGTATTTGAAGTTAGAAACTTTTAAAAATGTTCATCAACATTTTTGCCTTCATTAATTATCCCCTTACCTTTGTATTATTTTTTCTGATATTATGCTGGTTTCAACCACTACTCTTGACTTCATATTGTTCATTAGACTCTTGGCAATAATTCTGGTTCGCTCCATTAAGATTGTTCAAGTATTTGAAGTTAGAAACTTTTAAAAATGTTCATCAACATTTTTGCCTTCATTAATTATCCCCTTGACTTTGTATTATTTTTTCTGATATTTATGCTGGTTTCAACCACTACTCTTGACTTCATATTGTTCATTAGACTCTTGGCAATAATTCTGGTTCGCTCCATTAAGATTGTTCAAGTATTTGAAGTTAGAAACTTTTAAAAATGTTCATCAACATTTTTGCCTTCATTAATTATCCCCTTACCTTTGTATTATTTTTTCTGATATTTATGCTGGTTTCAACCACTACTCTTGACTTCATATTGTTCATTAGACTCTTGGCAATAATTCTGGTTCGCTCCATTAAGATTGTTCAAGTATTTGAAGTTAGAAACTTTTAAAAATGTTCATCAACATTTTTGCCTTCATTAATTATCCCCTTGACTTTGTATTATTTTTTCTGATATTTATGCTGGTTTCAACCACTACTCTTGACTTCATATTGTTCATTAGACTCTTGGCAATAATTCTGGTTCGCTCCATTAAGATTGTTCAAGTATTTGAAGTTAGAAACTTTTAAAAATGTTCATCAACATTTTTGCCTTCATTAATTATCCCCTTACCTTTGTATTATTTTTTCTGATATTTATGCTGGTTTCAACCACTACTCTTGACTTCATATTGTTCATTAGACTCTTGGCAATAATTCTGGTTCGCTCCATTAAGATTGTTCAAGTATTTGAAGTTAGAAACTTTTAAAAATGTTCATCAACATTTTTGCCTTCATTAATTATCCCCTTGACTTTGTATTATTTTTTCTGATATTTATGCTGGTTTCAACCACTACTCTTGACTTCATATTGTTCATTAGACTCTTGGCAATAATTCTGGTTCGCTCCATTAAGATTGTTCAAGTATTTGAAGTTAGAAACTTTTAAAAATGTTCATCAACATTTTTGCCTTCATTAATTATCCCCTTGACTTTGTATTATTTTTTCTGATATTTATGCTGGTTTCAACCACTACTCTTGACTTCATATTGTTCATTAGACTCTTGGCAATAATTCTGGTTAGTTGCATTAAGATTGTTCAAGTATTTTTAAAGTTAGAAACTTTTAAAAATGTTCATCAACATTTTTGCCTTCATTAATTATCCCCTTGACTTTGTATTATTTTTTCTGATATTTATGCTGGTTTCAACCACTACTCTTGACTTCATATTGTTCATTAGACTCTTGGCAATAATTCTGGTTAGTTGCATTAAGATTGTTCAAGTATTTTTAAAGTTAGAAACTTTTAAAAATGTTCATCAACATTTTTGCCTTCATTAATTATCCCCTTGACTTTGTATTATTTTTTCTGATATTTATGCTGGTTTCAACCACTACTCTTGACTTCATATTGTTCATTAGACTCTTGGCAATAATTCTGGTTCGCTCCATTAAGATTGTTCAAGTATTTGAAGTTAGAAACTTTTAAAAATGTTCATCAACATTTTTGCCTTCATTAATTATCCCCTTGACTTTGTATTATTTTTTCTGATATTTATGCTGGTTTCAACCACTACTCTTGACTTCATATTGTTCATTAGACTCTTGGCAATAATTCTGGTTAGTTGCATTAAGATTGTTCAAGTATTTTTAAAGTTAGAAACTTTTAAAAATGTTCATCAACATTTTTGCCTTCATTAATTATCCCCTTGACTTTGTATTATTTTTTCTGATATTTATGCTGGTTTCAACCACTACTCTTGACTTCATATTGTTCATTAGACTCTTGGCAATAATTCTGGTTAGTTGCATTAAGATTGTTCAAGTATTTTTAAAGTTAGAAACTTTTAAAAATGTTCATCAACATTTTTGCCTTCATTAATTATCCCCTTGACTTTGTATTATTTTTTCTGATATTTATGCTGGTTTCAACCACTACTCTTGACTTCATATTGTTCATTAGACTCTTGGCAATAATTCTGGTTCGCTCCATTAAGATTGTTCAAGTATTTGAAGTTAGAAACTTTTAAAAATGTTCATCAACATTTTTGCCTTCATTAATTATCCCCTTACCTTTGTATTATTTTTTCTGATATTTATGCTGGTTTCAACCACTACTCTTGACTTCATATTGTTCATTAGACTCTTGGCAATAATTCTGGTTCGCTCCATTAAGATTGTTCAAGTATTTGAAGTTAGAAACTTTTAAAAATGTTCATCAACATTTTTGCCTTCATTAATTATCCCCTTACCTTTGTATTATTTTTTCTGATATTTATGCTGGTTTCAACCACTACTCTTGACTTCATATTGTTCATTAGACTCTTGGCAATAATTCTGGTTCGCTCCATTAAGATTGTTCAAGTATTTGAAGTTAGAAACTTTTAAAAATGTTTGTCAATATCTTTGCCTTCATTAATTATCCCCTTGACTTTGTATTATTTTTTCTGATATTTATGCTGGTTTCAACCACTACTCTTGACTTCATATTGTTCATTAGACTCTTGGCAATAATTCTGGTTCGCTCCATTAAGATTGTTCAAGTATTTGAAGTTAGAAACTTTTAAAAATGTTCATCAACATTTTTGCCTTCATTAATTATCCCCTTACCTTTGTATTATTTTTTCTCATATTTATGCTGGTTTCAACCACTACTCTTGACTTCATATTGTTCATTAGACTCTTGGCAATAATTCTGGTTCGCTCCATTAAGATTGTTCAAGTATTTGAAGTTAGAAACTTTTAAAAATGTTCATCAACATTTTTGCCTTCATTAATTATCCCCTTGACTTTGTATTATTTTTTCTGATATTTATGCTGGTTTCAACCACTACTCTTGACTTCATATTGTTCATTAGACTCTTGGCAATAATTCTGGTTCGCTCCATTAAGATTGTTCAAGTATTTGAAGTTAGAAACTTTTAAAAATGTTCATCAACATTTTTGCCTTCATTAATTATCCCCTTGACTTTGTATTATTTTTTCTGATATTTATGCTGGTTTCAACCACTACTCTTGACTTCATATTGTTCATTAGACTCTTGGCAATAATTCTGGTTCGCTCCATTAAGATTGTTCAAGTATTTGAAGTTAGAAACTTTTAAAAATGTTTGTCAATATCTTTGCCTTCATTAATTATCCCCTTGACTTTGTATTATTTTTTCTGATATTTATGCTGGTTTCAACCACTACTCTTGACTTCATATTGTTCATTAGACTCTTGGCAATAATTCTGGTTCGCTCCATTAAGATTGTTCAAGTATTTGAAGTTAGAAACTTTTAAAAATGTTCATCAACATTTTTGCCTTCATTAATTATCCCCTTACCTTTGTATTATTTTTTCTCATATTTATGCTGGTTTCAACCACTACTCTTGACTTCATATTGTTCATTAGACTCTTGGCAATAATTCTGGTTCGCTCCATTAAGATTGTTCAAGTATTTGAAGTTAGAAACTTTTAAAAATGTTCATCAACATTTTTGCCTTCATTAATTATCCCCTTGACTTTGTATTATTTTTTCTGATATTTATGCTGGTTTCAACCACTACTCTTGACTTCATATTGTTCATTAGACTCTTGGCAATAATTCTGGTTCGCTCCATTAAGATTGTTCAAGTATTTGAAGTTAGAAACTTTTAAAAATGTTCATCAACATTTTTGCCTTCATTAATTATCCCCTTGACTTTGTATTATTTTTTCTGATATTTATGCTGGTTTCAACCACTACTCTTGACTTCATATTGTTCATTAGACTCTTGGCAATAATTCTGGTTAGTTGCATTAAGATTGTTCAAGTATTTTTAAAGTTAGAAACTTTTAAAAATGTTCATCAACATTTTTGCCTTCATTAATTATTCCCTTGACTATATATTATTTTGTCTGACATTTCTAGTGGTTTCAACCACTACTCTTGACTTCATATTGTTCATTAGACTCTTGGCAATAATTCTGGTTCGCTCCATTAAGATTGTTCAAGTATTTGAAGTTAGAAACTTTTAAAAATGTTCATCAACATTTTTGCCTTCATTAATTATCCCCTTGACTTTGTATTATTTTTTCTGATATTTATGCTGGTTTCAACCACTACTCTTGACTTCATATTGTTCATTAGACTCTTGGCAATAATTCTGGTTCGCTCCATTAAGATTGTTCAAGTATTTGAAGTTAGAAACTTTTAAAAATGTTCATCAACATTTTTGCCTTCATTAATTATCCCCTTGACTTTGTATTATTTTTTCTGATATTTATGCTGGTTTCAACCACTACTCTTGACTTCATATTGTTCATTAGACTCTTGGCAATAATTCTGGTTAGTTGCATTAAGATTGTTCAAGTATTTTTAAAGTTAGAAACTTTTAAAAATGTTCATCAACATTTTTGCCTTCATTAATTATTCCCTTGACTATATATTATTTTGTCTGACATTTCTAGTGGTTTCAACCACTACTCTTGGCTTTTGTATTGTTCATTAAACTCTTTGCAGTTATTATCGTTAGTTTTATTAAGATTGCATAATAATTTTAAAAGTTATAATCTTTTTTAAAATGTTTGTCAATATCTTTGCCTTCATTAATTATCCCCTTAACTTTGTATTATTTTTTCTGATATTTATGCTGGTTTCAACCACTACTCTTGACTTCATATTGTTCATTAGACTCTTGGCAATAATTCTGGTTCGCTCCATTAAGATTGTTCAAGTATTTGAAGTTAGAAACTTTTAAAAATGTTCATCAACATTTTTGCCTTCATTAATTATCCCCTTACCTTTGTATTATTTTTTCTGATATTTATGCTGGTTTCAACCACTACTCTTGACTTCAAATTGTTCATTAGACTCTTGGCAATAATTCTGGTTCGCTCCATTAAGATTGTTCAAGTATTTGAAGTTAGAAACTTTTAAAAATGTTCATCAACATTTTTGCCTTCATTAATTATCCCCTTACCTTTGTATTATTTTTTCTGATATTATGCTGGTTTCAACCACTACTCTTGACTTCATATTGTTCATTAGACTCTTGGCAATAATTCTGGTTCGCTCCATTAAGATTGTTCAAGTATTTGAAGTTAGAAACTTTTAAAAATGTTCATCAACATTTTTGCCTTCATTAATTATCCCCTTGACTTTGTATTATTTTTTCTGATATTTATGCTGGTTTCAACCACTACTCTTGACTTCATATTGTTCATTAGACTCTTGGCAATAATTCTGGTTCGCTCCATTAAGATTGTTCAAGTATTTGAAGTTAGAAACTTTTAAAAATGTTCATCAACATTTTTGCCTTCATTAATTATCCCCTTACCTTTGTATTATTTTTTCTGATATTTATGCTGGTTTCAACCACTACTCTTGACTTCATATTGTTCATTAGACTCTTGGCAATAATTCTGGTTCGCTCCATTAAGATTGTTCAAGTATTTGAAGTTAGAAACTTTTAAAAATGTTCATCAACATTTTTGCCTTCATTAATTATCCCCTTGACTTTGTATTATTTTTTCTGATATTTATGCTGGTTTCAACCACTACTCTTGACTTCATATTGTTCATTAGACTCTTGGCAATAATTCTGGTTCGCTCCATTAAGATTGTTCAAGTATTTGAAGTTAGAAACTTTTAAAAATGTTCATCAACATTTTTGCCTTCATTAATTATCCCCTTACCTTTGTATTATTTTTTCTGATATTTATGCTGGTTTCAACCACTACTCTTGACTTCATATTGTTCATTAGACTCTTGGCAATAATTCTGGTTCGCTCCATTAAGATTGTTCAAGTATTTGAAGTTAGAAACTTTTAAAAATGTTCATCAACATTTTTGCCTTCATTAATTATCCCCTTGACTTTGTATTATTTTTTCTGATATTTATGCTGGTTTCAACCACTACTCTTGACTTCATATTGTTCATTAGACTCTTGGCAATAATTCTGGTTCGCTCCATTAAGATTGTTCAAGTATTTGAAGTTAGAAACTTTTAAAAATGTTCATCAACATTTTTGCCTTCATTAATTATCCCCTTGACTTTGTATTATTTTTTCTGATATTTATGCTGGTTTCAACCACTACTCTTGACTTCATATTGTTCATTAGACTCTTGGCAATAATTCTGGTTAGTTGCATTAAGATTGTTCAAGTATTTTTAAAGTTAGAAACTTTTAAAAATGTTCATCAACATTTTTGCCTTCATTAATTATCCCCTTGACTTTGTATTATTTTTTCTGATATTTATGCTGGTTTCAACCACTACTCTTGACTTCATATTGTTCATTAGACTCTTGGCAATAATTCTGGTTAGTTGCATTAAGATTGTTCAAGTATTTTTAAAGTTAGAAACTTTTAAAAATGTTCATCAACATTTTTGCCTTCATTAATTATCCCCTTGACTTTGTATTATTTTTTCTGATATTTATGCTGGTTTCAACCACTACTCTTGACTTCATATTGTTCATTAGACTCTTGGCAATAATTCTGGTTCGCTCCATTAAGATTGTTCAAGTATTTGAAGTTAGAAACTTTTAAAAATGTTCATCAACATTTTTGCCTTCATTAATTATCCCCTTGACTTTGTATTATTTTTTCTGATATTTATGCTGGTTTCAACCACTACTCTTGACTTCATATTGTTCATTAGACTCTTGGCAATAATTCTGGTTAGTTGCATTAAGATTGTTCAAGTATTTTTAAAGTTAGAAACTTTTAAAAATGTTCATCAACATTTTTGCCTTCATTAATTATCCCCTTGACTTTGTATTATTTTTTCTGATATTTATGCTGGTTTCAACCACTACTCTTGACTTCATATTGTTCATTAGACTCTTGGCAATAATTCTGGTTAGTTGCATTAAGATTGTTCAAGTATTTTTAAAGTTAGAAACTTTTAAAAATGTTCATCAACATTTTTGCCTTCATTAATTATCCCCTTGACTTTGTATTATTTTTTCTGATATTTATGCTGGTTTCAACCACTACTCTTGACTTCATATTGTTCATTAGACTCTTGGCAATAATTCTGGTTCGCTCCATTAAGATTGTTCAAGTATTTGAAGTTAGAAACTTTTAAAAATGTTCATCAACATTTTTGCCTTCATTAATTATCCCCTTACCTTTGTATTATTTTTTCTGATATTTATGCTGGTTTCAACCACTACTCTTGACTTCATATTGTTCATTAGACTCTTGGCAATAATTCTGGTTCGCTCCATTAAGATTGTTCAAGTATTTGAAGTTAGAAACTTTTAAAAATGTTCATCAACATTTTTGCCTTCATTAATTATCCCCTTACCTTTGTATTATTTTTTCTGATATTTATGCTGGTTTCAACCACTACTCTTGACTTCATATTGTTCATTAGACTCTTGGCAATAATTCTGGTTCGCTCCATTAAGATTGTTCAAGTATTTGAAGTTAGAAACTTTTAAAAATGTTCATCAACATTTTTGCCTTCATTAATTATCCCCTTACCTTTGTATTATTTTTTCTGATATTTATGCTGGTTTCAACCACTACTCTTGACTTCATATTGTTCATTAGACTCTTGGCAATAATTCTGGTTCGCTCCATTAAGATTGTTCAAGTATTTGAAGTTAGAAACTTTTAAAAATGTTCATCAACATTTTTGCCTTCATTAATTATCCCCTTGACTTTGTATTATTTTTTCTGATATTTATGCTGGTTTCAACCACTACTCTTGACTTCATATTGTTCATTAGACTCTTGGCAATAATTCTGGTTCGCTCCATTAAGATTGTTCAAGTATTTGAAGTTAGAAACTTTTAAAAATGTTCATCAACATTTTTGCCTTCATTAATTATCCCCTTACCTTTGTATTATTTTTTCTGATATTTATGCTGGTTTCAACCACTACTCTTGACTTCATATTGTTCATTAGACTCTTGGCAATAATTCTGGTTCGCTCCATTAAGATTGTTCAAGTATTTGAAGTTAGAAACTTTTAAAAATGTTCATCAACATTTTTGCCTTCATTAATTATCCCCTTGACTTTGTATTATTTTTTCTGATATTTATGCTGGTTTCAACCACTACTCTTGACTTCATATTGTTCATTAGACTCTTGGCAATAATTCTGGTTCGCTCCATTAAGATTGTTCAAGTATTTGAAGTTAGAAACTTTTAAAAATGTTCATCAACATTTTTGCCTTCATTAATTATCCCCTTACCTTTGTATTATTTTTTCTGATATTTATGCTGGTTTCAACCACTACTCTTGACTTCATATTGTTCATTAGACTCTTGGCAATAATTCTGGTTCGCTCCATTAAGATTGTTCAAGTATTTGAAGTTAGAAACTTTTAAAAATGTTCATCAACATTTTTGCCTTCATTAATTATCCCCTTGACTTTGTATTATTTTTTCTGATATTTATGCTGGTTTCAACCACTACTCTTGACTTCATATTGTTCATTAGACTCTTGGCAATAATTCTGGTTCGCTCCATTAAGATTGTTCAAGTATTTGAAGTTAGAAACTTTTAAAAATGTTCATCAACATTTTTGCCTTCATTAATTATCCCCTTGACTTTGTATTATTTTTTCTGATATTTATGCTGGTTTCAACCACTACTCTTGACTTCATATTGTTCATTAGACTCTTGGCAATAATTCTGGTTCGCTCCATTAAGATTGTTCAAGTATTTGAAGTTAGAAACTTTTAAAAATGTTCATCAACATTTTTGCCTTCATTAATTATCCCCTTGACTTTGTATTATTTTTTCTGATATTTATGCTGGTTTCAACCACTACTCTTGACTTCATATTGTTCATTAGACTCTTGGCAATAATTCTGGTTCGCTCCATTAAGATTGTTCAAGTATTTGAAGTTAGAAACTTTTAAAAATGTTCATCAACATTTTTGCCTTCATTAATTATCCCCTTGACTTTGTATTATTTTTTCTGATATTTATGCTGGTTTCAACCACTACTCTTGACTTCATATTGTTCATTAGACTCTTGGCAATAATTCTGGTTCGCTCCATTAAGATTGTTCAAGTATTTGAAGTTAGAAACTTTTAAAAATGTTCATCAACATTTTTGCCTTCATTAATTATCCCCTTGACTTTGTATTATTTTTTCTGATATTTATGCTGGTTTCAACCACTACTCTTGACTTCATATTGTTCATTAGACTCTTGGCAATAATTCTGGTTCGCTCCATTAAGATTGTTCAAGTATTTGAAGTTAGAAACTTTTAAAAATGTTCATCAACATTTTTGCCTTCATTAATTATCCCCTTGACTTTGTATTATTTTTTCTGATATTTATGCTGGTTTCAACCACTACTCTTGACTTCATATTGTTCATTAGACACTTGGCAATAATTCTGGTTCGCTCCATTAAGATTGTTCAAGTATTTTTAAAGTTAGAAACCATATTATTAGAATATATTATTTTGTCTGACATTTCTAGTGGTTTCAACCACTACTCTTGGCTTTTGTATTGTTCATTAAACTCTTTGCAGTTATTATCGTTAGTTTTAATAAGATTGCATAATAATTGCATAGAAACTTTTAAAAATGTTCATCAACATTTTTGCCTTCATTAATTATCCCCTTGACTTTGTATTATTTTTTCTGATATTTATGCTGATTTCAACCACTACTCTTGACTTCATATTGTTCATTAGACTCTTGGCAATAATTCTGGTTAGTTGCATTAAGATTGTTCAAGTATTTTTTAAGTTAGAAACTTTTAAAAATGTTCATCAACATTTTTGCCTTCATTAATTATTCCCTTGATTTATTATTATTATTATTATTTTGTCTGACATTTCTAGTGGTTTCAACCACTACTCTTGGCTTTTGTATTGTTCATTAAACTCTTTGCAGTTATTATCGTTAGTTTTATTAAGATTGCATAATAATTTTAAAAGTTATAATCTTTTTAAAAATGTTTGTCAATATCTTTGCCTTCATTAATTATCCCCTTGACTTTGTATTATTTTTTCTGATATTTATGCTGGTTTCAACCACTACTCTTGACTTCATATTGTTCATTAGACTCTTGGCAATAATTCTGGTTAGTTGCATTAAGATTGTTCAAGTATTTTTAAAGTTAGAAACTTTTAAAAATGTTAATCAACATTTTTGCCTTCATTAATTATTCCCTTGACTATATTGTTAGAATCAAACACAGATTCTTACTACAAATGATACATTTAATGACCGAATCCAGACTTTACAATAATACACGTGTTATCGTTACTAAACTATAACCGAGAGTGAGTCCCGTCTGCTGCATTCCTTCGAGGTTCCTTCCATCCTCGGTGTTACTGTTTATGTTTCATATCTCCAGACATAAACAGTGCATAGGGGCGCTCGTCTAGTGGGACGGTGTGCAGACGTATTTCTTACACTCGGCCATCCTGTTCTTGTGGGCTGTCCTCAGGCCACTAAATAGGAACAAAATCAAATAAGTAATTGAGAAATAATAATGCATGCAACATGCTTTTCCAGGTATACAACATACACAGCATCGGGCGAGAAAGCCCTCATATATTCAGCAGCTTTCGCTGTGGTCGAAAAGACCTTCGTACATACAACAGCTTTCGCTGCCGGAGAAGTAAACCTGTCGCACGCAATAATGTTCTTTCAAGCTAGTCATCACACGCAACACTCTCACACCAAACCGTCTATCCCTATTCAAGACTTCATATCGTAGAAACCGGCCATGATATCATAGTATTTAATGGTTCGTAATATTCGTCGACCTCCACAACTTGTCATGATGACCCTAAAATAAAGCGGTTAAATGGTTTCTCTTGGGCGACAACCCTCAAACCCCACAAATGTCTCTCGGGCAACAACCCTCAATTCCAACAAAACTTTTTTTTCTCGGGCATCAACCCTCAATATCAACAAAACATGTCTCTAGGGCAACAACCCTCAGTTCCAACAAAACATTTCACACGGGCAACAACCCTCAATATCAACAAAACATGTCTCTAGGGCAACAACCCTCAGTTCCAACAAAACATTTCACACGGGCAACAACCCTCAATATCAACAAAACATGTCTCTAGGGCAACAACCCTCAGTTCCAACAAAACATTTCACATGGGCAACAACCCTCAATATCAACAAAATATGTCTCTAGGGCAACAACCCTCAGTTCCAACAAAACATTTCACATGGGCAACAACCCTCAATATCAACAAAACATGTCTCTAGGGCAACAACCCTCAGTTCCAACAAAACATTTCACATGGGCAACAACCCTCAATATCAACAATACGAGTACCAGTACAGTGTATTTGAACGTATCTACTACAGCAATTATTTTTGGCACTCACAAGTTTGGATCGTGACCCAGGACTTCAATTTTTCAACAGCCACTACTGTTCGCCTACGTCGGTGGCTCTCTCGAAGGTCCTCGACTTCGTAACGGTCATTGAAGAGTACTTTCCTTACGCGGAAAGGACCCTTAAATTTTGGCATTAACTTTCTGCTGCAGTTAGTGTTGGGTTCGCTTGATATCAGGACCAATACTAGTTCGCCTTCGCTGAAAGACCGTGCTTCACGTCTGGCCTTATCATAGCGCTCCTTCTGCTTTGCTTGATCGCGCGTGATATGTTCTTTAATTTTTGGTCGAAGTTCTGCCAAGTCGATCCTCTCCACTTGCTGCTCCACTTCTTGAAGTATATGTGACTCTGCCATCGGTCGCGGCTTATACCCAAGGAGTGCTTCAGATGGGGTGGATCCAATGCCCTTGTTGTATGCAGTATTCATCGCACCTTGGACTTGCTTGACATACGCGTCCCAGTTGGCACTATCACTTTCCACGCTCGACGTGGCCAATGCTTGTACAATAGTTCTGTTATACCGCTCACATTGTCCATTTGCTCTCGGGGTAGCAACCGCATTTAGCACGTGTTTTATTGCGTAAGTGTCACAAAAAGTTTTAAAGGTACGAGATGTAAACGCGGTTCCACGATCACTTATAATGCGTTTCGGAACACCGAACAAACACATGATCTCACGTAAGACCTTCACGACCGTTGAAACTTTGGTTGTCTTTACAGGTTCGATTGTCACAAATTTCGTAAACGCGTCCACGATAACGATTAAAAACTTGTTCCCTCTATGGCTTGTTTCAAATGGACCCACATGGTCGATGTGCAGGGTGTGAAAAGGAACCTCAGTCTTTTCGATGGGGTGGAGTTTTCCTTGTTTCTTACCAGGGCAATGTTTATAATATGAGCAGTTAAGACAAGCCTGAACGTATTTTGTTACTACTCGTCGCATTTTGGGGAACCAGTAATTTTGCTGTATCCTTCTCAGGGTGTTTTCGATCCCTGGATGACCTGCCTGGTCATGACAAAGTCTACAAATTTGCCAACGTGCTGGTTTGGGAACAACCCACAACTCCTTTCCATCGTCCATCTTTTTGAATACTCTTCCATCTTTCAGTTTGTACTCTTTGAAGTACATCTTTGTTTCCTTGTTGGTTTTTTCCGTCATGAGTATTTGGCGAATGCGTGATAGTTGTTCATCTTGTAGCTGCGCGCTCAATACCCAGTCACCCTCGGTGAGATCTATCTGATTAATTTCGGCGGCTGCATCATGTATTGGATACCGGCTAAGAGCGTCTACATGAGGCATCCTTGGTCCTGGACGATAACGCACTTCAAACGAAAATTCCTGCACGTCAAGCCACCACCTGGCGACTCTAGGAATGAGATCCTTTTTCGTGAAGGTTGTGCGTAGTGCACTACAGTCAGTAACTACTGTAAAACGCAGTCCAAGGAGATACACCCTAAAATGTTTCAAGGAGTCAACGACGGCCATTGTTTCCAATTCATACGAATGGTAGTGGCGTTGGTCTAATGTGGTCTGCTTGCTGTAATAGGCCACAACTCGTTGTCCGTCGTCGTGCATTTGCAGCAAAATTCCACTTAATCCGGTGGAACATGCATCCGTGTGCAGTTCAGTCGGTAGATTTGGGTCGAAAATCGCTAGTACAGGTTTGCTGCTTAGTAGTTCCTTAATGGTTTCGAAGGCATTTTCTTGTTCCATATCCCAGGTCCACGAGATATCCGACCGAGTTAGGCGTGTCAGTGGTTCCGCTACTCTAGCATAATTTTTCAGGAATTTGCGGAAATAACCTGATAAGCCTAAGAACTGTCGAATCTGCTTTACGTTCTCCGGTGGGCTCATGTTCATTACAGCCTCTACCTTTTTAGTGCCCGGTCGAACACCGTCTTGGTTAATTTCTCTGCCGAGGTAATCGATGGTTGATGAGAAGAATACACATTTCGAAATATTTAGAGTCAAGTTGTGTGAACGTAGAGCCTCTAACACTAAGTGTAATCGTCTTAATCCTTCCTCTTCATCAGGACATGGTATTATGATGTCATCGATGTATGGTTGTGCGATCTCGCTTATCGGTCTCAATACTTTGTTCATTAAGCGCTGAAACGTGGAGGGCGCATTTGATAGGCCAAAGGGCATTCGCAAAAATTCGTAGTGAGCATCCGGAGTAATAAATGCTGTCTTGGCAATGGAATCTTCGGCCACTGGTACCTGGTAAAATCCACTACTTAAATCGAGTGTAATAAAATATTTGTTTCCACCGAGACGGTCGATCTGATCGTCAATGAGCGGTAGGGGATATTTATCCTTGACAGTTATGGCGTTCAATCGTCGATAATCGATGCATAGTCTGTAACCGGATGTTTTCTTCTTGATTAATAACACAGGATTTGCGTATGGTGAGTTTGATTCGCGGATTATGCCATGACGCAGTAGTTCTTCTATCATACCCTTCAGGATATTTCTTTCAAAAGCCGTCATTCTATACGGTCGATATACAATGGGGTTGTCAGATGTACAATTGATTCGTATCTCTGCAGAGCTCGTTCTTCCTAACTCTGCTAGGGATGTTGATATTCTGTCCCTGAATTCGGCTAGCAAGTCTTCGCATTTTGATTTTACACCCTCGTTCACGTTACCGAAGTTTATCTCATAATTTAGCTCTGAGGTAAAACAATCCAATTGAGCGCACTCTACTACGTCTTCTAATGACCGGATTGACACCTTTGCGCCCACCTTGACCAGCATCACGTTAGGTAAATCCAGAAAATCTCGGCCGACAATACAATCGTGTATCATAAACTCGTCAT